>OZ010575.1:18532291-18579791 GCA_963932145.1 Acanthosepion lycidas
GACGTGAAAATGTCTAGAAAGTGCTTTAATCGCTAAATCATCCATAGTAAATGTACGTCCTGGTTCTTGCAACATATCACGATTCTTCGCAGATTTTTTGTTATCACTGTGTTGGATATTTAATAACAAATGTGATGGAAACACAAAGAAAAAGAATCAAAATGAATTTGGCTAATAGAAAAAAAACAAAAAAAATTTGTTTTTGTGACACCCAGTGTTTGTGTGCATGTGTAGTCACAACAATGTAAACAAACCCAGTCCGATGAAATACTAATGGATGAAATATATATATATATATTAACCTTTTGACTGAACTGAAGTACAAATTAAATCTACATATAAGAAGCACACCCAGACTATCTTTCGTTATATATATATATATATATATATATATATATATATGAACAATAAAAAATATTAAAAAATTAAAATCTTTAGACACACTGGGTTGTAGATTAATATTCTTTCATTTTTATTATTATTATTTCATTTAGATTCCTTGACTAGTTTCGGCCAACATGGCCCTCATCAGGAGAAGAAATATTTCTGCTTGCTGGTAGCAGTGAACTACAGAAATGAATGTCTTGATCGAGAAAATGAACTTTTGTCTGTAGTTTTCGTTTGTTTTTTTTATTTTTTTATCTTTTTAACATGAATCTTTTAACATTCCTTGTGTTGGTCAAACAGTCTCTTTTAAGTTGTTATTTGAGATAAGAGCTGGATGGATCCATGCTACTCTGAATTCCCCTTATATATGTATATATAAAAACAAAAGGCAGTCTGGGTGTGGTTCTTATATGTAGATTTAATTTGTGCTTCAGTTCAGTCAAAAGGTTAATCTATATAATAAATGTGAATGTCATTGTGTCTCCCTTTTTCAATTAAAGGGACACAACTCTCTAACTTTCAATAGATCATCTATATAATAAACACAAATGTCAGTGTGTCACTCGAGAAAGTATCTACAGGTGTGCATAAAATATTTATCTGTAGAAAATATGATGTATAAATATTTGATATATTCCTTTCTGTTGTGACTTAGCTCTGTGTAATAACATTAGACATAATATCACTTTGGGTTAATTTGAATCCCAGTGTTCCCTCCAAAAATGATGTACCCAACATAATATTGTCTATCATACTGACAACATTCCATTCTTAACTTTAGTGAGGAGAAAGGACAATAAAATAGCAAGTTTAAGGAAGACAGAAGATAATGATTTGTGTTGCACTTAAATTTTTGAAGATTTTAAGTGGCAGGAAAGCAAGAAAACTGAAGAGAGTCCCACAGGTGAGAAGTGCGAGAAAAGAAACTATTAGAATAGAACACACGGTTGCATCTAGCTAGTTCAACAATAAAATTTATATTTGTATGTTTTATGGTATGCTGAATCGATATTGGGTATTGAATATCCCCCTAAAAGAAGTCTAAAATTCCCACCCCCAGAAGAAGTCTAAGAATTTAAAATTCCTTGACAAGATGTCTAGAATCCCCCAGAATAAGGTTAAAATCACCCCAGAATAAGTCTAAAATCCCCACCCAAAAGTCTAAAATCTCCACAGAAGTCACCTAAAATCACCTTAGAAGTAGTTTAATATCCCTCCAGAAGGTTACCTCCACACCCCCGAAGAAGTCTAAATGTATTAAATGCAAAATATAAGCTCTTTTGGAGAATTTTGGCTCTTTCTCTGCTGATCCAGTTTTCTCAACCCAAACCCTTATATATTTTTGATTAGGAATGTGAAATAAATGACTGCTTTGCTCTATTGTGTAATCCCACTGCATTGCATCATATAAAAAAAAAACATTATATTGCTGTATTTAAACAATAAGTACAAACATTCATTTTTTTTTTCTTTAACCTTATGACCATATCACATTTAAACACTAGTTCCCATATGCTCATTGAAGTTAAGTAACATTGAGCCTAGTTAGTACCTAGATAGATGACTGCTTGAAAATACCAGGTGATGTAAGCTTTGATGTATGGGCAGTGTAATGGATAATGGCTCAGAATTGTTAATCAGAAAGCTGAGTTCCAATTCTGGTTGGGTTCATTATATTCACTTATGCAGAAATACCCTTGGGAAAGGTATGAACCCATTTCTTCTCCCTCCAGCTATGGGTTAATTAGTAGGACTTGTATCACTAAACTATTATTATCTAAAAAAAACAAAAAATTCTTTAAATCTAAAAATATTTTCTGGCTTTGAATAACTTGCAAAAGGTTGATAAGCCATAAAAAAATGAATGAATTATTTTTGTCTTTTAAAGATATTTGTTGAATTAATCTAAGTTTGACTGTAAGAGTTCTTGGATTGCAAAGGAAAATATTTGTCACAGATTAATTCCACAACAAAGAGGACAAATCACTGTAAGTTCAAATTTGAATATCCGGAGCAGAAAGAAATATTGAAATCTCAATTTGCAGGTACTATGTCCCAAATCACAATGCACGTAACCAGCCAGAAAAATAACTTGCTCACCGACAACCGCCATGGTTGCTAAATACACAAATTTTGTCTTTTTTTCTCCCTGATTCGATGACATCAACTGCGTGTATTGACCGTGCATTTTTTTCATTCGTTGATAACTGGGAGGGGACGCACAATATTAGCATATCAAAATGCTTTTATGGCAACTCCTGTGACTGACTTGTTTCCAATTTGGATATGCCGTCTTCAGCATATCATGCAGAATATGTGCCCTTTTTTTCAGCAAGTAACTTTCTTTTTCATCATGGTTTCCATCGTAGGATACACGCGACACATTGTCGCTTGGTTTGATGAGGTAATTCACCGTTTTCTTTGCTATATTGACAAAAGACTTAATTCTAGGAGTATCAAAAATGTACTGACCTTATGAGCATCAGCTTGCAGGAGGAATCTACCAGCTTGGCTCTGTGGTAGGCAATAATGATGATAGCTGTACTGTTGCAACATTTAAATGCTTTAAAATAACCTCTTGTTTTCTTTTATAGCTATGAAACTTGCCAGTTATACAGTGGTGGCAAACCCACAATAATCCAGATGTATCCTTTTCTGGCTTGTTGTGAGTGGTATGTTGGCCCACAAACAGATCTTGAATGATGGAAGACAACAACAAACAAAACAACGACTTGAGTAAAAAATATATATTACCAAGTTTATACATCAACCAAAATAAGCTAGGTACCAGTGCACTAGGCCAAAAATATCTCTACATGCTCAAGTAGACAGTGAGAGGAGCATTGTCCTAAAAAAGACAGTTTGTGGTCACTGAAAAGTGTTGTCCGGAAAAGTACAATTTATTGCATATTGTTACTGCTGGTGAGGATGGGTGGACCTGGATGTAGCTGGCTGGAGCTGGAGGCCTGTTGGAGATGGCTAGAATCATGGGAACTGCATGACTACTGGAGATGGCTGGAATAGTGGGTAGTGGCGACTTGGAGCTGCAGATGATGATGGCTGGAGCTGTGGGCTGGCTGCTGGAAGAGATACTACACTTTGATCTTAGTCATCTGGGTTGTGGAGTGGTTTATTTTGAAATATTACATCTTATCTGGCACAAGGCTAGGTGTGGAGAAAGGCTAGCTGATTCCCGACCCATTCATGCCTTACATAGGATTTTTTAATTATCTAGATCAATTTTAAAATGATTGCTGGTTAAGCTTTTTCTTAAGGTTGTTTTTAAAAAAATGTGGGAGTGTTGACAGGATACAACTGGCTTACTTGGGATGTTGTATTGGGGTTCCAAGTTCACATCCTGACTGCAGGGCATTGCATATATGTATAGTTACAAATATGTGAGTTCAGTTCTATATCACAGCTAATTTGTATAAAAAGTTCTGGAAATAGATAAGTAATTTGGATTTATATCAAATACATTATGTTACTCTACATTTTCTTGTTTATGTCCAGGAGTTCTTCAATATTAAAAGTAAACCACTGAATAATTGTGATTTGTACATAACAAAAAAAATAAAGATGAGAATTGGTAGCATATATATATATATATATGTTACCAATTTATATATATCTGTGAAACCAGGGCCAGTGCAAGAGTCTCATGCACCCTTGGAATCTATGATGCATCCCACCCGAATCTATGATACAAGGCCCCCACCCTACTACATCTCAATTTTCATAAGGTAGTATTCATGTAAAATACACATTTTATTGTAACCTAATTATGTACAATAATGGATCATATGCAACTAGAAAAATTGAAAATAAATAAAATGTATCTAAATACAAATTAGAGACATGTCATAATAGATGATTCCATCTTAAATAAATCAACAATGTTTTGCAGCAATTTTTAACATCAACCTGAGGTTTTTCTTGTTAAAAAATTGAATTTTAACACATTCAACATTATGGATAAAAAATAGTGAATTTGACACAGCATTTTTTGAGACTTAACATGAGCAAAACAAATTCATAGATTTGGATGATAAAAGAACAGAATGATGTCAAAATCTGCAAAAATGTTTTCATCTTTTAAAATCAGTTGTGCTTTGATAGCAAGGGTTACAATCAGGTTTGAGTCTGTCAGGGAGTTTGGGGTCGTACACACTGGCCCTGCATGAAACAGTTGCTATTTAATGGTTTCCCAAACTACCTTATAGATAACCAAATTAACCTATTTATTTCTAAAGTAACGAATAGCAACACTTAACATACAGAAACAATAACATTTTCTATAAAATCAAATACATATTAACTATGAGCAGGATGAATTGTTCATTGGAAGCATTATAAGGAAATACACAACCAAAATTAACCAGAACAAGTAAATTAATTTATCCATTATAAAAAATTTAAAAAAGTGATCCACATTATCAACAACTCCTCAGCAAGATCCAAATTAGAGGGGACCAATATTATTCATGAATTTACATAAGGAAGTGTGTTCTATTTCAAAACAAATTCATGAATAATTATATTGGACATACCACTACATGCCTATCAAGAAAACTCACATTACATATCTCTGACCCTAGCTCAATTAGGACCAATTTGAACACACGCAGTAACCTACCAAACTCCGTCCACAACATACTTGTAGAAAATACAACTATAATGGTCTCATCTGCATGCAAAAAAGCCTAAAAATAATGAAAGCATTAACAATAAAAAAGAAAAAGCCAACATTCAATAATATCAAGTACAAACAAGACCACAATATGCAGACTGTATTTGGGAAATAGAAAACATTCCAATCACTATAAATGCACATATATAAAAATATTCAGTTAAAAAAACAACAAAAAAAAATCATTCATAGTAGTTAATAGAATAGTCGAAAGTGCTCGGATATATAAAACATTTGGACAATTTTTACACACATAGAAAAAGAAAACACTTGTACGATCACAAGAAAAGTTGAATAAAAAGCTTAATAGCAGTATCTACTCACTTCTCAGTCATTTTTAATGAAACTTGTATAAAAGAGGGTTTCTTGCCCAAATACACAATCATATATATATATATATATATAATAGGAAAGAACAATGAGATTTATAATTCAGAGTTCTTAGCATTTATTTTTATTTTTAAAATTGCTCGATACAACAGTAGAGTATAATATAATTGTTTTTTTAAAAATATATTACCATCACGACACAGAAATTCCCATGTTTTAATTTGAATTGAAGTTTCAGTTTTGAAACCTGGGAACTTCTGTGTCGCGATGGTAATATATTTTTAAAAAACATATATTCCAGCGTAAGTAAAAAATTATCCGTACTTTCGCCATAACATATCTTTAGGTTTGCCACACCACTTTCTGTTCATGCATGCTTACTATGGTCACATGATCGAAGTTGATCGTGCCAGTTTTCTTGTTGCTGTTACAGTGTAAACATAACCACTCCACTAGCAGTGTGCATCAAGGAGGAACAAAAAGAAGTGATCTGATTTTTCTGGTTGGAAGGTGTCAGGGGCTGAAATTCATTGGGGGCTTTTAACACAATATGGGGACAGTGCACTACCACATGGAAGTTTGTATGAGTGAATTGAGAAATTTAAAAGTGGTTGACAAACACGAAGAAGAAGCGTGAAGAAGGAACAGGATGGCCTTCAACCTCCTCCACCACTGAATGATGGTAATGGCAAACTGATGTGTTATCATTGATGAGTTTGCCTGTTCTCTGTAGATTTGAATCACTGATCAAATTCTTATGGTGAACAAACTTGGACCTTCCTGTCCGAAAAAAAAAAAAAAAAAAAAAAAAACGGAATATCAAAAGGACAGTTTTTCCCTTGACACCACTGTTATTTTAACTACCTTCGTTCATCGTCACTGTTTATTGTTTTAAAAGGCAATTATTAGAATTGTAATAAAACAAACATATAATTAAAATTGAATTTATACATGTTATTTTTAAATTAGATAAATTTGCCAGACACCAGGTTGTTGATAAATATCAACACCTCATAAAAAAACACACCTCCGTGTAAAAAATGCTTTTCTGCGATATTTTAAACTAAAAGTAACTAATATTTGTTTAAAATCACATTGATTAAACTTTAAATCAGCTATTTTTTCTCAAATAACCCTTCAGAAAAGTATGTCTTATTTTTCAAAAACTTTTTAATAAGGAAAATTGTGCTGCTTTAGGATTACTCTATATGGACGATTTTACTATTAAAAATATGGATTCATTCCACTCGATGTAAATTCAATTTGAAATATGGCAAAGTATTTTGCTTACTGGAAATAATCAAATTTAACCTATTAGCTTGAAATTAAAACTAAAATAAAAGCTTTAAGAAAGATTTTTCATTTTTAAAATGCATTTTAAACCTTAAGTATCACTTTTGGGGGAGGTATCTATCTATCTATCTATCTATTTATCTCAGTCTGTTCGTATCTATCTATCTTATAAACATTTTTATATTTTAGTAGCATAAAATAATTAAAATTAATAATTAATTAAAAGGTGGAAATAAATATTATAATCATTTTTTTCACATACTTTTTATAGAAGTTTATATTAAAGAAAACTAGATGCTTTGTAAAAAATTGTTCTATCTGCCTGTAAAAATTTCAAATTTTAGAATTAGCGGTTTGTGGGTTTAACTCCACTTACTTTTCCGAAACCGTTACTAGGGGATGCTCTCCGGCACTATAAATACACTGATAATTTTTCATGGCTTCTTACTTTTTCCGCTTCCACGTTAACATGTAAGTCACTAATGGATAAATGCCTTTCCCATTGGTAAATGCATGAACAAACCACACACACACACACACACACACACACACACACACACGTACGTACGCACATTAACTCACTTCATGCACTTTGAACCAAAAAGGTTTTCACATTGTTTTTTTACACACATCATTGTCTTTGTCACTTGTATAACCTTTCTTGTTCAGACATTATCATTCGTTTGTACATGTATTGGTTCTTGTTGTTTCTTTTCATTTATTCATGTAGACTCACATACTGAGTCCGCCATTTTTGTTGTAGGTATTCCAGGAGACATGTGTTTTTCCCAACAGAAAAAAAAAAAAAAAAAAATACGAGGTGTATATGGCCTGCAACAGTTTAAAGAACCGTCCAAATTATTTTTTCTATGTGGATTGTTGCTGATTCATTTTTTGAAATCGAAAAAATCCTATTATAATTGTGCTTGTCCATTCCTCCGTTAGTTCACACAACCGTTACGTCCTGCCAATACCTAATAAATAATGGACTAATCCGTTTTGATCACGTGCAAAGAGGGGAAAAGTCATTATTTAGTTTCATATAGAAAATGAAAGAAGCAAAGAAAGAAAGGAATATAAATGTGTTAAATGTCTCCTGCCAATACCTCTTAAATAATGAACAATTCCGTTTTGATTGCGTGGAAAAACAAAACACATATCAGAGACGCGTTATTTGGTTTCAGTGAGAAAAAGAAGTGTTTAACGGTTGTTTCAGCGAAATGGAAAAAGTTTTCAGTTTCAAATCTTTTCATTTGTACCCACTTCTTTAAAAAAAAAGACCAGCATTTATATTTATATGATTATATATTGCAATATTTTGTTAAATATTTAACGATGTGATAGGAGAATTTTTACGGATATTTTAGTGTCATAGAACTTGCCATGAGCTTACTCAATCACTAACTTAAGAATTAAGATAAGCGGTTTTTGGGTTTAACGCCACAGAAAATTATCACAAAATTTAAATAGGAAAATCATTAAACCGGGTTTTTTTTACTGTGTATTATTTTATTTGCTGATCAATCAGAGACGTGGGCTCATACCGTCGTAAATTGTGAAATTATGGTCTGTTTCTGGAGTCTCCTGTTTTCTTATATAAAGAGTCGGGCCAACTGATAAGATCAGATTGTAATCAGATTTCAAAGTAGTTGGGGACGGAGCCTGCTGATTGCGATAGATGGTTTCAAACCTAAAATGTAACCTAGACGACTAGAAACTAAAATTTCATCCAGAAGGTAGATTAAGGAGCCAGGGGGAAAATCTATTCGGGCTGTTTACCGAGAAGAATTTTTAAAGGAACTGAAAACTGTTTAACCGAACTTTTCAATAAAATAAAAGATATAACAAATTTCCGTGACATCAGTCTTTCCAAATTTATCCAAGTTCCCTTCGTACTGAGACATTGTTTTTCGTCTTATAATTAGGTGGGTGTACCTCTTGTATTTTCTGCCTTATCAAACATATGTTTTACCTTTTCAGAGTTTTAATTTTCTAAAATTGTATTGTAATCTTTCTTTAAGTCATGTATATTGCTTGAAATATTACGCAACCTTATTTTTTGAATAAGGCGTACTAAATAAATTCTTTGGTGCAAGCTCCTGTTTGTAAAATATTGGATTTGTTTTTAAAATATGTACTGTAATTAATAAATGTTTGTTCTTTTGTCTAGTGTTCGAGTCTTTTTTGCGTCTTGTTCAACATTCAAGATAAAAGAAGTGACATGCTCTCTTTTTCCATTCTATCCCTACAAAAATAAATTTCTTGTATTTTTTACAAAAATTGTTTTTTGGATATAAAAATTCAATTTTTTATATTTTGCACAAAATTAAGTTTTCGTATAAGAAAATTTAAATTCTTGTAATTTAATATACAGAGTGATTCACAGTTGTTGAAACAAAGCGGCGTCCACTCAGATGGGGATAGCTCGAAGAGCGTGAGGGCCTTGATGAGGAGGAACAATAGTTCCAACAGGATGGTGCTCCTCCTCACATTGCTAATGTTATCATGGCATGGCGCCGTGAAAAGTTTGGGGAGAGTCTCATCAGCCGCAAAGCTGAAGTGGAATGGGCACCTCACCCGCCTGACCGGAACCCCCCAGATTTTTTCCTCTGGGGTTTTTTCAAGGACAGCATCTACCAGGGTAATCCAGGCACCATTGCTGTATTGAAGGCAGCCATCACTGAGAAGATTCAAGCGCTCATCCAAGAGGAATGTGCATTCATTATCAACAACTCTGACTTCAAGTGAACGGCGCCCATCTGGAGCATGTACTCTAGGGGTCCTCTTGGCATTTTTCGGTTCAGGTTTGAGACTAAATGGCTGAAGACCTTGAAATGTTATCCTTTTACTTTTCAATAAATGTAATTTCCATTATTCTATCATTTGTGGTCCTTGATTTGTGCCCGATTATTTTGTTTCAAAAATTGTGAAACACCCTGTATCATATATATATATTGGGGGGGGGGGGGCGCCCGGTGAAGTAGTGGATAGTGTCTCGGATTTAGGAATCGGAGATCGAATTCCAGTCGAATACAAGTTTGGGGACCTTGTGGCACGTAGTGCACCAGGTCTCTGTATTCGGCCCTTCAAAAAGTGTGGCTGGTTCTGCACAAAGCCTTCACCACTATAATCAAATCATTTGTGCTGGTGTCTGGGCCCATTTAAGATATTTATCAGGTCCTCTTTTGGCCCCAAAGAGGACCTGATAAATATCTTAAATGGGCCTGGAGACACCAGAAGCAGTCATTAGTCAGGGTTTATATTTTCTACATTTTGCTTTTGTAAATAAAATATATTAGGTTGGTGCAAAAATAATGACGTAATAATGTAGTTTTTTGACGTATTTTTTAACGTCAAAAAACGACATTATTACGTCATTATTTTTGCACCAACCTAATATTTCCTGTTACATGGAATTTTTGTTTGTGCTTATGTGGGTCTGAAATTTTTTTGACACCAAAAATGGGCGACAACGAAGAAATGGTTGGGAAACACTGCTTTCTATAAAGGTGAGCTAGTTCCGATTTATTCATAAATCTATGAAAAAGTGTCCCTTTTCAATTTCATGCTACGGCATCTTATTTGGACTATGTCGGCTGAAGGTTTTTAGGATCCGAATTAGAAGCTTTTCTTATTGGCTCTAAAATAATTGTTTATTAGATTTGAACTTGGATTTTTCTTGAAGTTATTTTTTCTTGAAGTTACTTTTTCTTGAAGAATGCATGAAAAATGATTTGTTTATTTTTAAAAGCTTTTTTTTTGTGGGAGAAGAAAGAACGTCAAATCTTTTATCTCGAGTATTATTTAAAAATGGCAAGTATTATTTAAAAATGGCAAGTATTATTTAAAGACGCGAAATTGGAAAAAAATTATATACATACATGCATATATATATATATATGCATATACATGCATATATATATATATATATATACATGCATATATATATATATATGCATATACATGCATATATATATACATATATATATATATATATATATATATATATATACATGCATATATATATATATATATATATATAAGATTGCGTTCAGGCATGAAATAGGCTGTCCGCCTTGTGTTGACCTCAGTGTCCGCTTATATTTACATACGCTCTATCCCTGATAGTGACAACATTTTTAGGAAATACATTTTATTTACAAAAGCAAAATGTAGTAGAAAATAAAAATCCTGACTAATGACTACTCTGCTTCTGGTGTCTCCAGGCCTCTCTCTCTCTCTCTCTCTCTCTCTCTCTCTCTCTCTCTCTCTCTCCCCATATATATATATATATATATATATAGAGAGAGAGAGAGACGTGCTATACCATTTAGTTACAGAGGAAGCTTTCTGGTTATCAAATTAACCAGACGCTTCCTCTCTCTCTCTCTTTTTCTCTCTCTCTCTATCTGTGTGTGTGTGCCTGTGTGTGATTTAAATTATTGTTCTTCTTGTCTCAACCCTCGAACTAAAACGAGATTCAGCCAGTATTTCTTCGTAGGAGAGGAAGGTTGGGATCAAAGTACTGTGGCGTCCCCAAAAGAGGAAATGCCGAGTAGGCGGGATTATTTTTGGCTTCTATCCCCATGTATGCGTGTGAGCGTACAGATGAATCCCGACTGCCAACGATATTCAGTAGTTTGGACTTGTTTTACACTGGGAACACCTTTACGATTGAGACCGGTTCGTGTTTTGTCTTGTCTGTCTGAGTGTCCCCCTCCCCCAAACTGTTTTTATTTTTCTCTATTTTTACATGTCGATATTTAAACGAAACCCCTCCAAAAAACAGATAAGAAACCAAAAAAAAAAAAAAATGATCTAAAAGGTAAGCCAAGTCCTTTAAAAACTTTAAATTTCCGCTATTTTAAATAAATATGTATTTTAATTTTCCCCACCATGAGAAGAAAAAAAAAATGTTGCAAAGATCTTTTGCGGGTGTGGTTAATCTCCCTATTTAAAAATCTTGTTTCATTGTCCATAAAGGAAAAATAAAATTAATAATAAGAAAAAGATTTCTTTTTCGATTTCATTGACTTTTTTAGCATTTATTTTCATTCAGTGTTGGTAATATTTTTGTGAAGTTAAAAAAAATAAAAAAACCAATAATTGAGTAATTTTTATGAAGATCGAACCTTTTATTTTTAGCATCATCATTTTTTTTAAAGTAATGATTTCCCTGGTATTTAAATTAAGCTCAAGCATAAAAATATAACAAACATTTAGAACTCTAGCTAAACATGAAAAAAACTACTGTAAAATATTGTAATAAAATAAAAAAAATACGTTGTTAAAAATATAAAGTTCAACTCAACACAAAAGTTTTCAGAAAATCAACGATTGTATATTGATTGAAGAATACAGACTTCAACTTCAAGCTTAATTTTTTTATGAAAATATAAAATCTTTTTAAAATATATGTGGAAGAAAATAATAAATTTAATTTAAGTGTTTTTTTTTTCATTTTTTAAATTTAACCCCCCAATTTGAGGCATTTTTTTATAAACAAGTACAGAAAAAAGAAAAGGTTGATTTTTTAATTTCTCTAGTTTCGTTATCAGATCAACAACAATTTACAATGGAAGTTACATAATGTGCGTAGCCTCATGAAAAACGATATTATTATTACAAAACAAATATTTAATTTTCAACATAATCTCCTCTCTTCTGAGACTCTTCTCTTCCATTTATCATACCATAAAAATCGGACATAATACAATAAAAATTTCAGATCAAAACATCTCGTATTAAGTTTCTTTTTGTTTAAAAAATCGAAATGAAAGAATGTACAATTTTCTTTTATAAGCAAATTTCAAATTTGTTGACTATGTACTCTTAAGCATCTCCACTAATGGTGGCTTAAGCACCCCCAAAAAAGTAAAAAAAAAAAAAAAAAAAATAAATAAATAGAAAAGAACCCCCCCAAGTAAAATGTAAAAAAACTTGTTCAACAAAAATTGTTAGTAAATATGTTATTTTATACTTTATTCAAAAGTTCTCCCAATTATACTATTTTTATACTAATATTTATCCAAGGCCCAAGAGCCACTCAAGGAAAAGGGTTTTTGAGTGAGATTATTTTACAGACAGAAAGGGAGCATGAAGCAGTGTATAGTATGAGGGTATGTACAATAAATATTGGTTGATTCTTGATTTGAAGAAGATTGTAGTTGATGAGGAAAGATCTTGGCAATTTGTTTCTTAAAGTGACAGTTCTGGAGAAGAAGCTGTCTGAGAGGAACTTACTCTTTACTAAAGGAATACGAATAGAATGGGATTGATTTGATAGCATTTATGTGCTATGGTGGATCCTAGCTGTGAAGGTCTGAACTGGTGGAACTAAGGTTGGTTGCCCGATTTTGTTTAACAGCATATCAACCTATATGGGATGTTTAATGCCGAAATCTAAATATTTTGAACATGGCTTTGACTAAATATATTTTGAATGCAATTGTATGCTTTAAACTATAGATAAAATGTATTGTTGGGCATTTTGCTATAAAACGTATTGTTGGTAATTCTATAATGTATTACTGTTAATTGCACTTTAAACATGTATTGTTGGTAATTTTTTTTTCATATAAAAATGTATTGCTGGAATTTTTACTATAAAAATATATTTTTATACTTTTATAGTGTTTTGTTTTTGTTTGGGTGTTCACTATTTGCCTGTAGCTGGGACCCTAACAGGTGCTACCACAATCAGTCAGGGTGGATCTGGGAATGACAGCAATTAAGAGTTGGTTCCATGTTCCTTAAAACCTCCAATCTCCTGATCAGAGGCCTTGCTGCTGGATGTAGTTTATCATCATACTCAGGACTATGTAACACACATACACACACACATATATATATATATATATATATTGTATATATTTAGGCAGCAATTTTTCACTAATGCATGTTTCATTAAATAATATAGACAAGTTTTGTCTATATATTTTAAGTAAGTTCCTTTCATATTGTCTGATAAGCTTAATCACATCGTTGAAAGACGAAAGGAAAACACCATATTTAAATCCAATCTAAGCTTTTGGCTTACACAAGCCATTATCAAAGATGACAATTTCAATAAAACAAACAACAACGGATGAAACAACAATCATAGTCCGCCCTTGCTGCATGAAAATTTCAAGTAACGACAAACTCATATATATGAGACGTGGTAGTGAAAATCTCATCGTATCTCATGATGTCACACATGCGAGACTGAAAAACGAGAAGCATTAAGTATGGGAAGCTGTTAGTATAAACCAATAGCTTCTGTTATAAATTATAGGCATTTATAGGCATTTAAAGATTTTGTAATTTTTTAAAATATTTATCAGCTAAGTCTATCCATATGTATATTTTTTGGTCTTTAATTGTTTTATACTCTTTCTCTTTTAGTGTTTCTTTGGTGTTATAAAAACAGCACGTACTCCCTGTAGTACCAATTGGTGAAATATAAGAACAGATTTTTGTAAGTATAAATACCTCTTGGCATTTACATATAAAACCAGCTGTACCAGATTTACCGATAGGATTAGCAGGCTGAAGACTAGGACCTCAAAATCTCAGTGGCCTCCAGCGTAGGTGTATAATATTTTTGATACTGTCATAGGCCTTTCTTACATTTACATAAAGCATTATAGACTCTTAGCAGACTGACAGTAATTTTCCTTATATTACATTTCAGAATAATTCTGTCTTAAGCTGACGACTCGATGCTAGCATTGATTTCTTTACAGATTTTTTTAATTTTAACATTCACGCATTTTTTTTCAATCACATACTATATTTAATGATAACATTTTATGTGCTTTAGAGGAGGAATTGTCAACTGTGGAATTTTAAAAACCTGTCATCATCCTTGGCTTTACTCAAATTGTTTAATATAACACTCTTTCATTTTCCTCTATACATGAGAATGGGGAATTTGCAAGGGTCTTACAGGTGGAATATCCTAGGGTCTCTGTTCATCTAAATCTGGCCCTGAAAACCAGGGGTCATTTTTTTTTCTAAACTTTAAAGATTAATAGACTCTGTAAGCAGCCAAAGATTATTTAAACACTGCTAACAAACTGAGGGGTGGAGGAAGCAGAGGGAAGGTACATACTGAGAGCTGCAAGGGATAGAGGGAGGTGGAGAGCCATGATTGCTTACATCCTGAAAGGACATATCATATAAAAAGAAAGAAAGAACAAAGTCCCGGATGTCAGTCAACACCTGAATCCATTCCTCTTTTCAGCACAAGATACCTGCCATATATACATTTATGTTGTAAATATGAACAAATTAATTCTTAGAAATTATAACTATGGGATCAAACCTCTGTGATATCTTTTGCTTTGGAGTAGTAGCTAACAAGCAGTATCTCAGATTAGGACTACTCTAATTACTTTTATCTTCATTGGGTACCGTATTCTTGTGGCCTTGTACCGGACTAAGCTAAACTCAGTAAATAATGATATGCCTCTTTCACTGTGTAAGTGTAACTTGTGTTGTAAAGTCAACATTCAAATTGTAAGTTCCAGAGGTTTACAGCCATATCACATTGAAACACCAGGTGCTTATATGATCATCAATGTCAAGCCTCATCAGTACCTAGACGGGTGACCGCTTGGGAATACCAGGTGCTGTAGGCTTAGATGTGTGGGTGGTGTAATGGATAATGTCTCTGAACTGGAAATTGAGAGCCAAGTTTCAGTTCTCGTTGGTTCAATCATATACATGCAAATACCCTTGGGCAAGGTATGAATCCCCCAGCTACGGGTTAAATAGTAGAACTTGTATCAGTAAAAATTATTATTTCCAAAAATACTTCTTACAATCTAAAATATTTTCAGGCTTTAAATAACCTGCAAAAGGTTGATAATCCATAAAAAAAAACAAGTCAATTACTTTTCCCGACAAACAGCAATAGTCTTCTTAAAATGTGAACAAAACTATATGTAGTTATTATTATTTTATTTCAAGATTCATTACAGATTAGTACATGTTACTAGAAATACGCATGCAAATTTCAGTTTTTCGACTTGAATTTTCTGATGAATTTTAATTCTTAAGTTAATGATTAGAATAAGCTCATTGTGTAAAAATTACCATATCGCATTGTTAAATATTTACCAACTATAACAAAATATAGCAATATAAATCATAAATATGAATGCTGGTGGTTATTTTAAGAAGTATGGGGTACAAATGAAAACAGTTGAAATTCACAGCATTTTTCATTTCACTGAAACAGATGTTAAACACTTCTATCTTTCTTTCTTCTCTCACGGAAACCAAGTATAGTCTCTGATATGTCTTTTCCGTCTTTCAACACAATCAAAACAGAATAGTTCATTATTTATGAGGTATTGGTAGGGCATAACGATCGTGCTAGCTAAGGGAGGGATGACAGAGATTGCTGATAGGTGTGCATTCAGATTTTAAAAGGATGCAGCAACGCGTTCCTGTGTGCGTTCCAGGAACACAAATAAAGTTTCCCATGAAAAACGATACATTGTAGAAAACCAATGTAACTAAAATTTTCTTTCTGTTACTGAACATTTGTCAAACATTAAACCTGGCCTTATGTCAGATCAAGTCACTGTTGGGAGCCGGATAAATACTTACTCTTTCCTTCTTTTATTGGGTGGGTGGGATGTGTGGAGTCGGATATGAAATAGACATCAGTGTCAGTTTACCAGATTGTTTTTTTTGTTTTTTTTTTTAATTTATTTTTGTATTTAATTTTTAAAAATTTGGTTCTGTCATAATCCACAAATTTTTTTTTAATTGAACTGTGATTAAGTCTAAATACTATTTTTGTTTTAAATTTATAGAATCAATTGAAAAAAATAAACTTTTGTTCTGTCATGATTCTCAAAAAAATATAGTTTCTTAATTGGACTGTTTTTGTCAATTTGCTTCTGTCAATTTAAAAAAAACCCAAAAAACTTTTTCTTGTCATGATTCTCAAAATATAAATTTTCTTAATTGAACTGTGGTAAAGTGTAAATACTGTTTTGGTTTTGAATTAATTTAATTTATAATTTAATTGTTCTGTCAATTTAATTGATTCAGCATGATTAAAATTGTTTTTTGGGGTGATGGTAAAAAACTTAGTCTGTAGCCCTGATGTTTAATACAATAATTTATTAAGAAAGTTGAAACCCACTGAATTTCTCAGGGACCACCTGTGGGATGTGTGGACTCACTAAAAAACCTATCAGCAGAATTATAATGAGATAATAATTTATTATATATACTAATGTTTGTCTGGAGGCATGGTGGAGTAATGGGTAGTGGCTCAGATTGAGGAATTGGAGAGCCAAGTTCGAATTTCAGTCGAATCCATTGCATTCACTTACATGCTAATATCCTTGGGAAAGGTATTAATCCTCCTCTTCTCCCTCCAGCTATGGGTAAATAGCAGGACAGACCAGGTTCTATAGCCCTGGATGGCAACTGGTCTACTATAGAAAGAAAGGGCAACCTACTGTGGGAAAAAATATGCCTCATCAGTTATGTATTGAAAGATACACGATCGCTTAAGTGTGTATCATGCATGGAAAATAACTGACTGACTAATGTTTACAATATTTTTCAAATATAATTGTAGCTTTTTTTTTTTTTAAAACTTTGTCTTGATAATAAGGATGCATTTTATACATTGTTCTATGTTCTGAAAAAATATTAAACAGCATTTTAGAAATTAAGGGCTATAAGGTATTGATATTACAATTATTTGTTTTGTGTTATAAAAAATATATGTGCAAAATAATAGTACTTTCTTTGTTATCTGTTTCAGGAGTCCCTTCAAAACAAATCTGGGAATACAGTTTGGCGAAGAAAAAAATAGAAAAATTCATACAAGCATAATATATAAAGTCATCTTTCAAGTAGGCATTGTCGAAAAAATTGGGCTGAATACATAGATTTTAATTTGTTAGAAAAAAATTGTGTGGACACATTTAGATCTTGATTATGGAGAGATTGACAGGCATGCCAGTTTATGGAGACATGTATGGGAAACAATTCCAAGCCAGAGGAAGCAGCAGTGCATCCCAGCCACAGCGTGTATCCCACAGTGGAAACATTTCAGGAGGCAAACAGCTCTCCATGGGTCACCATACATTGGAAAGCTCCCAGCGAGCATCTCACTTGAGTCAGAATGTTTTCCCACCTGATGTTTATGGCACCCCTTTCTCGCAATCTTGCTACCTGCCTGCAATGACTGTCGCGGCTATGGCCATGACCCTACCCGAAAAGATGCAGAATGCTGGCAGTAGTGGTGGTTACGGGGGTGGGTCCAATAACGAGAACTGTAGTGGGTACCACTCAAAAAGCTCTTCACACAAAGGTTCATCTGGTGACGGTAACAGCAGTTGTGATGGCAGGGGTGGCAGTGGATGTGGTGAGGTCCCCTGTACCGGTCACTTGACTGCTGGGAAGTCTGCATCCTACCACCACCCTCACCACCACAATCAGCAGCATTCAGGATCAGGAGATGGTGGTGGTTCTTCCACAGGCTCAGCATCTGGATCTGCGGGGAAAAAATACAATCAGCCCAGTAAATCAGATACACATTATCCACAAAACCTGACCCATCAACAAGCCTTGAATCAGCGACAGTTAAACCAACAGACTTCATCTTCCTCCTCTGCACAGCATGAGCAGCAGCATCACCAACCCAATATGCAGGCTCACTATACTCCAAAACAGACATCGGCCAGATTAAAACAACTTTTTTGCGACTATTGTGGCAAAGAGTTTGCCCAGGAGTACCTTATGCTTAATCACAGGCGTACCCATACTGGGGAGAAGCCCTTCCCTTGTGATATCTGTGGCAAGCATTTTGGACGTAAAGATACATTACAACGACATCGAAGAAATCATAATCCTGAGGCTGTTCCTGTGGCAAGAGTGGATGCGAGTAATAATGGGCTATTGAAAGAGGGGATTGGTGCTGGAATTGATCACACCCACACATTGCAGGGGACAAATTCAAACCCTGAGAAAGAGCAGAGAATGATGAGTGCACCACATCAAGATGGTAGCATTGGGAATAGTGTTTTTGTACGAGGAAAAGAGGGAGAAGTTGGGACAATGGTAGTAATGCCGTTCTCACATGGAAACCAGAAAGCCAAAGCTCCTAAGGAGCAAAGCCATGATAATATGCTCAATTCTATGATATCGACCGACATTCCCAAACCCGCCAAGACATATCAGTGTGATATCTGTCTGAAGCCGTTTGCCCAACGTCACTATCTGAGGATCCATCGACGCTCCCACACAGGTGAGAAACCATACCAGTGTGATTACTGCATTCAGAAATTTGCTCGTCGTGACACGCTTCTTATTCACCGTCGGACACAGCACACTGGTGAACGTCCTCATCACTGTGAGCTATGTGGTGAGGCATTCTTTCATCGAGCACAGTTGCAAATGCATCGCCGCTCAAAACATGTTTTAAAAGCGAGCAATAGTAACATAGCCCGAGGAAACAGTACAACATCAGGAGATGATGATGGTGGTGGTGATGATGATGATGAAAGTGCGGGTGGGGTCATCAGCGGAAATCATGTCGAAAGTAGCTTTACAATGGGGACAGTTAGTCCAAATGCTGGCATGATGGTGTACCGAAAACGTTACCAGTGCGACTACTGCTACAAGCAGTTTGCTCAGTGTTACTACTTGCAAATTCATCGTCGGATCCATACTGGAGAGAAGCTGTTACAGTGTGATGTATGCTTCAAGAAATTCACCCAGCGGCATTACCTTACCATTCACAAGCGCACACACACCGGTGAGAAGCCGTTCCAGTGCGACTTCTGCATTCAAAAGTTTGCACGCAAGACCACCTTGCAGATCCACCGTCGAATGCACACAGGCGAGCGTCCATTCCAGTGCGAGGTATGCCAGAAGCGGTTTGCGCAGCGTGACAAGCTGACTGTCCACCTGCGGACGCATTCACCAAAGAAGCGCTACCGGTGTGAAATTTGTTTCAAGTTGTTTGCGCAGCGTCACTACCTGCAGCTACACCACCGATCCCACACTGGTGAGAAGCCGTTTCAGTGTGAGGTCTGCTACAAGCGGTTCTCCCGCAAGAACTCCCTCCAGATGCACCATCGATCCCACACTGGTGAGAAGCCATTTCAGTGTGAGGTCTGCTTTAAGCGGTTTGCCCAAAGGCAATACCTCCAACTGCATAAGCGCACACATACAGGGGAGAAAGCCTACCAATGCGAAACGTGTGCCAAACAGTTTGCAAGGCGTGACACATTACAACGTCACATGCGTATTCACACGAAACATTTGTTGAAATCTGGTAAAAGCAATGAAGAGGATATTCCGCCTATGAGTCCATACATGTGGTCGCTTTAGGGGGAGAGCAGCTATAAATGAGGCCTAATATGATTTTATATATTTACTGGTCATGTACCGAAATCTCATTTTCTTCAACCTGTGTTAGTCACCTCAGATTCCCCTGGAGTGTTAACAGACCCCAATACAAAAGTGTTTATAGTGTGACAATTATGTAAAATATTATTGTACTGCTGACAAACTAACATAACAGGCAAGCTATGTTACAATATACATTAAATCAAAACTTGAAGTGAAGTTATAATTATTCATTATAATAAATTTGTTGTATAAACATATGTCGTAAATTGTAGGGGAAACACACCAATACAAGAATAGAGAAAAGTTTTATTCGTCAAAAATCATCAAAATATATCCCCATGAATAAAAAGGTATTACATTCACTTACGTGTTAATACCCTTGGGAAAGGTATGAATCTAACTCTTCTACCCCCGCCCCAGCTAAGAGTAAATAGTAGGACAGAGTGGGTTCTATAGCCTTTGGTCGCAACAGAGTAAGGTAGGCCAGAATATATTTTATGATATATATATATATATCAATCTAAATGTCCTTTAGGAGATTGCATCTCTGATAAAAATGTTAATATGTATGTTGGTTTTACAACAACGACGATGACGAGAAGGCTTACATTTCACGTGAACAATAATTTATTTTTATTTTTAAACCTTTCATGAAAATTCTTAATCAATTTTCTTGAAAGGATTAAAAGTAAAATAAATAGACATAATATGTCTAAATTATTTAACCAAACATGCTTGAATGAAAATATACTGCCTATATATATATATATATATATATATATATATATATAAGAAACATAAATCATGAAAACTTATGTTCATTAGTCAGATGGGGTAACAGGACACTGTAAAGAAAATAACATGATGTCTGCCTCCCACGAGAACTAAGCTACAACTGCACCACACCATATATTACAGATCCTCATTGAATCAGGAGAGTAGTGGGTGGGAGCAAAAAAAAAAAAACAAATTATCAACTATAAATTACAGATACTTTAAAAATTTTGGAGTAACAAAGCATCCCATGTGACTAATGCAGGGTTAATCATGAGATAAACCTACTTATTAAGGACATTTTTTTTTTTACTAATTGATCACCCAATGCAAGGTTCGAGAGCCACTCCAGGTAGAGTTTCACTGAATGAGGTTGTTACATTCATGTAAGAAGTGCAGATTATGAGGATATGTATGAAAGAAAATGGTTGGCACTAGACTTGAAGAGCATGATTAGTCGTGGAAACATCCTCTCAGGAGTCTTTTCCACAAAGTAGCAGTACTTGGGAAGATGCTGTCTGAATAGATCTTTCCTTCTTAATAAGGGAATCTGATGGGGAATGGGGATGATTTGTCCCAGTGTACGTGTCATTGTGGTGGTGGTGGGGGTCTTAGCTGTAGATGTTTGAACTAAAGAATGAAGCTCATCAGAACATTTGCTGTGGAAAGGTTAGCAATGTTTTGTCTGTGAGAAAGTGGTTGTAGAGTGGAAAATAATTAATCACCTACAAAGCCATGAAAACGCTATATACTGTATTTACTGTTGTATAAGCTGATCCAAATATAAGCTGATCCAACCTCTATTTTATGTCTGAGAAATCGGGGGGTGGGGTGGAATCCCAAAGCCATACATGAGCTAAATCAGCTAATCAAATCATTATGTTCAGATGTTGTAATTTTGTAAATTCCCATCAGTGGAGAATATTTTTATGAAATTTTAATATTTTGATATCTAAAAGTGGCATTTAGAATATAGGCTTTGTTTCACAACTTTATTACACAATGATTTTTTTTTTTTTTTAACCATTTCATCTGTTTTATAAAGTTTCAACAAGTTTCTTAGAAAACCACCATATCTGACAGATGTTGTGTTTTTGTAAATTCCCACAAGTGGAGAATTTTTTTTTTTTTACAAAGTTTTAATATTTTGATATCTAAAATGATTTTAAGTGGCAATTAGAGCCTAGAAGCCAATCCGAATATAAGCTGAGCCCCTCCCCTATTTTATGTATGAGAAATGGGCAAAACTCTAAACCCTGTGTATTAGTTGAAACAGCTAAACAACACATTAGGTTCAGATGTCGTAATTTTCTAAATTCCCCTGAGTAGAGAATATTTTTACAAAATTTTAATATTTTGATATCTAAAATAGTTTTAAGTAGCCATTAGATTATAGTTGCTTTTTCACATCTCCATTACGCAATGATTTTCTTTGACAAGTGTGCCAGTTTTTATAAAGTTTCAACAAGTTTCTTGATTTTTTTGTTTACTACCTTTCAGCAGATAGTGTATTAAACTGTTGTTTAAGAAAAACAAACTTCTGCTTTGCTGTATTTATCTATTGATATAATATATATATATATATATATATATATATATATATATATATATATATATATATATATATATATATTGTGTGTATTTAGGCATCATTTTTTCATTAATGCATGTTTCATTAAATAATATAGACAAGTTTTGTCTATTTATTTTAAGCAAGTTACTTTCATATTGTCTGATAAGCTTAATAACATTATCATTGAAAGATGAAAGAAAATCACCATATTGATACATGTTTTTTAATCCTATGTAAGCTTTTGGCTTACATAACCCATTATCATTGAAATGTAATTGTCATCTCTGATAATGGCTTATCTCTGATATTGAGCACTTTATGCCATAAATATAGCACACCTTAAGAGTATTTCTTCATATATATATATATATATATATATATATATATGTGTGTGTGTGTGTGTATATATATATATATATATATATATAGGGTGTCCATAAAGTCTCTTCACAGAAGCAAATGACTAGACAAATATGTGGAAATTATTGCAAAATGAGGAGTAGATATTAAAGTTTTTTTTACTAATTAAATACACCTCTATATGGGTACCATTAGTTGCACGAAGCACATCAAGATGGTACTTGACCTCTTGCCACATTTGCTGTAGCATAGCCTCATCAGTGGTGGTAATGGCATCAGTGATCTTTTGCTTTAGATCAGTGATATCTTGTATCTTTGTTTGATACATGGTATCTTTAACATGATCCTATAGAAAGAAGTCCAAGGAAGTGATATCTGCTGAATGAGGTGGCTAGGGAATTGGACCATCTCTTCCAATCCACTGGTCTGGAAATGTTTGATTTAGGAACCCATGAACATCCATTCCCCAATGTGGCGGTGTGCCATCTTGCTGGAAAATGATGGTTGGTTGAAGGTCATCATCAATTGCCTTTGTAATATATTTTTTAAATTGCAGAGAGACTTTATGGACACCGTGTGTATGTATATATATATATATATATATATATATATATATATATATAATTCACATAAATACTATTTTATATGCTTAGTAGCATCTAAAAAGTAAATGTATGTTGCAAAATCAAAAAATATCAACTTAAAATCTTGTAAAAAAATTTTTTTTTTTAATAATTGGGAAATGTGATTTGTATTGTTTTTTTTTTTAATTTCATCCTAAAAAAAGATTATATTATTTATATAATATATATATATATTTATATATATATATATATATATATGTACATATATTTTATTTATTGTACTTGTCAACATATAGGGCACATTTTAAAAAAAAATAGAAAATGACTAAAAACTTCCTTTAACAGTCATTTTGTAAGCCAACATTAAGTCATGGTCATTGTTGTCCAGCATGAGTGGGGTGCTGAAAAATTCTCTGTTAATACAAGAAGCCCTTCCAAAACAGATTGTAATGTTTGGCCATATTTTGGGATGCTGACGTTGATATTACACTGACTCCACCTTTTTTAGTATAATGAGGAAGGTGTTGCCATAGGTTTGGAATTCCTGGGAGCGGGTGACTTCTTTCATCTCAAATGAGAAGAGAACAGATACTATGCTTTAGTCCCCACTGGCGGAAATAGGATTTTACATACCCTCATTTTTTATATGCCATGAATTGCAGTATTTTTGCTTTGGTATAATTTGTATATCATCAATGCTATTGTTATTGAAATGATTTTTTAAAAAATCCCCAAAAAATATATAGTCAATTTTCTGTATTTTTCAAATTCAAACTTTTCTGTATATAATTTCTCCCACTTTGATTGACTTTTGTTTTGTATCTTTCGTGTTTGACATTCTTGAAGTCTGTATAATAATTTTTTCCTTTTTTTTTTCTTTGTATTTATGATTAACATTATTGTTTTTCCCTTTTTATGATTATTTAGACAAGCTACTTTGGGATTCTCAGATTACTTAATAAAGGTTGGAAGACATGACCGAATTGTTGTCAAAAATATACAGAAGTTATTTCAGATTGTAGCTACTCTCTTAAACACAGCCTTTGGTGGCCTCTACTCGCTACCAAGTCACTTGCTATTTACAGAGTTGATATAATTACAGCCACTGTTCACTTAACAATTTAGCTGTTTAACACCTGAGCATTAATGGTTATGAGATTTTCTTTTTTTTGTAAATTTGTAGTTTTCCAAAAATGTTGTAGTTTTTTTGCGTCTCGTGTGGAACATGTGCAAGTATTAATGGTGTTACCCAAATTTCGGGAGCATTCAAGTGCTCATGGATTGTAAACATATGACATTTATGGGTGCTTCTGGGCTTAGAGGGTTAACATATCCCCCGGAGATACAACCAGCAAAACTCTCATAAAATAAATATCAGTATTGTACATTGTATGAAAGCTTTGATTGTAATTGTTTTCTGTTACTTTGGAATAAATAAAATGAAAAATTAATAAAAATTTACTTGTACTATATTTACAGTATATAATTGTAATGTATGGAATGTATATTCTATACATTACTTTGTAATGTATAGAATATAGAACTGATTTTTTGAATTTGTTTTGTAATGTCATTTGTAGGAGAGACTTTGTAAATCACAGATACAATCCGTCCTGGGTAAGACGATAAACTACGTCCAACAGCAAGGCCTCTGATCAGGAGGCTTTGAGGAGCGTGGAACCACCTCTTAATTGCTGGTGTTCCCAGTTCCATCCTGACCTGGGGTGGTAGCACCTGTTAGGGTCCCAGCTATGGGCAAAGTTAACCCTGAAACTGAGGTAAAAAGCATTATGAAAGTGTAAAACTAGGTTTTAATACCAGAAATACTTTATAAAATAATTATTACCAGAAATAAATTTTTGAAGAAGAAAAACTATTACCAGCAATACGTTTTTGAAAAAAAAAATATTACCAGCAATACATTTTTTAAAATCATATTACCAGCTATACATTTTTGAGGAAGAAATATTACCAGAAATAGATTTTTGACAAAACAAAAATATTACCTGGAAAAAAAAGTTGTCAGCTTTAAATGACCCATTGAGGTTGATATGCCGTAAAACAAAACAAAACAAAACAAACCAAACCAAACAGATACAATAATAGTAATGTATTCAAACAATACTTAGTCGGACACTGCTAATTCCAATATATATATATATATATATATATATATATATATATATATATATATATATATATATATCTTTCCTTTAACCATCAAGTGATCTAATTATTCAAGATGAGGTTGACTGTGCTTGCTCACTGGTGAACTGTATTCAAACCCAAGTCTTGGCAGGGTCACTTTATTTCTATATGACAATTTGTATATTAACTTTTACTGTTCAATACACTACTGTACTGTATAAACATTTAGAAATAAACTTGGAATGCTACAAATGGCACAAAAATCCCATTAAAGCTGTCTGAAGTTGGTTGACACAACCCCATTACAGACGTTTAATGCTTGAAATAGTAGTCAGGTAAAAGTGCTTACTTAGCAACCAGGTTGTTGGAACTGAATCTGATCATTAAGTGAAGAGTGGCAGTATTTAGCTTGAAAATGTTTATATATATATATATATATATATATATTTATTGTATGTATATATATCAATTCACTGCATGCAAGGCAAGGAAAAAAACTTGTCAGAGCAGTTGCCTTGAAAATAATATTCAGTACACTAATGTATCTAGAAAAATCATTATTCTCAAAAAATTGTTAATGCGATATTCATTTGCAGGAAAACCCCCCCAAAAAAAACAACTATTAATCTTAGAATCCAACATGTTTCAGCTTTAAATAACCCACAAAGTGTTGATAAGCTGTAAAAAAACAAAAGAAACTAGGATTATTCTTAGAATCCAAAATATGTTTCAGCTTTAAATTACCGACATAGGATTGATAAGTCATAAAAAAACAAATCAATTCTTCAAATTAAATAAAAAAAAATTGAAAAAATAAATAAAAATTTACTGATTTTTTAAAAATTTGTCTATTAACTTTTACTGTTCATGACACTACTGCATGAACATTTAGAAATAAATTCAGAATGTTACAAATGGTGCAAAATGACATTAAATCTATCTGAAGCTGGTTGACACAAACCCATTACATGTATAACATGCCTGAAATAGTAGTGAGGTACAACTTCTCACTTACTGTCTAGCTCATTTATTGACCAATTTGAGGAAAAAGAACTTGGTTGTTTAATAAGTAATGGTGTATTCTGCATTTTATTTTCAATTTAGAAACTTTTTTTTTATTAGAGAAAGTTAAAACAGTTTTTTAATCCAATAAATTCTTTTAATTATTTAAAGAAATATATGCTTATTTAACATACAGTAGACATACATAGGAGACATGGTGGAGTAATGGATAGTGTCTTGGATTGAGGCATCAGAGAGCTGAGTTCAAATCTCAGTTGGATCCGTTATATTCACTTATGTGCTAATAATCTTGGGAAAGGTATGAATCCTCTTCTTTCACAAGCTATGGGTAAATAGCAGGGAAGACTGAGTTTTATATCCTTGATTGGCAACCTTCTAGAAGAAGCTAACTGAAAACCAGCCTGGAGAGTGTTGGGTTTTGTCAGGCCCAAGAAATACCTCTTCTACTGTGTCTGTGGTGTGCTTATGGGTCATGAGATTCGCAAGTCGTGAGACATACATATGAGTAGTTACACAGATATTGAAAAATAAATAAAATCTTACTCGTACAGTATACAAACCAAAGTAATGTACAGAATATAGAACTGATTTTTGAATTTGTTTATTATGTTTATTGTTCAGAACTCTACTGTATAAACATTGAGAAATAAATTAGATTACAAATGGCACAAAAGTGACATTAAAACTATCCGAAACTGGTTAACACAAACGCATTACATGTGTAGTATGCCTGAAATAGTAATGAGGTACAACGTCTCACTTAGCAACTAACTCATTTAACAACCTGGACATTGGAACATAACCTTGTCATAAAGTGAAGAGTGGCTGTTTTTGTAAATACTATTTATCAATAAGTGTAATTATTATTAAATTATCACCACAGATACTTCTTTGCTCATTTCTAATTTTCTTATGGAGATAAAGGGAAACAACTCTGTAATTAGTAGTTAATAGACATGGAGTTATTGTTTTGGGATAGACTTCTAGCAATGTTTAACCTTTGTGCTAAAAAGGATGGTTATTCCCTTGACAACATTATTATTGTAAACACTTTTGATTCCTTTGACAATGTTTATTTACAAGATTATAAAAATATGTGAACCAAGTACAATATATTTATTATTTCGCATTTATAAAGATTTATCATTTACTGTTTATAAAGGAATAAATTTGAAAAGATATCTTTTTATTAAAATATTACAAAATTATCAAAATATATAAATCAACTCTAATGCAGTATTTATTATTTACCATTTGATAATTCTATGAAAACAATTTTTTTCTTATTCAAACTAATAAATAAATAACGTTTAGATAATCTTTGTTTCCAATTCTCAATAATAAAGAAAATATATAAATCCACTTTTATATGTTCAGGTTTTATTAAAATTCTAATCCTTGCTTTTTAAAACAATAAACATTGTTGAGGGAGCATATATGGTAATAGTCGTGTGAGAGAAATAACCATTTTTTGACACACTTTTTTTTTTTTGCGGGCACAAAGTTTAAACATTGCCAGACTTTTTTTATTCACTTTATACTTAACACTTTCGCTGCTGCATTATTACAGCATTATTGCCTGGCTGTGCTGACCTGTTTTGGAAAAATAATAAATTGCCAGCTCCTGGAAATGTCTATAAAGATGCTAGCAGTGATTTCTAATGGGCTTTGCATTTTTTGATTTTGATCTGATAATCTGCAATACAGACTAAGCTAAGCGACACTCCCAAAACACAACAAAAAATATGCATCAAAACAGGTTGTATTGTATGCTGCCATATGTTGTTTTGGAAATAGCATCAAGTGCTGGTTTATTTATAATACAAATACTAGGAGGTCGCCATTTCAGAAACATATACATGTCAACAGCAGACTGTGTTTGTTTCATATAAAATGTACATCTTGGAAATGTATATATATGTCGACAGCAGGCAATGTCAGTTTTGTAAAGGCATATGTCTACAGAAGTGGATAATAAAAATTACTATGAAATCAGGGGCTTGATTGAACTGGAAATTCTATTTTATTCAAGAACATTTTGATAGTATTACACTAACAAAAATTGCGCTACAATGTGCCTTTTTTGCTATGTTAATGGTAACAAACGCACAACTATATTGAAATTGGATCATTAAAGATAATTATATCAGCAGACTACATGAATCACTCTGAGCAATAAAATGGGAAGAAAAATATGGTATAACCTAAAGTATCATGATCTTTGAGGCATGAAAGTGTTTTATTTTTAATTCTTGGTGCTCTGGAAATGGTTCTTCACTAATTGAAAGAATAATTTCAATAATATGAAAATTTCAAAGAAGTGCATGAGCGATAATTCGCAAAATCTTTAGAGCATTGCATCGTTTTCTGATGATGATGTGAATTAACATTGAACTATTGACAAAATCGGCCAACTTTTCTGATTTTTAATTGAAATCTTTTCATCTACTTACGTGTATCTTGGAATGATTATCAGCCATTATCTTTTGAGATTTTTGATGGACAAGGTTTTGTATATGACTATATAATATATGTGGAGAATACAAAAACTTGGGTGACTTGTCACTTGAGCTCCAATAGGACTCATGATTTGAAAAACTTTCAATTGATGTTTTGAATTGGCGTATCTGTTTCTTAACTTTAATCTCATGAAGCTCCCATAATCAGCTTTATTTTGTAAAAAAAAAATGAATAAAATAATTTGTGAAATGGATTTGCTTAAAATAGAAATTGTTTGTCTATATTTCTGAGATGAGGTATTATATATATCATTTACATTATTTGGACTATTGTCTTCATCTTTGTCACCATATTTATTACACCATTTCGGCTGTTGTATGCTCTGGCCTTCTTCAGGTGATTGGAATGTCCAACTAAACCCTTTATTTTGCTCACTGGGGTAGACTGTTCTAGTTCCATGTACCATGTTTTAATGGATGTCAGTTATCAGTTATCTCCTGCTAATTTCCCTCTCTAAGTTCTCCACTGCCTTAACCTCAAGGACACATGGCACAGTGGATAAAGGCATTAGTTAGATCCAGTGACAGAACCGAAAGAGTGTGAGTTCAATACCCGGTTAAGGCAGTGGAGAACTTTCAGAGGGAAGTTAACAGGAGGTAACTGATAACTGACATCCATTAATGACATGGCACGTGGAACTAGAACAATCTACCCCAGTGAGTGAAATAAAGGGTTAAGTTTGACATTCCAACCACCTGAAGAAGGCCAGAGTGTACAATGGCTGAAACATTGTAATAAATCTGGCGACAAAGATGAGGACAATAGTCCAAATAATGTAAATAATGTAGAAATTATTTCTTTGAAAATTGAAAAAAATGGTTTATATTTCTTGATTGTTGAGAAAATACTGATACTTGTTAATGAAATGGTTGCAGTGTTTGTCTTGTGGAACTTTCTTTTTTCTTTGCATTAACATTTGATGGATGATGAAGAAGGAAAAAAAAAACATGCAGAATATGAGAATGTATCAAAAGTATTTTCATTTTTTAATTTCTAAGGAATTAATAAGATTTTTTTAAAACCCAACATGATTTTTTATTACTACAAACTTTGTATTTAGCGGATACACATGATTGAGCAGACATAGCAGTTTTATTAAAACACTGCAATTGCACGCTGATTCTTGATAAAGAAAAATATACCTTTTGACAGCTGTTGCTGCTGTTGGGAGTCCTCAAGCGATGTGGTTTCTCTTTTTTGGTACAGTTCTTTCTTTGTGATTCTGTAGCACCAGTCCACAAGGTTCAAAGAAAGATGATCTTTGCCAAGATCCTCAGGGTTTACTCACTCAAAGACTTTTTTTCACTATTGATTGGGATGTGTGTGTGTGTGTACGCTTGTGTATGTGCTTATGGCTATTTGTGTCTTTGTGCACACACACATATAAATATATATATATATCAAAATTTCTTTTTATTAAATTTAATAAAAGTTAATATGGAATCTATGTTACAGACTTGTTGATAACACAAATATAATAGCATTATCCACATGCAAGAAAAAGGCTAAAAATAATGGAGGCATTATTAAAAAAAAAAAGAAATTCCAACACTCAATAATATCAACTATGAACATGGTCACAATGTGCTGACCGTGTTTGGAAACTGAAATATTCCCATAATTCTAGATACATACATAAAACAATCCATACATTCAGTTAAAAGTAAAATAAAATGAATCCTTGATAATGGCTAAAAGTATAGCTGAAAGCACTTGTAAAACATTTGTACAATTTTTTAAAATTCAAGTCCTGATATAAAAAACACAGCCACTGCACCTTGTCAGTCAATGGCAACGAAATTTGCATATATATATGGTCTGACGATTGCATTTAAGCATGAAAAACAGTCACTGTTGACCTCAATGTCCACTTTTATATTTAGATATGCTCTATCTCTGATATTGAGCATGTTAACCCAAAAATACCACATAACTTAAAATACACATATACACACACACACACACATATATATATATGTGTGTGTCTGCGTATATTATATGCGTGAAGGATTTGTGGACATGTTTATATGGACTTTTGTCCTTGTTATTGTGTGAGGAACCCACCACCAAAGATTGTAAAAGTATTTTTGATACACCACACACACACACACACACACATACATATATATTTGATAAAAATATAGTTTTATGCTATATGTATGGGTAAAATTGCTCAATATTAGAGCAAGAGCATATACAAAGATAAAAGGGGACACTGGGGTCAGCACCAAGTCAATTTCATGATTCAAAGCAATTATCATTTTTTGGGCCGAGTCTACGGGCTCGAATACCCCACATTAAATTCGGCCTTGTGCCACATTTGACCGCGTGGGGCGGTTGGTAAATATCCTGCAGTCAGAGATTCGTCTGCGACTGTGCTGGTCAAACTGTCGGCCAGAGAGGATTTCCAGACGAGGCTATGTCGAAAGGCAGAGTCTCGTCTCGGGAAACATCTACCAGACCCCGTTTTATATGGGATCTACGGGGAAATTTTTGGCTGAGCCTACGGACTCGGATACCCCATATTAAATTCGGCCTTGTGCTATATCTGACCGCATGGGACGGCTGTTAGATATCTTGCAGTTGGAGATTCATTGTAAAATTCACTTGACTCACTTCTAGCATTCGACTACTTTTACGCGCCGTTGGTGAATTTTATGTGTTGTTGGTGTGACGAAAGACATGACTTACCTCAGAATTCGAAACGAGCGCGAAAGTGTCTTGCCTGCAAAGTGATGATAAAAAGAAATATGGCCGCTATTGAAGACGCAATTTATGCGCGCCTATCTCGTCCAAAACGAGACGATATTTGCACACATGCAAATTTTGGCCGTATTGGAATAATATAAAAAACGGGGTGCCAGCAGCACGACAGGATGTATTTAGCGGACAGTGTGAAATAGAGTTGGACGTACGGATTGACGGTCGGACAAAGAGGAAGTCGGAGTAGGCACGGCTAAGCTGGTGTCTGTTTTATAACTGTCCAGTGTAACGGCTGAGAAAGGGAGCCACGCAATCCATTTCTTTGAGACGACCGTAGAAGAAGAAAAAATAGCTGGCCTGCCGGTGAGCACCGCACTGCACTTTTTGACCCGCCTTTCATCACCATTTTTTTTTTTTTACTACAGTTGGTGTTCTAAGTATTATCGTTTATTGCCAACCTTTGTGTGATTATTCTATTCAGTAACCTTCCCTAGGTTACAACACTTACCATTCTTACTACAGCCACCATAACATCTCAAAGTCTCCATGGAAATGGTTCATCCGTCCTTTGACGGGTCTTGTCTTTAATTTCTGCTGGATGTCTAACAAGCGTCCTAACCAAAAGAAGCCTAGTCGGAGGAACCGGTTTAGTAGCCGATTAACCGAACATGTGGCAGGTAGTACTGGGTTACATGATACCAGTAACACTGCTACCAATGTATTTACATTTCAGAAGTAAAAATAATGAATATTAACATGCGTGCCAGCTGCTGGAAGAAGCTTAACTGTTCAGTTTTTCAATTCTTGAAATGTATATGGATTAAGGATTGTTTTAATTAAAATGATTTTGTATGCATTTCTGTTCAGATTTCAAGGCGAATGGATATTGCAACTCTTAAAAAATTCAATAAAAATATCGACTTTTTTTTAGACAACTTTTGACACTATTTACAAAAGATAAAAAAATATATAGACACAATTGTAGTATGTGGTTTGCTGCAATATTCTGCCACAATACAAATAAGTCAGTAAGAGAAGATAGCTTCGCCCGATTCGCACTCCGTCCATGTATTTTGAACAGGAGTAGAGGTTCATTGTTTTCTGTTTAGGAAGCAGGTGAGGAGGGGTGTTTCCACTGCATGGATCTGTCTCTCATTCAAAATGATGAACCCAACACTCATCCTGGGATAGGAAACGTTCAGGTAAAAAGGCTGGATCTGCATCAAACAATGTTAGATTTTTCCGTGATGTGATCAGCCTGGTGCGTTGTTTATTAGGTGTCAGAAGACGTGGAACCCATCGAGTGCAAACCTTCGTCATGCCAAGTTCATTGTACAGAATATTTTCAATTCTCTCACATGATCTGCTAATAGGATTGGCTATTTGATTTATAGTCAATCGCCTGTCACCATGTAGTGAACACAATGTTTTCTTCGGTGGTGACAGTCGCAGGACGTCCAAACCATGGGCCATCTTCAAGACTTCCTCTTTTCCCTCCTAAATTCACCTGCTCGCTTTTGATAAAGCTAGGACGTCAACCCCTAATGTAGCAACCATATTAAAACTAATGTCCTTCGGGGCTCGGCCCTTTTTTTTTTACAGTTATTAACACCGCGATGTGAAATTGTCCATTTTCAAGAGAGTTCGCTACTAGTTACTTTTGAAGTCTTCTTTGAACAATGAGATGCCAGTTTACCTGGAAAGAAACAATACAGTTAATAATCAGAAGAGCTGAAATTAATGCATGCAAGATTTCACAACTCTGGCATCACACCTTCATAGTCAGCCTATGAACATTTCAACTCACACCCGTACCTAGAAAGGAATAATGCAGTTATTAATAAGAGTTGAAATGCAAGATTTCACAGTTCTAGCATCACACCTTCATAGTGTGACGACGTGCTCCACTTGTCCGTCGTTCACTGCATCTGTGATAACATACAAGGTCGGCTGTGTCTTCATATACACCCGACTCGCTGTGTTCACAGATTTGTCGCCTTTGTCATGATCGTATTCAACAAAAAATTACGAAAAATATTTTTTCAGACACTGGTTGGAAAATAACAACAATACAAATTTTCACTTAGCCGTCTATATTATCCTTCACCTAAACTTCTATCTCCCTAACGTCTGCTTCCTCCCTGGCCACTAGGCTGCTACTCACTGATCATCTACCTACTACTCTGACTGCTGGTCCCCTTTCTCTGCTTATATGGACACTGGCTGGGGTCCGACCACCCCTATCCGTCCCTTTGTGTTCCAGAACAAGAGACCATTCGAAAGCCCATGGGTGGTCAAATCTTTAAAAAATTCTACTTTTCTGATTTATCTAAAATCATTAACAACATTTTATGTTTGCCAATTCAAAGGTAGCTGGAGACAGAATTCCTGAAAAACTCTGATACTTAAGTTGACTCAAAGATGGATTACAGACGGATTTCCTGAAAGCTTTTAGTACTTAAGGAAAAGGAATCTATCTACATATCTCTTAATGATGTGTGAGAAATAGTATTGTTACAATAGTCAGCCACTGGTGGCTGGAAAGGAGAAATGCAGTTATTAAAAAGAAGAGATTTAATGAATACATGCAAGATTTCACAGCTCTAGCATCAATCTTTCATTGTCAGAACATTGAATATTCAGCCGACAGTCGTGCCTGGAAGCAAAAAATTAAAGTTAATAAGAGTTGAAACAAAAGCATGCAAGATTTCATAGTTCTATCATCACACCATAATATTCAGCCTATGAACTTTCAAATCATGAAATGAGAGTTGTCCAGAACGGCCACTCGTCTAGATCATTTCGTACTAACGCAGGTATTTCCCAGGCCCAATTTGGTCCTATTCTATTTTTAAAGTCTTCCAGGTCCTATTTCGTCCTATTCTATTTTTAAAGGCTCCCAGGTCCTAATTGTTTCCATTTTATTTTTAAGGTCTCCTAGGTCATATTTGTATCAATTCTATTTTTAAGGTCTTCCAGGTTGTATTTGGCCCTATTTTATTTTTAAGTTGTTCGTGGTCTTATTTGGTCCTATTCTATTTTTAAAGTCTTCCGGCTCTAATTTGGTCCTTTTCTATTTTTAAGGTCTTCTATGTCCTATTTGGTCTTATTCTATTTTAAAGTTATTCAAGGTCCTATTTGGTCTTATTCTATTTTTAAAGTCTTCCAGGTTCTATTTGGTCTTATTCTATTTGTAAGGTCTTCCAGGTTCTATTTGGTCCTATTCTGTTTTTAAAATGTTCCAGATCTAATTTGATCATTTTCTATTTTAAGGTCTTCCAGGTCCTATTTGGTCCTATTCTATTTTTAAGTACTTTTATGGTCCTATTTGGACCTATTCTATATTTAAATCTTCCAGGTCCTATTTGGTCCAATTCAATTTTTAAGGTCTCCCAGTTTCTATTTGGTGCTATTCTATTTTTAAAATGTTCCAGGTCTAATTTCGTCCTTTTCTATTTTTAAGGCCTTCCAGGTCCCATTTGCTCCTATTCTATTTTTATGTTCTTCGTGGTCCTATTTGGTCCTATTATATTTTAAAAGTATTCCAGGTCCTATTTGGTCCTAACCTATTTTAAGTTCTCCAAGGTCCTATTTGGTCTTATTCTACTTCTAAGGTCTCCCATTCCTATTTGGTCCTATTCTATTTTTAAGGTCTTCCAGGTTCTATTTGGCCCTATTCTATTTTTAACGTCTTCCGGGTTCTATTTTGTCCTATTCTATTTTGAATGTCTTCCAGGTCCTATTTGGTCCTATTCTATTTTTAATGTCCTCCAGGTCTAATTTGCTCCTTTTCTATTTTTAAGGTCTTACATGTCCTATTTGGTCCTATTCTATTTTTAAGGTCTCCCAGGTCCTATTTGGTCTCATTCGATTGGTGAGGTTTTCCAGGTTATATTTGCTCCTTTTCTTTTTTTAAAATCTCCCAGGTCCTATTTGGTCCTATTTTATCTTTAAGATCTTGCAGGTCCTATTTGGTCCTAATCTATTTGTACGGTCTTCCGGGTCCTATTTGGTCCTAATCTATTTTAAGTTCTCCCAGGTACTATTTGGTCTTATTCTACTTTTAAGGTTTTTCCAGGTCCTATTTGGTCCTATTCTTTTTTTAAAGTCTTCCAGGTTCTATTTGGTCCTATTCTATTTTTAAGGTCTTTCAAGTGCTATTTAGTTCTATTCTATTTTTAAAGTCTTTCAGGACCTATTTGGTTCCAATCTATATTTAAAGTCTTTCAGGTCCTATTTGGTCCTAATCTATTTTTAAGGTCTCCCAGGTTCTATTTGGTCCTATTCTATTTTTAAAATCTTCCAGGTCTAATTTGGTCCTTTTCTATTTTTAAGGCCTTCCAGGTCCTATTTGCTCCTATTCTATTTTTAAGTTCTTCGTGGTTCTATTTGGTCCTATTCAATTTTAAATGTATTCTAGGACTAATTTGGTCCTTTTCAATTTTTAAGGTCTCCCAGGTCCTATTTAATCTTATTGTATTTTTAAAGTCTTCCAGGTCGTATTTGGTCCTAATCTATTTTTAAGTTCTCCTAGGTCCTATTTGGTCTTATTATACTTTTAAGGTCTCGGAGGTCCTATTTGGTCTTATACTTTTAAGGTCTTCCAGATTCTATTTGGCCCTATTGTATTTTTAAGGTCTTCCGGGTGCTAATTTGTCCTATTCTATTTTTAAAGTCTTCCAGGTCCTATTTGGTTCTATTCTATTTTTAAGGTCTTCCAGGTCTAATTTCGTCCTCTTTTTATTTTTAAGACCTTCCAGGTACCAGTTGCTCCTATTTTATTTTTAAGTTGTTCGTGGTCCTATTTGGTCCTATTCTATTTTTACATTCTTCCGGGTCTAATTTGGTCCTTTTCTATTTTTAACGTCTTCCATGTCCTATTTGGTCTTATTCTATTTTTAAAGTCTTCCAGGTTCTATTTGGTCTTATTCTATTTGTAAGGTCTTCCAGGTTCTATTTGGTCCTATTCTGTTTTTAAAATGTTCCAGATCTAATTTGATCCTTTTCTATTTTAAGGTCTTCCAGGTCCTATTTGGTCCTATTCTATTTTTAAGTACTTCGTGGTCCCATTTGGACCTATTCTATTTTTAAATCTTCCAGGTCTAATTTGGTCCTATTCTTTTTTTAAGGTCTTCCAGGTCCTATTTGGTCCAATTCAATTTTTAAGGTCTCCCAGGTTCTATTTGGTCCTATTCTATTTTTAAAATGTTCCATGTCTAATTTCGTCCTTCTCTATTTTTAAGGCCTTCCAGGTCCCATTTTCTCCTATTCTATTTTTATGTTCTTCGTGGTCCTATTTGGTCCCATTATATTTTAAAAGTATTCCAGGTCTAATTTGGTCCTTTTCTATTTTTAAAGTCTTCCAGGTCCTATTTGGTCCTAATCTATTTTTAAGTTCTCTAAGGTCCTATTTGGTCTTATTCTACTTCTAAGGCCTCCCAGGTCCTATTTGGTCCTATTCTATTTTTAAGGTCATCCAGGTTCTATTTGGCCCTATTCTGTTTTTAACGTCTTCCGGGTTCTATTTTGTCCTATGCTATTTTGAATGTCTTCCAGGTCCTATTTGGTCATATTCTATTTTTAAGGTCTTCCAGGCACTACTTGGTCCTATTCTATTTTTAATGTCCTCCAGGTCTAATTTGCTCCTTTTCTATTTTTAAGGTCTTACATGTCCTATTTGGTCCTATTCTATTTTTAAGGACTCCCAGGTCCTATTTGGTCTCATTCGATTGGTAAGGTCTTCCAGGTTCTATTTGGTCCTAATCTATTTTTAAAGTCTCCCAGGTCCTATTTGGTCCTATTTTATCTTTAAGATTTTGCAGGTCCTATTTGGTCCTAATCTATTTGTAAGGTCTTCCGGGTCCTATTTGGTCCTAATCTATTTTAAGTTCTCCCAGGTACTATTTGGTCCTAATCTATTTTTAAGTTCACCCAGGTGCTATTTGGTCTTATTCTACTTTTAAGGTTTTTCCAGGTCCTATTTGGTCCTATTCTTTTTTTAAAGTCTTCCAGGTTCTATTTTGTCCTATTCTATTTTTAAGGTCTTGCAAGTCCTATTTAGTTCTATTCTATTTTTAAAGTCTTCCAGGACCTATTTGGTTCTATTCTATATTTAAAGTCTTCCAGGTTCTATTTGGCCCTATTCTATTTTTAAGTTTTTCTTCGTCCTATTTGGTCCTATTCTATTTTTAAAATCTTCCAGGTCTAATTTGGTCCTTTTCTATTTTTAAAGTCTTCCAGGTTCTATTTGGACTTATTCTATTTTTAAGATCTCCCAGGTCCTATTTGTTCCTATTCTATTTGTAAGGTCTTCCAGGTTCTATTTGGACCTATTCTTTTTTTAAGTTCTTGCAGGTCCTATTTGGTCCTCATCTATTTTTAAGGTCTCCCTGGTTCTATTTGGTCCTAATCTATTTTTAAGATCTTCCAGGTCCTATTTTGTCTTATTCTATTTCTAAGGTCTTTTAGGTTCTATTTGGTCCTATTCTATTTTAAAAATCTTCCAGGTCTAATTTGGTCCTTTTCTATTTTTAAGGTCTTCCATGTCGTATTTGGTCCTATTCAATTGTTAAGGTCTTCCAGGTCCTATTTGATCTTATTCTATTTGTAATGTTATCCAGGTTGTATTTTGTCCTATTCTTTTTTTAAATGTCTTCCAGGTCCTATTTGGTCTTATTCTATTTGTAATGTCTTCATGGTTCTATTTGGTTCTATTGTGTTTTTAATTTTCATTAATGACCTCCTGATGAGATCAGCTCTCAACTTGGTACCTATGTTGATGACACAACCATTTACTTCTGCATTGATAGTAAGGCTTATCAGCCTGACAAGATCAATATGGCAGCCAAGGTCCAAAACGACGCCAAGCCCATAGTTAATCGGAGCAAAAGATGGCTTGTTAATTTTAATACCTCCAAATCTGAGAGACCCTTTGCTGCCTTCCATCGGCATTGCTGATATCATCCTCCAGGAAAGTGACTTGTACCTTCTTGGGATCACGTTCTCTCCTGATATGAAGTGGAAAGATTATATTGAATCCATTGCTAGGTCAGCTGCTGAGAAAGTCAGTTCACGATGCTGGGAGAGACAATTTTTCTCTCCACGATCTATCTTACATATCTATAAGTCTACCATTCGTCTATGCTTAGAATATTGCTGCCACAGAAGATCCAGTGCCCCTGCTATTTACCTTGAGATCCAAGACCCAAAGAAGAATCTGCAATATTACTGGTTCTGATCTGGCGGCTCAGCTCCAGTCACTTTCCCACCGCTCTAAGGTTGCCTCTCTAAATCATTCCTATAAATACTTTCATGGTCTCATCAATTTACAGTTGATGTAGTCGTCAATTCTATGTTAACAGTTTCTTCTCTCGCACTTCTCGCGCATGGTACTTCCTTCTGGCTTCATGCTTTTCATGCTTTCCAGCCAACTTTAATCTGCAAAAAATTTAAATGCAATGTCAATCGCTATCTACTGTCAACCTGATTACTCTCTTCTCTTTCTGCCCATCATTAATGTTTCTGTTCCTAATTCTTCCATTCCATGTAACCCCTTGTGTTTTAGTGGCATTACGGCTTTACTTGGGGTGATTCCGATAAAAAAAGCTCACCCCCTTATATTTTTTAAATTATTATTTTTTTAATTATTTTTTTTTACTCATGATGTAGTTGGAGGTAATGAATTTGAAAACTATTAAAATCCGCAATACCTCTAATTAACATCTTTTCCACTCCTGTGCCAGCTGTTATATTCTAACGTCTCATCTGACACGTTTATCGATCCTCTAAAATAAGAGAACTTATAAGTGGATGTGCTATGATTTACACGAACGTGTCGTCGGGAGCGTTAGCTATTAAATGAGTTCATCTTTGATGTATAAAGGAAACTTTTTTTGACTTTCCGTTATAAAGAAAGGAAAAAATCGGTTGTTTAAAAAATGAGGCTGTACCTGCTACCGTTTTTAATGTTCTACATAAGCGAGAGAATGGTATCTAACGCATATGGTAAGTAACAAGATTATCTACAATTAATCTACAAAGGGAATTTTTTTGTTAGCTGACACGCGTGCGCGCGACACGATGTCCCAAAATGAATGGTACACGTTTTAGGAATTATAAAATAAATAAATCAAGTACTGTTTAAAATTTACTAATTTTAACCCATGAAAATTTCACGGTTTTCCTATTTTAATATTCAGAAGAATCTTGATTATTTAAGCTAATTATTCAATAAACACATGGCCAGGACCGGCGCTAGAGTCTCGGTCCCCTCCCCTGAAACTTTGATACGGGGTCTCTCTACCACATGTCGATTTTAAACTTTCCCAACCTGGGGACCATAAACCCCCGAAGGAAAATTGGCGGGGACGGGGGGATCAGCGCTTTTTTAAATTACCAAAAATCAGAGATTTATACGGTTTAAATGACAATTTCTGTACATATTTATTAATTATTTACTTTTATATTGAATAGTTTTTTTTTTATTTTAAAAAATCTGAGAAAATGTTATTCTTTTTGCAATAACCACCAATATTTTCATGATTAACTTTTACTCGAAAAAATATGTTTATGTCGCAAATTTTTACATTTCTATAAAGATTAATCACCGACGCATCTCCATGAAAAAAAGTTTTATAAAGATTCCAACACAACACAAACGGGATTGTCTTAAAAATTTGTTTTAAAAACAGTATTTCAGTTTTCAGGAAAATTTTTTCATGTGTTAAAATCTTTAAGCATTTTTAGTTTTTAAGTGATCATTTTCTCGGTTTTATCTTTTCAGAAATGTAAGAAAAAAGGGGGCTAAAATTTTTATTTTAATTACTAGCTGTGGACTGAAGCGGTTGAGAGGTTCGGGGTAGTAAGCAGCAGCCTTGTCGATTATTATAGTTGATGATTGACAATATAACTTAGGTAGAAAAAAGTAAAAAGTTAAAAAACAAAAATCGCTGCTGAAACTAGCCCTTTTGGGGCTCCAGCCACGTCGGGGATTTCTGTTTAGTACGCACCGCACTGGACATGTAGATACTTTATGACTGATAATGTAACGTCAGTTTAAAAATAATTTAAAAAAAATGGCGGATGGCCATAAAACAGTGCTGAAAAAAAGGCAGAGGTCAAAACGGGACCTCAAAAAACGCGCACCCCGGTCGGGGGTTTCGGGAGTAAGACGCGTCGGCCCTGCTCATAGCGAATTCTACGACAATGAAATATCCGTAGGAATCCCCCCTATTGTATCGTTAAATATTTGAGCTTAAAAACCTTAACAAAATATTGCAATAACAATCTTAAATATGAATGCTGGTCGTTATTTTAAGAAGTAAGAGGGTACAAATTAATAAATTTGAAATTGACAACTTTTCCACTTCACTGAAACTACCGTTAAACATCTCTTTCTTTCTTTGAAACCAAGTAGTTCTTTTCCTCTCTTTCCATGTTAATTATTTATGAGGTATTGGCAGGACATAGCGGTCGTGCGAACTAACGAAGGGAGGGATTGTCACAATTATAATAGGATGGTTATTTTCTAAGTTTAGCTTAAATGTGGCACAAGGCCGAAAGTATGATGCACCCAGTGAGGATCGAACTCACTATTCAGTCATATCGCTCCACCCTCTTCTCTTGAACAGGTATAGCGGCTCATTCCTTATTTCTTGTTTAGGAAGGGGTTCCCGGATTTTTTCCTTTTCTCTGGCTACCGTAATAATACTGTCGTGAATCTCTTGTGACGTGTGCTGTTTGTGGCAACGTCTTTTCATACTGAGGATACCGGGGTGACAGTTCCCTAGTTGCTGTTACCGACTGGTAGTTAGGGGACCTAACTCTTGCGTAGCGTCTTGAGCGGCTGCTCTGATCAACAGTTGCATAATATCAAAGTTCTTCTGGCGTTATGTCGCGCATGGATGGGTGTCCCTCCACGTACCTCCGGTGTGCAAACCTGAGGCCATTTTATGTTGCAGTCTGCGCCATCTCCTCTCTGTCCATGTCACATAAGATGACCTTCTGCTACTATTACTTTAGGTCTTTTCACTACCAACATGACTCGAAATGATCTTAAACCATCATAAAAATGAACTTAAACCAGCTCTATAAGAATCGAGTAAAACCTTTTAACATTTCCTTTTCCGACATCCGTAGCATTCGATCCAACTCCTGCGGTGTTGGATCGTTCCTCTATGAAAAGTCTCCCGATATACTAGGTCTCTGCGAAACCAACTGTAACTCATCAATCGCCACCCCTGATTTCTCGATTCCTGGTTACCCCTCTCCCTTTAGAAAGGACTCTAAAATCCACATGCATGGCCTGGAAGTTTACGCTCGGAACCATCTCCCACAGGCTAGGAAACTCTGTCTTGACTCACCAGACCATTCATATACGTGACTGCGTCTGTCTCTCCTCAGTTCTGTTAGCTATCACTTCTTTTTCTACCGTTCCCCTTCCCCTCAAGTATTCGACAGCATTTCTGATAATATAGACAAGGCCATCTCTATACATCCGTTTGCACATATATTCGTGTTCGGTGATTTTAACGCCCACCGTGCCACGTGGGTTAAACACTCTGTAACTGGCCTCGATGACATCCAAACCCTTAATTTTTCAATCACCCAATCCCTCACACAAGTGGTTGACTTTCCTATGCGCTTCCCTCAGTAACCCTGACGGTAAGGCTTTCCTTCTCAATCAATGTTTTATCTCCATCCTCGACTCCTATCGTGTCACGCAGCTCTGTCCTCTTGGCAACTCTGATTATACCGTAGTGTCTGTTAACATCTCCTTCTATTCCTCCCCCAGCAAAAAAAAAACTCCTACATCTTTCTGTTATCAACGTGCAGACTGGGGCTCGCTCTGTGATTTCCTTCGCGATGTCCCCTGGAATGTGGCATTTAATCTCCCTGTTCAAAAATGTGCGTTTGAGCTCTCCCTCTGGGTTAAAGCTGGAATCGAGGTTTTCATCCCTGCAAGGAAATACAAAGTTAAATCGTGCTCATCTCCGCTTGCTCAGCTCCTATTGTCCATAGGAATCACTTCTTCGGTCTGTACCGAAGTGACATATCTGATCGCAACAGACGTCTCTTTGTCTCTGCCTGTAATGAGTGCAAGCATGCCCCCAAGGAAGCAAAGCTACTATTTGCTGGGAAAATGAAACAACGTATTGCATCTCGCGAGTTTGGTTCTAGAGATTATTAGCGGTTGAACAACAGCAAATCCACAATACCTCCTCTATTCAATCAATTTCAGGTACTGACTTCCTCAGCTGATAAGGCTGAATGCTTTGCTCCGAAATTGTTATAGTGAAACACACCTATTCTATAGTTAATAGACTCTCCCACATATAATAAGTAGGAGTAGTAACAGTCGCTCAGTAGGAGTCGCTCAGGGAGTCATTTCGGTTAGTCGAGGTCGGACGACAGTTAGTCGAATACTAAAGTATCAGCGACCACAACTAGATTACTCTGCGTTATACCTATTATATCAAGTTCCTAACGTTTTTGTACGTCGAACCTATTTTAGGACCGACTTAGTACAAATACAAGCCTCCACTGTGAAACCACTCCATAACAGAAATTCTCTTCGAATTCAACGCTCGATTAATCGGGAGTACCCACTCCTGATTTTCCCTCTAGAACTGGGGCTCTGTTGAGTGACATAAACATAATCTCATCGATGGTTTTGGACATCGTCTCAAAATTAGACTCCCATAGGGCTAGTGGCGGGGACAGGATACCAGCCGTTGTCCTTAAGAAATGTGCTCCCGAACTGGAACCAGTCCTTTCCAAACTATATAACTATTGCCTCGCTGACTCTTGCTTTCCAGCCTGTTGGAAGTCCTCATCTGTTGTCCCTGTCTTTAAGAACTCTGGTGACCCTTCTGATCCATTTAACTACCGTCCTATCAATCTCCTACCACCCTTTCATTCGAGACTTCAATCAACGCCGAAGTGATTAAGCACCTTACATCCCTTGATCTGTTCTCAGACAAGCAATATGGTTTTCGTTTTGTCAGGTGCACTGCTGACGTGCTCACGATATAACTGAATTTATATACCAAGCACTTGACAACGGAGAAACCTGAATCGTAGCTTTAGACATATCTAAAGCGTTTGATGGGGTCTGGTACGCTGGTCTTCTTCGTGAGCTTCAGGGATAACGGCTTTACAGGACGATTATTTGACTTAATAAAATCATTCCTGTCAAACCATGAAATGAAGCTCGTCCTAAAGGGGTTCTCCCCCAGCTCATTTCACACGAACGCTAGTGTTCCCCAAGGCTCTATCCTGGGTCCTACACTATTTCTGATCTTCATCAATGATCTTCCTGAATTTACGTTGACGACACTACTATTTACTTCTGCCTCAATAACAACTTCGGCATCGTAAGAAAACTAACCTGGCCGTAGGCTTCGAGAAGGGCCTCCAATCAGTGGTTGACTGGAGCAGGAAATGGTGTGTAAACATTAATGTCTCTAAAACAAAACTGCTCTCATTTACCAACCATAAAGAACCCTTCCTGCCTCCGATCAATATGGCTGGTGCCCAACTCCACGAGAGCGCCTTTCAGCGCCTGCTTGGTCTCACGATGTCCGCTGACCTGAAGTATAACAACTATATTGAATCTATAGCTTCATCTACCGCAAGGAAAGTTGGTTCTCCGTTTCGCTTCGGAAGACTGATTCTATCTTTCAAATCTACAAATCAACTACTCGTCCTTGCATGAAATACTGCTGCCATATATGGTCTGCTGCTCCAGCTGTTCATCTCGAGGTCCTCGGCAAAATCCAGAGATGGATGTGCAATGTGATTGGTCCTGATCTAGCATCCCGTCAACAGTCATTATATCACAGACGTGCAGTGGCTTCCCTCTGTCTTTTCTACAAGTACTTTAATGGCAACTGCTCCGTCGAGCTAATTTCACTGGTTCCCAAACTGCATGAATTTAAGTGTTATGGTTGGCATCTCGGTCCCGCTTTTCACTGTCGAAATGGCTAAATGTAGCCGTTTTTTCTACTCCAACAGCTTCTTATCTCGCATCTCCTGACAGTGGAACTCTCTTATCACTTGTTTCCCTGATAGCTATAATTTTCAAATATTCAAATGTAATGTCAATTGACATCTTCTGATGCCTTGACCTTGATCCCTGTCCTTCTCTTTATCCTTTCTTCAAACACTCCTCTTTACTCTCACTCTTACTCTCTGTAACCCCTTACATGTTCGTGGCACTCCCGCCTTTCTTGGAGTGATTTGCTTAAGACAAGCTTGCTAACCATTAAGTCACGTCGATGAGCCCGAAAATGATTTTGTAATCGTAGCTTAGATGTGGCTCAAAGCCGAAAATATCGGGCGCCTAGTGAAGATTAAACTTACTGTTCAGTCGTAATTGATCTAGCGAGATAAGCTTGCTAACTATTGCACCACGCCGACGTTTTCCAAAATGATTTTCTGAGCGTAGCTTAGATGTGGCACAAGGTTCAAATTTTTGGGCACCTAAAGAGGATGAAACAGACGATTTAAAATTTATGTGGGGAATAAGGCTCAGTATCGGTGACAAAGCGTTTGTAAATAAAAACAATGTGGACGGAGAAATCAACACTGTACAGTGACTGATGGTTTCGCATGTAAAGCGATCATCAGAAAAATCAAGCAATACAAATATGTCTACATCTACCGGTCTTTGTTTTTTAAGCCCTTTTCTATGCCTTGTTTCGTTTTCGATATTTCTTTGCTTTCCGTCTCGACCCCTTTTCTAGGATCTTGATCTTGCCCATCCTATGTTGTACTCTTTTTTTTAAAAGCATCCAACTCCCAAGCAAGGCGGGAAACCACTAGCACGCAAGGGGTTGCAGAGAGTTGGAACGACAACAAAGAGGAGTACAGGGGAGAGGATGAAGAGAAGGTTAGGGGATAGATCAGGGCATCTGGAGACGTCGATTGACGTTACATTTGAATATAGCTATCAGGGAGACAAGAAATGGGGAGGGAGTTCGAAAGGCGAGGAGTGTAAGACATGAAGCTATTGGAGTAGAAGAGGCGGCTACATTTAACAGTTTCGACAGTGAAATAGTGAGAGCGAGATGCCAGCCTAGTAGAACGCTTAAATTCATGAAGTCCGGGAACCAGCGAAAGCAGCTCATCGGAGCAGTTACCATGAAAGTATCTGTAAAAAAGACAGAGGGAGGCAACGGCACGTCTGTGGGAGAGCGGCTGCAGACGAGATGCCAGATCAGGGCCAATTACATTGTATATCCTTCTTTGGATTTTATCAAGGACCTTGAGACAAATAGAAGGGGCTCCAGACAATATATGGCAGCAATACTCCATGCAAGGGCGAATGGTTAATTTGCAGATTTGAAGGATTGACTCCGGCGAGAAAAAAAATTCCTGGCGCGGCACAGGGAGCCAACTTTCCAAACGGTGGACGAAGTTATAAAGGACTTGTAATTTTTGTTTTGTTTGATTTTTCTACCTCCAGTTCGTTCCTCGCATGTTGTTGGGCCGTTCCGTTTTTACTGACAACCATACGTTGTCTTCTTACAACTGATGTTTGTTTAGTTCACACTTCTCGCTTTGTTTTTAGATTTAACTTTGCGTGAAATTATGCTACAGTGCTAATTTTATGCCCATAGCAAACAGGATCGCAGGTTCGAATCCTGTCGGAGTGCACATATTTTCTTTAATAAGATTTCTCAAATGTACGGGCCGGTAGACGCTAATAAATAAATGGGGCGTCCATTCAAATGCGAATGTTCCTTGTGTTCTTAAAATTTTCTTCTTTTCTGGACATACATTATGTAGAAATTGTCCGAATGTTCTGTATGTCCGAGCACTTTCGGCTATACTTTCAGCCATTATCAAGGATGATTTTACTTTAAAAATTGTGGTTGCGTTCATATTTGATTTTATTAAGCGTTGGTTTTTCTTTTTCTCTTATTTTTTTTATTAATAATGCTTCCATTATTTTTAACCTTTTTTTCTTTACATGTGGATGAGGCCAGGGTCGGCGTTAGGGTCTCCGCTCCCCACCCTCGAAACTTTGATATGGCCCACCTCTCTGCTACATGTCGATTTAAGAAATTCCCAATTCTAAAGAAAATTAGCGGGGCGGGTCAAAGTTTCTTTTTTAAATTACGCCAAATCAGGAAACTATACATTTTGGATGAAAATTTAAGTACATATTCATTAATCATTTACTTTTATAATGAATAGTGTTTTTTTTTAAATATAAAATAAATCTGAGAAAATGCTATTCATTCTGGAATAACCAGCAATAATTTCATGACTAAATTTTACTGAACTTAACACTTCTATTTTTTAGCGCTGATGTGGATATTTTTATGAGGTTTTGGTAGTTCTATCGTCTAAGCGATGTAAGATAAATTTAACAAAGGGGTCTTTCTTTGTTTCTTTTTATGTGCCATGTCCTTTCAGGACGTAGGTGATCATGGCTCTCCACCTTCCTCCTATCCCTTCCAGCTCTCAATAAGTTCCTTCACTCTGCTTCCTCCCCTAGACCACGTTCTGTCATCCACTTAAGCAAGGTATGTCACGCGTTGTTTTCCCTTGTCTCTCTTGCCCTCTACTTGACCCGTGAGTATCAGATTCTCCAGGCCCTCCTTCCTCATTATGTGTCCTAGAAACTTCAGATGTCCCTTCCTTATATTAAGTATAAGCCGCCACTTTGTTTGCAACCTCTCTGAGATCTGAACGTTGGTCACACGCTCGGTCCATGATGTCCTTCAACTGTAA
>OZ010575.1:18582291-18597291 GCA_963932145.1 Acanthosepion lycidas
TGTGTTTGGGCAGCAATCCCTCTTTTATACAAATTTCGTTGAAGACGGTTCAGAAGGTACTGGGATTGAGCTTTTTATTTGATTTTTCTTGTGTTTTTATATGCGTTTTCCGGACATAAAGTGTAAAAATTGTCCAAATGTTCTTTATTCTATTAGCCATTATGAAAATTTTTTTAAAATATATATTTTTAGAGTGATGGGAATGTGTTTTTATTTTCAAGAAACGGTCACAATGTCCTGATTGAGTTTGAAAAAAAACAAAATCCAAACACTCCAATCCATCGAGAAACATATATATATATATGTGTGTGTGTGTGTGTCTGTACTAGCTTAAAAGCCGCCTTATCTGGTGGCAGTTAAGCTACCTCCTGCCGAGAGCTATTGATTGGACCTTTGGCATGATCAGGAATTTGAGAGTTCCTAAGTCTTTGCATATTCTCAGCATTTGAAACTCTCCCGGCTGCCGTTTGATCCGGGTTTTCATTTGCATGTGACTTTCTTTTTGCGAGCCATACTGCTGCCGTATGCAAGAGGCAAAAATAAACTACAGAGAAACTCAAAATTGATCGCACCAATGCAAAATTGATTGCATTAATATTTAAGCTTACCTTTTAAAAGTTCAACGATAATTCTTCTGCCGACACTTACTTTAAAGACAGTTTGATGTGCGTAGGTCCTTATATTCCGTACAAACAATTAATTTTATTTCATGGGTGACTTTCACTGAATATCATGATTAATTTCGATTATTTCCAATTTTATTTCCAAGTTATAAAAATTGTTATCGCACAAAAAAATTTCGTAAAAAAATCACATAAAAAATCGCCGAAAACAATCGCAGTCATGAAAATTTAAGAATATATATATATATATATATATATATATATATATATATATATATATATATATATATGTATATTACAAAGTAGCACAAACAGTAAAATATTTATTAAAACTGAACGTATTAAAAGTGCTCAATACAAAGTCGGAAAACCAGACATGTTGCGCGTTTAATATTTAAAAAAGATGAAAGCTGACCAGAGCACAATACAGCGGTTTCGACTTCTACGGTCTCCTCAGGTGGTTTGTTCAGCAAATCAACTACCCGGCTCTTTCAGCTCTTTCGAAACCGGAAGTAGTGGGTAATATATATATATATATATATATATATATATATATATATATATATATATATATATATACACATACACACACACACTTAAAAAATAGATACTTTTTAAAGTTAAAAGCTCTACGCGTTATTTTTATTTTTACTTATTTTTTTCTCACGTGTATTGAGCACTTTTTGATATTACTGTTTCCAGGCCTGATTTAACTGTGACCATTAACATATATGTATATATATATATATATATATATATATATATAAAGAAATATAGTCTTAAGGTGTGCTATATTTATGGAATAAAGTGCTCAATATCAGAGATAGAGCGTGTGTAAATGTAAAAGTGAACATAGAAGTCAACACTTAGAGGCGACAGTCTGTTTCATGCTATATGCAATCTTCAAGCCACGTGTGCTGTTATTTTTTCTCGGCTATTTATATATATACGGGTTAGTGGTGCATTGTGGGTATTCTATTATGGCGGTTATTTCACCGGAAGTCGTTTGTTTATCTATTTAGGTCAAATTATATTGCTTGTTTTTATTTCTTATTTTATTTATTTATTTATTTATTAACGTAGTAAAAATTTGTTTATATCACTTATTTAACAGTTTTGTTTTGGTTTGGGAATTTAATTAAAACTATTTGTTCAGTTTTGGGGTTGATTGTTGTAGTTCATTCTAAGTATTATTTTGGCGGGAACAGTTTTTTAATTGATTATTTTTATTTGGGATTGGTTTGTTTATTTATTTACTTGGATGAATTTAGGTTAATTTATTTTACTTGTATATTTTCTCTTTTCGGTTTTCGATTTTTAAGTAACATAGTATTTTTTTTTTTTTTTTTTTTTTTTTTTTTTTTTTTTATGTTTTTATTTCTATTTTTTTTTTTTTTTTTTTTTTTTTTTTGTTATTTTTGCTTATTAGTATATTTATTTGTTTTTATTTTATTTTTAATTTTTTAGGTTACGTAGTAAAAATTTATTTTCATGTCTGCATTTTGAGATGAGTTCGGATCTTTTGTTTAATAATTTATTTTGGTCGGGAAAAGTAATGATAGCTATTTTTTCCTCCGAGCAAAGTTTGCAAGTTTTTGATTGGTTATTGTAGGCTGATGATTTTTTCCTTATCTTCCAAGATATTTTTGGTGTGATGTTCGTTTTGTTTCTAATTTCCCAGATATACTTAGAAAGCATTGTACTGTTTGCATATTTACTATTTGTGAAAGATGTTTTGTGTGTATAATTTCTTTGTTTCCAGGGTCCTTCAGTTACTCCTATGTATACTTTTTCTTCATTATCTGGTGATTTTATCGTGGCTTGGTATATTACGTTGTTTTGTAAACAATTTCCGTTTAAGGGACATTCGTTCTTTATTCTGCAGTTGCACGTGGGTTTAATTTGTTCGTGTGGTTTGTTGATAATTTTCCTATTGTGCTTTTTTATTATTTGTGCCATGCTCTCGGTGCAGCTGTAGCTGATTTTTACAGTGTTTTTGTTGAATATCTTGTGTAAGGTGCTTGATTCTGGGAAGTGTTTGTGTAAGAGTTGGAAGAATATTTTCCCTACGTTTGTTTTTACGTTCTTGCTGTACGGTGGGTTGAACCATATGATATTTCTTCTTCTGTTGGCCTTTTTTGTATTCTGTGGTGAGTATGTGAGTGTTTCTGGGAATCCGCTATCTTTTAGGGCTGTTTCATAGTCTTTCTTAGCTTTGTTAAATAGGGATTCATTGGAGGAATTGTCAGAGAGCCTGCGGTTAATCGATTTTGGTATCTGTTTGATTATAGAAGGTGGATGGTTGGAAGATGTGTGTATGTAGAGTGGTTTGTCATTAGGTTTTCTATATGGTTTATGTGTGCCTTCTCTTAGGTTGAAGGTAACATCTAGAAAATCTACTTCGTTTAGGTTAGTTTTTATATCTATGTCGAATCCGTTATTTTTAAAAATCTTTATTATTGCTTTTCTAGTTTTGTCTGTGTTTTGTTTGTTACAGTTTCTTAAGATTATGAGACCATCGTCCCTGTAGAGTCCTGTGTCATTTCTATCTATTATTTTGCTCAGTTCGTTTAGTAAGTAAATGCCTATGATTTCGCATGCTTCTGCACCGTCAAAGCTAACAGTACAATGCTTTCTAAGTATATCTGGGAAATTAGAAACAAAACGAACATCACACCAAAAATATCTTGGAAGATAAGGAAAAAATCATCAGCCTACAATAACCAATCAAAAACTTGCAAACTTTGCTCGGAGGAAAAAATAGCTATCATTACTTTTCCCGACCAAAATAAATTATTAAACAAAAGATCCGAACTCATCTCAAAATGCAGACATGAAAATAAATTTTTACTACGTAACCTAAAAAATTAAAAATAAAATAAAAACAAATAAATATACTAATAAGCAAAAATAACAAAAAAAAAAAAAAAAAAAAAAAAAAAAATAGAAATAAAAACATAAAAAAAAAAAAAAAAAAAAAAAAAAAAAAAAATACTATGTTACTTAAAAATCGAAAACCGAAAAGAGAAAATATACAAGTAAAATAAATTAACCTAAATTCATCCAAGTAAATAAATAAACAAACCAATCCCAAATAAAAATAATCAATTAAAAAACTGTTCCCGCCAAAATAATACTTAGAATGAACTACAACAATCAACCCCAAAACTGAACAAATAGTTTTAATTAAATTCCCAAACCAAAACAAAACTGTTAAATAAGTGATATAAACAAATTTTTACTACGTTAATAAATAAATAAATAAATAAAATAAGAAATAAAAACAAGCAATATAATTTGACCTAAATAGATAAACAAACGACTTCCGGTGAAATAACCGCCATAATAGAATACCCACAATGCACCACTAACCCGTATATATATAAATAGCCGAGAAAAAATAACAGCACACGTGGCTTGAAGATTGCATATAGCATGAAACAGACTGTCGCCTCTAAGTGTTGACTTCTATGTTCACTTTTACATTTACACACGCTCTATCTCTGATATTGAGCACTTTATTCCATAAATATAGCACACCTTAAGACTATATTTCTTTATATTCAGCTCCTGGTAAACAGTAGAGCACTTTCGCTACATTTATAACCCAGTATGGACATGGAAAAATTTAACCTCGACTACTCCCTAAAAAACATACCCATCCCATCCCCCCCTATATATAAACTAAAATTAATTGAAAAAATAGAAAGTTTCCTAAAAAGAATGAGATGGAAAGTCCACTTTTTAAACCGGGACCTTTACAATAACAACACACTTAAGGAAAAATACGGCTTTAAAACAAAAAAATGCCCCCCACAACAAAAAGAATTAGACAATTTCGAGAAAGACTTAACTGACCTAGTTAGAAACATAAAATTCCACAAAAAACAAGATGCATTCCAAAAAAAACTAAAAGCAGATATAACTAAAATAAACAATTCAGCAAGTGTATTTATCGCTGCTGACAAAACGAGAAATTTATACAAACTAAGTCCTCCTACACACAATAAATTACTGAAGAACAACATAACCAAAACATACAAAAAGGCACCCCAAACAACAGAACACGATATCAATAAGGAAGCTAAAACAATCGCCCAAAAATTAGACCTAGATGACCGAATAAGTTGTATTAGCAAGGCAGGAGCCTTTATCACACTAAAAGACCATAAAGAAAATTTCAAAACCAATCCTGCATGTAGACTCATAAACCCAGCCAAAAGTGAACTAGGTAAAATAAGTAAAACAATACTAGAAAGAATTAATTCTGAACTTAGGAAGAAATTAGGAGTAAACCAGTGGAAAAATACGAAAACAACTATTGACTGGTTCCACAGCATAAATAACAAACAAAACTGCCAATTCTTACAATTAGACATAAAAGAATTTTACCCATCCATAACAGAACGTATGCTAGATAAGGCCATCAACTTAGCTCAGGAACAAGCAATAATACAACCAAGCGAAATCAACATCATTAAGCACTCCCGTAAATCACTATTATTCCACAATGAAGAAGCATGGATAAAGAGAGATGGGATATTTGACACTACAATGGGAAGCTTTGACGGTGCAGAAGCATGCGAAATCATAGGCATTTACTTACTAAACGAACTGAGCAAAATAATAGATAGAAATGACACAGGACTCTACAGGGACGATGGTCTCATAATCTTAAGAAACTGTAACAAACAAAACACAGACAAAACTAGAAAAGCAATAATAAAGATTTTTAAAAATAACGGATTCGACATAGATATAAAAACTAACCTAAACGAAGTAGATTTTCTAGATGTTACCTTCAACCTAAGAGAAGGCACACATAAACCATATAGAAAACCTAATGACAAACCACTCTACATACACACATCTTCCAACCATCCACCTTCTATAATCAAACAGATACCAAAATCGATTAACCGCAGGCTCTCTGACAATTCCTCCAATGAATCCCTATTTAACAAAGCTAAGAAAGACTATGAAACAGCCCTAAAAGATAGCGGATTCCCAGAAACACTCACATACTCACCACAGAATACAAAAAAGGCCAACAGAAGAAGAAATATCATATGGTTCAACCCACCGTACAGCAAGAACGTAAAAACAAACGTAGGGAAAATATTCTTCCAACTCTTACACAAACACTTCCCAGAATCAAGCACCTTACACAAGATATTCAACAAAAACACTGTAAAAATCAGCTACAGCTGCACCGAGAGCATGGCACAAATAATAAAAAAGCACAATAGGAAAATTATCAACAAACCACACGAACAAATTAAACCCACGTGCAACTGCAGAATAAAGAACGAATGTCCCTTAAACGGAAATTGTTTACAAAACAACGTAATATACCAAGCCACGATAAAATCACCAGATAATGAAGAAAAAGTATACATAGGAGTAACTGAAGGACCCTGGAAACAAAGAAATTATACACACAAAACATCTTTCACAAATAGTAAATATGCAAACAGTACAATGCTTTCTAAGTATATCTGGGAAATTAGAAACAAAACGAACATCACACCAAAAATATCTTGGAAGATAAGGAAAAAATCATCAGCCTACAATAACCAATCAAAAACTTGCAAACTTTGCTCGGAGGAAAAAATAGCTATCATTACTTTTCCCGACCAAAATAAATTATTAAACAAAAGATCCGAACTCATCTCAAAATGCAGACATGAAAATAAATTTTTACTACGTAACCTAAAAAATTAAAAATAAAATAAAAACAAATAAATATACTAATAAGCAAAAATAACAAAAAAAAAAAAAAAAAAAAAAAAAAAAAAAAATAGAAATAAAAACATAAAAAAAAAAAAAAAAAAAAAAAAAAAAAAAAAAAATACTATGTTACTTAAAAATCGAAAACCGAAAAGAGAAAATATACAAGTAAAATAAATTAACCTAAATTCATCCAAGTAAATAAATAAACAAACCAATCCCAAATAAAAATAATCAATTAAAAAACTGTTCCCGCCAAAATAATACTTAGAATGAACTACAACAATCAACCCCAAAACTGAACAAATAGTTTTAATTAAATTCCCAAACCAAAACAAAACTGTTAAATAAGTGATATAAACAAATTTTTACTACGTTAATAAATAAATAAATAAATAAAATAAGAAATAAAAACAAGCAATATAATTTGACCTAAATAGATAAACAAACGACTTCCGGTGAAATAACCGCCATAATAGAATACCCACAATGCACCACTAACCCGTATATATATAAATAGCCGAGAAAAAATAACAGCACACGTGGCTTGAAGATTGCATATAGCATGAAACAGACTGTCGCCTCTAAGTGTTGACTTCTATGTTCACTTTTACATTTATATATATATATATATATATATATATATATATATATATATATAATCTACCCATTTGGTAAAAATGAATAAAACAAATCGCCGAAAGCGCCTACTCAATCAAGAGTATCCACATTATAGCCAATAGGGATTTTATTGAATAAATTTACTCAGTAGTATTTCAAGATATTTTTGTTTAATTTTAGTAAATATATCTGTTAAAAGTGTTGTTTTCATTTTTGCGTCATTTAGACGGCAATTTTATCCATCTCACCTTGTCAATATATATCAACAAGGAGGTTTTGACAAATCCTTCGCCTAACGCACTTCATTCAAATATTCCGGGGTACCTAGTGAAGATTATTGTCACTGCAATCATAAATATTTGCTCGTCTAACTTCCAAGTCATGGCTGCCATATATATATGTAAAGCAAAATACATGTGAAATGCATGCAAGTAGATGTGTGTGCACGCCCGGAAATGTTTGTAAAAGCGTATCTTCAGAAACTACACATCTTTTTATTCATCTTTGGACACACAGTGCAGTAATGAATAGAGTCACGGATTTAGGAATCGGAGAGCCGAGTTCGAATTCCACTCGAATCCATTACATTCACTTACGTGCTAATACCCTTGGGAAAGGTATGAATCCTCTTCTCCCCCACTCCGCCAGCCATGAACAAATAGCAGAACAGACTGGGTTCTATAGTCTTGGGTGGCAACTAGTCTAGGAGAAGGACAAATCTGAATTCAAAACCTGATCCTCCAGGTTTGAGTTATACAGTAGGCTAACAACCTACTCACTTAAAAACGGACTTGTTATAGAAATCGCAACGATATCTTGCGGACCTATGTTCCTCAAAGAATTTAAAGGCATTATATATATATATATATATATATATATATATATATATATATATAAGTATAAAAATGAATATTGAAGCCAAATATATATATATATATATATATATATATATATATATATATATATATATATATATATATATGTGTGTGTGTGTGTGTGTGTGTGTGTGTATGCAAATATATGGATATAAATCCGACAGTATGAAGAAAAATATACGGAAAAAACAATTGCATATAAGGATTTTTGTTTGTGTTTTCCGTATATTTTTCTTCATATATATATATATATATATATATATATATATATATATATATACATACACAAAAACACACACGTATATATGTATATATATATATATATTCATTTCTTAGGTCGTTTTATATATCGGCTCATCGAAATATTCCTTAAATATATACTGTGTACATTCAGTACGTTGGAAATAATTGCTCTCTTTGTAGCTCTTAATAACTTTTGTCTTTTTGCCATCTCTCCCAAACCCTGCTCCGACATTCTCTCAGTCCTGGGTATGACGATTAACTACATCCGGAAGCAAGGTTTCTAATCAGGAGGTTTTGAACAGCGTGCAATCACCTTTTAATTGCTGTCATTTCCAGGTCCACTCAGACTCGGGTGGTATCACCTGTTAGGGTCCCAAATATGGGCAAATAGTGAACCCCCAAACTGGGGGCAAAACACTATGAAAGTATAAAAATACCTTTTTATATTAAAAAGTTCCAAAAAGTCCCAGTAATAGATTTTGACAGTAAATTAAAATTACAGCAATAGATTTGAATAGTATATATATATATATAAAAAAAAAATTCCACCCAAGGAAATTAAATTTCGACATTAAATGACCCCTAAGATGTTGACATGCCGTTAAACAAACAAACAAAAATTCCATTCATTCAAGTTCGCCAAGTATGTATGTTGCTTCTGCTAGCCATCTCGAGGCTTGAGACAAAATCCAAAGAAGGATCTGCAATATAATCGATCCTGTCCTGGCATCTCGGCTTTAGTAATTTTCTCATCAACGCGGCGTGGCTTCTCTCAGTCTTTTCTACAAATATTTTCATGGTAAACTGCTCTGACAATCTTTTCCGCTTGGTACACCAGCTATATGAAATTAAGTGTGGTACTAGATTGGCATCTAGGTCCCACCCTTTTACTGTTGAAATAGTTGAATGCAACCGCCACTTCTACTTCAACTGTTGCTTTTCTCGCACTTTCCACCTGTGGAGCTCCCTTCTGTTTACTTGCTTCCCTGAAAACTACACTCTTCAAAAATTGAAATGCAACGTCAGTCGCCATCTTCTGTCTTCTTGAATCCCGTTCATCTTTTGTCCTTTCTTCAATCCTTCTTATAGTCAGTCTTTTCTCTCACTCTCACACGCTGTAAGCCACACCCGCGTACTAGTGGCATTCCCATCTTACTTGGCGGTGAAATGATTAAAAAATAATAATGAGCGTAGCTCTCCTCTGACGCTCTTACCTTCAATCTGTCTTGTGTGTATCAAATTTTCCAAGCCCTCTTTCCGCGTTATGTGCTCAAATGTCTCTTCATCTGTCCTTTTTGCCGCCATTATCTCGAGAACTTCGTCATTGCTCACATGTTCGGTCTATCCCCCCTGCCCCTTTAGACGATGTAAAAATGCAAAAGATTTAACGTAGTGCTGATATCTGCATAAATTAAGCTTAATTATATCGGTTTTTTGAATATTAATGACTGTCTTCATTGAAAAATGGGAAACAGGTGTTTTATACAAATAGATGAATTAAAAATCCTTTATTTTCTTTTTAAGTTTTATTTTCCATAATTATTTGGCGTTGTATCGCACAAGATTTAATACTGCAAAATTTCCAGGATTGGCCCGTTGTATCACAGCGGCTGAGAGGGTATAAGGTTACTTTTTTCGGACCGCGATGGCAAAGTTCACTACCACGCACTCTGTGGCCGAGGATAAGATGAGATTATTTATGTAAGTTAAACAAAGCCAAGGAACTATTTACGTGGCTGGTATTAAGTTCTCACTGATGCATTGGTAATTGCTTCCCTGTCAGTTACTTTGTTTAAACTTATAAAAAATCCAAACTGTTCCACGAGTCTTATAGAATAATTACATGAATGTTTAATGAAGAAACTTTGTTTATTAATTCTCCTCTCATAATCTATCTATCTATCTATCTATCTATCTATCTATCTTAGTCTTCTTTCTTTCTTAGTTTGTTCTTATCTATCTATCTATCTATCTATCTATCTATCTATCTATCTATCTATCTCGGTCTGTTCTATACATTATTTTTATAGATAAATATAAAAATGTCTTAAAATAATTGTCAGACTTTGTCCATTTCATAATGTGTGGCGTCATTTGTTTACATTTGGATACGCTTTGAGCAGATATGAATGTACGTGAGAGATTCATGGAAGATTGAAGTTTAAAGACAGTAAAGTCGACTTTGCCAACCGAGCGCTCCTCTGTAGCCAAATCGGTTAAAGCACGTCAAACTAAATGACGGTTCCGTATAGGATACAGGTTCGAATCCCGTCGGAGGACGAATATTTTGTATGAAAATTTCTCTGACATTCAGGCCGGTAAATGTTCTTTAATACTGTAAGAAAGAAAATCACAATATTGATACATATTTTTTAATCCTATCTAAGCTTTCGGCTTACATAAGTCATAATCAAAGATGACAATTACATTACAATATATTAAGCAATACATCGACAAAACAATAATGATAGTCTGTTTTTGTTTACATGGAAGATTTCCAAGCAACGACAAACTCGTGCATATGAGACACTGGAAACGCGGCTGATCATGGCTCTCCACGTCTTTTGTTGCTCTATGTAACTTTCGACTCTTTACCATACTTTTTTTCTTCTTCTCTTATGCATTCCCTTATTGTTCTTTTATATGTCGAGTCCCTTCAAGACGTGGGAGATCATGGTCCTCCACAACTTCCTGTCTTTTGTTGTTGTTACTAACTTTTTGACTCTTTACAATATCTCTTTGTTTTTCTTCGGTTAGTTCTTCATTTCTTGTTTTTTATGCGCTGTTTCTTTTCGAGTCGTGGGAGATAATAGCTCTCCACGACGTCCTGTCTTTTGTTGCACTAAGTAACTTTTGGCATTTTACCACTACTTTTTGTTCTTGTTATGCGATCCACTCACAGACTAATTAAGTAGCTTACTCGCTGTTTCCCTGCTTCTCTTGCCTTCAATATGTCCTCTGTGTATTATATTTGCTAAGCTATCTTTTCTCATTATGTGTCCAAGAATTTGCAACTGATTTTTTTCTGTAAGTATGTTTCTTTGTTCTTTTTATTTTTCATTTTTCTTTGAAACTTTCTCGTTATTCACAAAGTCTTCTTACCATTCGTCGGTAAAACCACATCACCCTAGCGTCAAGTCTCTTCGTCGGCTGTGAGGAGATTGTTCGGTACTCACTGCCATATAGAAGACTAAATATTACATAGCAGTTCAATACTCTTTACTTGGTGTCTAACGGTATTTTTCCGTTTCTTAATACTTTGCTTAGCTTTAGAAAAGTATATTTCGCTATCCAAGCGCGACTTCGGATTTCGATGTCGCATTTTCCGTCCTCTGTTAAAACAGTCCCTGGATGTTTAAAATTTTAATCCCGTCCTTAATATAGGAGCCGAACCCGTGTCCCTGGCGATTTTTACGGTCATGTTTAACTATAGATGGGTAGAGCCCGGGATGCGAGTTCCTGCACTTGGATTGATGGATCAATACCAATTTCAGATAGACATAGGATGGCTAGTTGGTTGGTTTTGTTTAGCGGCATATCAACACCTCTATGGGTTATTTAATGCTGAAATCTAAATAATTTGAACACAATTGCCATATCACGTTGAAACACCGGTCCACGTATGATTACCGAAGTTAAGCAACGTCGAGACTGGTTATTACCTAGATGGGTGACTGCTTGGGACTATGATGCTATAAGCTTGGATGTGCAGGCGGTGTAATAATGGTACGGAGTTGTTAATCGGAGAGTCGAGTTCCGATTCCCGTTGGGTTCGTTATATTCACTTACGCGCAAATACCCTTGAGAAAGGAATGAATACATATATTCTCTCCCCAGCTATGGGTTAATTAGTAAGATTTGTGTCACTAAATCATTATTATCACCTCCTCTCCCAAATTTTTAAAATCTAAAATTATCAGGTTTTAAAATAACCTGCAAACGGTTGATAAGCCGTAAAAACAATTATTATTGGTGGAAAAAAAATTAGTAAAGGAAAGCGCGAAGAAAGGACTGTCGACTATAAGACGACATAATGTATGGTCATTAGCAAGAGGGTATAGTTCATGATATGAGAGGCACAAGACGCCAGAATCGAGCTGTCAATAATGAATTATCAGGTAAGTATTATTACAGATTACGGGAAAAAACAATTAGGGGGGCATTTTTACATTTATGGCTCGGCTTTATTCACTTTCCCACCGCCGTAAAGTTGCCTCTCTGTGTCTTTTCTATAAATATTTTCATGGTAATTCTTTTGGTGAGCTCTTCGCTATAGTAACTAGACTTCATGAATTTAAGCGCAGTACTAGACTGGCTGCAAGGTCTCATCAATTTACAGTTGGAATGGCTATATTTAGCCGTAAGTTCTATGCTAACAGTTTCTTTTTTTCACACTTCTCGTCTGTGGAACTCTCTTCCGGCTCTATGCTTTCCAACCAACTTTAATCTGCAAAAATTTAAATGCAATGTCAATCGCTATCTACTGTCTTTCTGGTTACTCTCTTCACTTATTGCTCATCATTATTGTTTCTGTTCCTAATTCTCCACACCCTGTAACCCCCTTGTGTCTTAGTGGCTGTATTGTCTTACTTGGGGTGATACTCATAATAAAAAAAGACAACGGAAAAATGTGATACAGAAATCTGAAGGTTTATGGGAATAGTTTTGGATTGATTGGTTTCTTTTTTATTGATTATCAACCTTTTTGCTGGTTATTTAAAGCCAGAAAATACTTTTAGATTATAAGAATCTTTTGGCGGTAATAATGATTTTATACATAGAAGTTCTACTAATTAGCCCATAGCTGAGGGGGAAAGAAGTGGTTTCATACCTTTTCCAAGCGTATTTACGCGTAAGTGAATACAATGAACCCGACTGGAAGTGGAACGCGGTTCTCCGATTTCCAATTCCAGTCGGGATCATTGCACCACCCTCATATCCATGCTTACAGCACCTGGCATTCCCAAGCAGTCAGCCTATTGGAATAGTGAAAAATGTCTTCCAAAATCCAAACAAAGTATTATGAGATTTGGAAAAATTTGTTAGAAACAAAAGAAGTGATTTTTTTTACAGTGAGGGTCACCCTTTACAAAGCCCGAGGGCCACTCGAGGTAGAGCGTTACGTTAGGAGGCCATTTGTGCGCATAGGTGAGGGAGATAACGATTAACCCTAGCCTTGAATAGGTTAAGATTGTAGAGATCGTGCAAACAACGTGCTAGGAGTCGATTTCACAGGGCAGTGATTCGTGAAGCTGTTCGACTGGAACTTGTATCTCATCGATGGAATACAGAGGGAACGTGGGTGGTTTGCTGCAATGTGAGTGTCATGGCGTGTTCTTGCGAAGGTTTGAATTGGCGGGACCAGGGAATATAGTTCGTCCGAGCACTTTCCATGGAAGTAGCGGCAGAGCAGCGAGAGGCTTGCTACATTCTGCCTGTGGGTGAGATGTTGAAGGGTGGAGAATAATTCGTCACCCACAAGGGCTCGAGGACGCTTTTGGACTATTAAAGCCGTAAAGTGAGGTCTTTGCAGCTCCCGTCCAGATATAACAACAGTACTCCATTTGGGACCTGATCTGCCGCTTGAAGATAGTATGAGGAATCAGGTTCTTACTGCTGCAGTACAGTGTATCGGCTATTTTATCTGCATCCTTAGCAACGGATTGTATGTACGAGTTCCACTTGAGGTCGAGTGTGAGTTTGAGGCCTAACAGCCTTTCATGGCACAGTACTTCCCCGAGAGATTCTATGTAATATTAATCCTCCTTAATTAGTTAATATTTCCTCACAGATGATTTGGTTTGGGTTTGTTTAATGGCATATCAACTCCTAATGGGTCATTTAATGCTGAAATTTAATTTCCTTGGGAGCTTTGTTCATTTTTTTTTACTATTAAAATCTAATGCTGAAAATGTATTTTTATACTTTCATAGTGATTTGACCCCAGTTTGAGGGTCGTCTTTTTACCCATAGTTGAGACCCTAACAGATGCTACCACCCTGGGTCAGGGTGGACCTGGGAACACCAGCAATTAAGAGATGCTTTCACACCTCGCGATCAGAGGCCTTGCAACCGGATGTAGTTTATCGTCATACCCAGGACGAAGAGATCTGAGACAACTGAGATGTGACTCTACAGAAAATGCTGAGAATAGCGTAGACCGGACATATGAACAACGAGGAAGTGTTAAGGAAAATCGAATGCAAAAAGAACACTTAGAATCAGAAAGAGACAGTTGAAATGTCTTTAGCACAACGAAGACAGGAGGCTGGGAGAACTTGGCACTCAGTAGGCATTTACCTAACAAGCTTGTGTAAATAGATGGTAGAACGGGGAGTCAGAGAGAGATATTGTTTATAGATGTGAAGGATAGGAAGTTGTGGGGAGCCACAATCGCCCGCATCCTGGAGAAGCTCGGCATATAAAAGAAGAACTATAGTTTTGCGAATAAAAATCCAACGAGTATCTGTGTTTAAAGAAAGGTACAAATATGCATTTTTAGGGATATTTATTGAAGTAGCTTAAGTTTGCTAAAAGACAACATTCAGGATGCATCTAGAGCGGGCCTAACTTATTAGAAATGGCTTGCGAGATGAACTCGTCAGACATGGCTCTATGTTATGCAATATGACAATTATGTTGATAGCTGTATCGTTTCAACATTTAAATGCATTTAAAATAACTTCTTTTGTTTTCTTTTTTTAGCTGCAAAACTCGCCAATTATACAGTGGTTGGGAAACCCACAACAATCAAGAATTATCCTTCTCTGGTTAACTTGGGCCGTTGTGCTGGTGTCCTGGTGTCCCGAGTTCACATTCTGACTGCAGGACATTGCATGTGCGTATAATTACGATTATGTGAGCTCAATTCCATATCACAAATAATATGTGAAAAAAACGAAAAAAAA
>OZ010575.1:18599791-18727291 GCA_963932145.1 Acanthosepion lycidas
ATTTTCACAAGTAATTTCAACCTCTGAGACCATGTTCACAGGTTCCATATCTATGGATGTGTTATGCGTTAACACCGTAAATTCAAAATATTTTTTCACCGCTATGTAAGGGAGGTAACTTATGTGTTTTTTAAAAGTTATTTTAATTGTTGTATTTTAATTTAGTATTTTTACATAACACTTTGTTGCTAAAAACATTTAAGAACTTTGTTGCTACATTCATAGTTAACTTTATTCATTTTTGGCTGCAATTCTCTTGCATAAAAGTTTTCCAGAATTTTAAGTTTTTACTTATTATTATCTTGATGAAATACTGATGTATTTTCGACTAATATCTGTTTAAATTATGAATGTGGACATGGTTGTTTCGTACATCACATAGTGCGACATCGAGGGTACTTCAAGGGCAACTCCTGTATCCGTATCATTTGCAATATGTACATGGGCTTACCCTCTCTGATCACTCACCACGTAAAAACTTTTGCTGATGGTTTATTGTACTGCCGATCTGTTGTTTGTCTCTTCACTCTTGTTTACGGGTGAGACTACATTTGGAAGAGATGGCATAACAAATTTACACAACCAACGTTTGTGGGCGGAATGGTATCTCCATGGTAAAATAAAAGATAGACACTAGCATCAGTTTACGATTAATGCGATTGGCTGGAATTGTAGATGACTGTCTAGAAGGGTCCATATGTTCTCCCAGCAAGTCATAAAGGAGCTGTCTACGGGGACTTTATTTCGAACACACTTTCAGACCTCCTAGAGTATGTACCGCTGGTTATACGAAGAAGTATGTAGTTCATGCATGATGTGACCCCAGTACATTTTATTCGCATTGTTTGCAATTCACTGGCTAACATCTACCGTGAATGTATCTGTCTATATTTCTGAGATGAGGTATTATGTACATTATGTACATTAATCGGACTATTGTCTTCATCTTTGTTGCCATATTTATTACAACGTTTCGGACGTTCAGTATCTGTCTATATTTCTGAGATGAGTCATTATGTACACTATTTACATTATTTGGACTATTGTCCTCATCTTTGTCGCCATATTTATTACAACGTTTCGGCCCTTCTGTATCTGTCTATATTTCTGAGATGAGGTATTATGTACACTATTTACATTATTCGGACTATTGTCCTCATCTTTGTCGCCATATTTATTACAACGTTTCGGCCATTGTACGCTCCGGCCTTCTTCAGGTGGTTGGAATGTCGAACTTAACCCTTTATTTCGATCACTGGGGTAGACTGTTCTAGCTCCACGTGCCATGTTTAATGGATGTCAGTTATCAGTTATCTCCTGTTAATTCCCTTCTTTAAGTTCTCCACTGCCTTAACCGGGTATTGAACTCACACTCTTTGGGTCCTGTCACTGGATCTAACTAACTGCTTTATCCACTGTGCCAAGTGTCCTTGAGGAACTGTATATATAATTCACCACTTCAGCAAAGAAAACATCACCTGCAATAAAATCCGATGCCAAGCCTGTCAACATATCATAACTGATAGCATTTTCACACACCCGGCACTCACACAATATTCAAACCACCAGCACTGACTTGTGACATTTCAAATCTTATATATTTATATTTCTCATAAAAGAAAAAAAAGTGAATTATTCTGGACAAACAGGCATGGAATTCTGTCTCCGTTTTAAAAACCATAAAAAAAGATCAAAGACAACAACAATTTTCCTATCATTGCACACTTCAACTAATCGATTCATAGCATTAGATGATCAGATTCGTGTTTTTAGCGTCTTCATGTAAAAGCCGACAAGAAAGACGCAGGACGGAATTAAAATACATTTTCAAAATGAAATCACATATTAAAGGATTAAACAGGGATTTAGGTTTATTCAGTAAATATAGTTTCCACAGAGAGCAACATTTCCCGGAAAGGTGAATATATATATATATATATATATAAATTTTATTGCCAATATTGTTATCATTTTGTTGTATTTTTATTCCTCAAATTTCATTAACAGGCCTATAAAATGTGTGCATATATATATATATATATATATATATATATATATATATATATATATATATGTTTACTATACACGACTAAACCTTTTCAATTTTGGTATGTATAATTATTAGATCTAGAGGAAGTTTTTAACTTTTTTTCTGGTGACGAGGGTGGTAAGAAAAGCAGTGGAATTAAAAACAATACCTATCGTAGCATCAGCAGCGATCTGTCACAATGGGGATAAACTGGGCTGCGATGACATGGCATCGTTGGGTAGAGGGCTTCCTAGACTGAAATTAATCGCCTGGGCGAAGGGTTTTTCCACAATGGAATTAACGGTCATATGTCCGTGACCAAGGCGACCCTTCAAGTTGGAGGGCATCGGCTGCAGTCTGAGTTGAAGAGAAATGGCCTCCTTTAAGCTTAATTACCCAAGAACGCAACACGTGAGTTAATCTAGCTTTCAACCCGGCTATGTTGAGGTTAACAGAGTAAGAGGTACTGTTTATGTGTGGAGAGGGTGGGGGAAGATAATGTTTGACCTTAGACTTGAACAGGTTATGATTGTAGTGATCGGAAAAATGTAACAGTTCAGATATAAATAAATAATATATCTGTACAACGTCCCCTAGACGCACGCATACACACACACACACACACACACACACACACACACACACGAATATACATTATAATCCTGCAAATTATGATACGCATACGCACATGAATCAAACACACGAACGCTGCTTGGCAAGACTGAGGCACATGAAGTCTGCCTAACCAATGAAAAATAACCAAAAATTTCGTTAAATATTGCCTTACACACACACACACACACACACACACACACACACACACACACATTTCTCCGATTCCCAATTTCATTACACCATTACACACGTCCAAGCTTACAACACCTGGCATTCCGAAGCAGTCAGCCATCTACGAACTGACCAGGCTCGGCGTTGCTTAACTCCAGTGAACGCACGGGAACCTATGTGAAATTATTTTACGTTAAGAAGTAGTTTATACGGATAGAATGGTAAGATAACGATTAACTCCTGACTTGAACAGGTAAAGATTGTAGTGATCAGGGAGTCGGTTACATAGAGCAGTGGTTCGTGGGAAGAAGCCGTTCGAGTGGGACTTACTCCTCACCGATTGGATACGGAGGGAATGTGGGTAGTTCGTTACAATGCGCGTAGTATAGCGGCTCCTAGCCGTTAAACTGAGGATGCAGTTCGTCTGAGCACTTTTCCATGGAAGCAGCGATAGGGTAGTGACGGGTTTGAGACATTTCATCTGTGAGAAAGGCGGTTGCAGGGTTGAAAATAATTTGTCACCCACAGGACGAGGAGATGCTTTTGAACACAGTCTTTTATCTATTGTAATTACAGGATGTTTTCTCATATATATCGAAATCTAATGAATTGACTATGTTTTCAGTCATCTTGACAAGGAAATGTTCCCAGCCTTCATCGGACACACGAAGAAATTTTCTGGAATCCAGAAGACGATCGTAAAAGCCTACAGACCTCCGAATTTCACAAGAGATAAAAAGGGTGCAAGTAAATACTTTTTTCTTTTTAATAGGAGTAGATAGGTTCACCTATCGTCCAGTTGCACACTCCTCTGTGGTCTTTTGGAGAGGATTAAACTCTTATCCCCTGTTAACTATTTAGGATTGGCTTTCCGATTCAATCTAAAATCTACTTCAACTCTATACCTCAAAATTCGCCGATAAAAATCTGAACTTTTATTTACTATTGAATGACCTTTTCTTTTCTCAATAGGAGTAGATAGGTTCACCTATCGTCCGGTTCACTCTCCTCTGTGGTTTTTTGGACTGGAGTAGAGTCTTATTCCCTGTTTAGGATTGGCTTTCCGATTCCATCTAAAATCTACTTCAACTCTATACTTCTAAATTCGCCGATAAAAATCTGAACTTTTATTTACTATTGAATGACCTTTTCTTTTCTCAATAGGAGTAGATATGTTCACCTATCGTCCGGATCACTCTCCTCTGTGGTTTTTTGGACAGGATTAGACTCTTATTCCCTGTTTAGGATTAGCTTTCCGATTCCATCGAAAATCTACTTTAACTCTATACTTCTAAATTCGCCGATAAAAGTCTGAACTTTTATTTACTACTGAATTACCCTTTCTTTTCTTAATCCTAGAACACTAACCATGGGTATAATATATATTTAATTACAATTTTCAGTACGGGATTTTCTTACCTAAATAATATGTTTTTCAGTTCCTATTAATGTTAACTCAAAGAACAAAGTTTGAAATGCCTGCATGTAAAATATTTCAAATAAAGATTTATATTTAATATTTTTTTTGATATTTTCAAAATCGGGTATGATATACCCAGGGTTAGTAGTGGTGTAACTTTAATTGATGGTTAGTGTTCTAGGGTTAATATATATATTTTTTATTAATTACTTGCCCCCCCCCCCTTTTTTTAAGCATTTATCAAATTGATGACTAAAGTTAGAGTAACAATAAAACCTCGATTTAAGGTCCCTCGACCTAAGGAATATTTTATATAAGAAACCACTCGTGGCTCACACGGGCAAAACGAACCGACTGTATTTTTATCGAACATCTTATAAAAATATGAATCGTCGAGTCCGTGTTAAGATACTAGGTACATGTCAAACTTGAAGCTGTAGAGGACTGTAGAGGGTTAGGTGTTGTTGAATTGGGAACACGTGCGTTTATTACCTGCTAGAAGGAGGTCCAACTACAAGAACATGTTGGACTCAAGTTGAATCCAACCGAAGAGGTAAAGAAAACAAACAACACCGATATATATATATATATATATATATATATATATATATATATATATATATATATATATCAACAAATATATGTATTAAACAACAAATTTACAAATCACAAAGACATCAACATTTGTGTTTGTGTGTGAACGTAAAGAGTTTGTATTTTGACGAATGTTCGTACGTACGTGTCTGTGTGATTCATGGGGTTTTCCCACAAGTGGGCGAAAACGCGCATCTCTATGAGAGATTACATTTTTAAATGTGTCCGCTGAAATGCAAAGTAGAAAAGAGAACGAGGCAAGAAGTCGCCCAGTATTTATAGTGTAGGGAGAGCGTGCCCTAGTGAATAATTAGGGAATTAAGGGGGAGTTAACTCCGACAAAGCTATAAGGTTAACTGGAAATGAAAATTTATGCCGATTTCAGTGATTTTTAAAGACAGTTTTCGCTATAAACAACAAAACCTATTTAGCAACAGTTTGTGCTTGTGTAATAGATAGATAGATAGATAGATAGATAGATAGATAGATAGATAGATAGAGAAAGAGAGACCAATCTCAGTGTTTCGGGTTGCTTAATGTGTAGCCAAGGTCGCTTGCCTATTGTAAATGATTGCCCTCAGTGGCCCTCGGGTGAGTGCACCGAAAAAATCATGGGAGGACGATTGTAGTACGTGTGTAGGTACCGTAATCTTTTGTATACAGATCGCTAGATTGCATAAGACGCAGTTAATAAAGACAAAGAAATGCCAGGGAAAGAAGCTTATTTTCACGTATGAAATGCAGCTGATTTTAGAGCAAAGAAAATGACCCAAACTTGTGAAAAACGAAAAAAAAAAAAAGAAAAATTTGTGATTCATAATCATTACGAAAACGTGATAATGACTCTTGGGTTATAAGGCCACTAAATCGCCATAAAACAATGAGAAAATAAATCGAAATAAAACTGAATAAATATTAACCAGACTTAAAAATCCGAAAATCCGAAAAAACTAGAATGAGTATTTTTTTTATCTACTCTGGTTTTAAAATGACATTCATTTCTTTCTTTCTTTCTTTCTTTAAGTATCAGTCTATATATCTGAGATGAGGTATTAGGTTGGTGCAAAAATAACGTCGCTTTTTGACGTATTTTTAACGTCAAAAACCGACATTATTTTTGCACCAACCTAATATTATGTACACTATTTACATTATTCGGACTATTGTCCTCATCTTTGTCGCCATATTTATTACAACATTTCGGCAGTTGTACACCCCGGGCCTCTTCGGGTACTTGAAATGTCGAACTGTACCCTTTATTTCGCTAACTGGGGTAGACTGTTCTAGTTCCACGTGCCATGTATTTGAATGTCAGTTATCAGTTATCTCCTGTTAATTTCCCTCTGAAAGTTCTCCACTGCCTTAACCGGGTATTGAACTCACACTCTTTGGGTCCTATCACTGGATCTAACTAACGCCTTTATCCCCTGTGTCATATGTCATTGAGGACAGCAATTCTTTCAGCTTACGCATGTCTTGCGATGTCAATTCGATCGAATTTTTTTTTTGTTAATTTGAATTTATAACGTATCCAATATACACAGTTTCATTTATTTTTCAAGAATGATCTAGGATTGCAAAAGCTTTCCGAAATATATCTGTTTTAATAATAAATTATCCGTTGGAATTACAAGTTTTTTTTAATTATTTTTAAATATTACCTTGTTTTTTTTTTTTTTTTAATTATGTATTTTGTTTTTCTTAATTTTTTTTATTATCGTAAATTAAATAATATTTTAGCTTTGAATGATTCTCAAACTTATGTAGGTGTCTAGGCTCAACGAAATCCGGAAAATGTACGGAACTGAGGGAGACATTATGAAACATTTATTTCCCTTTGATGCAATACGCCATTAAATTGATATTATCTCTCCAGTGAACAAATAAATCCAATTTCACACTGATTTTGTCCTTGTTAAGTTATAAACGAAGGTATAAGACGCAGCAGTCATTTGGACACGATTTTGGATGAAAGAACCTGCGTCTTATACACCCACACAGGATGATGCTAATCCCTTCAGATAGATACATTTTGCAATCGTTAGTTTTCAACTACTCTTGAGATTGCATCGTACACGAAACATGTACTACCGGTGAATAAAAAGTGTGTGTGTGTGTGTATATATATATATATATATTTCATTGAAAACGACAGACAAGGTGCTTTTATTTAGTTTTTTATACAATTTCTTAAGCGATCTAATATTTTTTTTCTTGCCGGATGATAAATTATATAAAACCTGTCAGAATGTTCTTTTTATCCGAGCGCTTGCGGCTATACATTTAGACATTTTCAAGGATTATATTTTAACTGTTAAAATAAGAAATAGTTTGTTGTATGTATGTTTTATAAAATGTTTTCATTTTTCAAAACACGGTCAAGATATTATGTCCATGTTCAAAGTTAATATTATTAAGTGTTGTTTTTTTGTTTTTATTAATAAGGCTTCCATTATTTTTAGCTCTTTTTTGCATGTAGATGATGCTATTATATTAGTGTTGTCAACAAGTATGTTACAGATAGTGTCAACAAGCATGTTACGAATAGTATATATATATATATATATATATATATATATATATATATATATATATATACTTTAAAAATTAGGAGGTCAGTTGAATCCTTGACCTTGGTTTTAACCTTACGGTATCCTCAGGTGATTTTTAGCAAATTACTTCTTAATGCTTTATTTTTTTTAACTAATGAATGCTATAATGTTATTTTCAAAAATAAATGCACGACGTTGGGTGTAATAGAGAGTGAGAGGGGCGTATTAGCGATTATGTCATTTCCGGATCCCCAAAACCTTTTAAACCAGAAATTTGAATTCTTAACTCCTTGTTTACGCATTAGAAATTTTCTTTTAAGCACATGCGAGGCTGGATGAAAATTAAAAAAAATTAGTGTACATTTCAAATACTGCCCCCCTCCACCGATACATTTGCTATACGCTTTCTTCTTCTTCTTCTTCACCTCCCCCACCCCCCTTTTTATTACACCCAACGTCGTGCGTTTGTTTATTTATTTTTGAAAATAACAATCTATCGTTCATTAATTTTTTTTAAATAAAGCGTTAAGAGGTCACTTGATAAAAATCGCATGAGGTTACCGTAAGGTTGAAACCAAGGTAACAGATTCAACTGATCTTCTAATTTTTAAAGTTAAAAGCTTTAATGTTATTTTTATTTTATTTTTTCACACGTGTATTGAGCACTTTTTAATACTAATGTTTCCTGGTCAACTCCGACCATTAACCTTATATATATACATATATATATATATATATATATATATATATATATATATATATATATATATATATATATATGATTAATATGAGTAAAAGTTTGTCACTGTTACCTTCAGCCTCCCGATTCTAGAGTTTCATAGGCGAACTTATTCATCCACTCTTCAGTGGGTACCAGCAATTTACTGCTTATATTTTTTCCCTTTTATACATTTATTATTGGTGTGAGTTTTTTCTGTAGTTTTGTGTTCGTGTGTGCGTTCGCCAGTCTGCGCAGATGTGCGTACGTGTAGGCTGTCGTGATCATTTGTCCTTTACGTCTTTTTTTTTCCACTTTGTCGCCTAAATTACACAGAAATGAAAATAACATCGACATCTCATTTTAACTGATACATTTACCAAAATTACACAAAAATATCTTGAAATACTAAAGAGTAAATTTATTCAATAAAATCGACTTCAACAATGGCCTCCAGACAGTTTCAGAATCTCCTGCAACTCTTTTTGTTTACTTGGTGAATACTGTCATAATTCTTGCCTTCAGGTCATCTTTGATAATATTCAAAGTGGTTGCAGTCGGGGGAGTTAGGTGGCCAGGTGTAAGGTGTGATGTGGTCGTAGAAGTTGTCTGACAGCTACGTTTGTGTTCTTCTGCTGGCGTGGCATGGTGAAGAGTCCTGTTGCCAGACATAGGGTCTTCCAGCAGCCAAACTCTTGAGCCAGGGCAGCACTACCTCCTCAAGGCACTTGATATAGGCCCGTGTGAGTCTAGGTTCCTCACTAACAAATTTGGGGGTTCTTTTCTTATCGAAACGATCAGATGGAGTTTTCCACCTGCCGTACCTTCGTAATCACCATTAGACTCATCTAACTCTTTCTGAATCCTTTGCACTGTCTTCAGATTGACACCCGAACACGCTTAAATGTTCGTATTGGAACTTCCTGTGCGAATGCCAACCAGTACAGCATGCTGTTTCCAAATTTCTGGCGGAGCGAATTGCGTCACGGTGCTCTTTTTCTTACAGACGCTGCCCAACTGACTCTACTTTGCAGTCGACAAAAATCGAAAACAAATTGCGCGCATGCGCGAAACTGAAAATATAAAATGGCGACAATTTACCCATTTACCTTGTATATATAAACATCGTTACAATGTGCAACGTTTTTAGGTGAATAGTTCACCTTGAAACGTAGAACATTGTAACGATGTTTATATATTACTGAAAACAGAGTGTTTATAGATTTAAACAATGTGAGCATAGGAATCAATACTGAAAGGTGCCAATTTCATATATCAAATCCACTACTCCTTTAGCGGGATGTGTAGGTCACTATATAGGTCACTAGGTGATTAAGAGGTAGAGGATACTGGTTCTTCCCTTTTCACTTTTTAAAGGCTAATGCTTAGGTTTCTGGTCATGACCTCTAGATTGCTTATATTATTTAATACTAGCAGTAGAGCCCGGCTTTGCCCGGGGATGTAACAGTAAGAGATAGATCAAGTATCGACCATCATAAAGACTGAAAAATAAAATTGACAAAGATTATTGTTTAAGGTCGACGGACACGCATGTCTTAATTTAGTTTTTTTTTTTTTTTTTTTTTTTTTTTTACGAATTGGTCAAACCCAAACTTAAACAAAAACATTTTTTTCAATCGTTATGAGTCTACCGATTGAATAGAATTTTATTATAAACAATTGTCTTGTACATGGAATTTTTAAAGCATTCTGAATGTAAAAATAAAGAAAAAAGTGTGCAAGACATTAAGAAACACTACCTGCGAAAAAAAAGTGAAGTTTTGTTGAAATCGGTTGAAAAATGTAGGAAATCCGATCCCATATATAAACACACACACACACACACACACACACACACACACACACACACACACAGACAACCTGGGTTTTATAATAAGTATACCTCGATATGAGTTCTTCTCCTTTCATTCTCGCGATAGCGATGCTTCTTAATGGTGTTTTCAAATTGATTTCATGCAAAAACAATTGTGCTTTTCCAATTTTTGGCGCTGTCAGAACCACCGCAAGGTAATTTTACGTAGTCCTGTGAAGTTTTGTTGAAATTGGTCGAAAAATGTAGGAAATCCGATCCAATATATAATCGTACAGACTCACACACACACGCAAACTGGGTTTTATAATAAGTATGATTTTATTCATTTACATACTTTGTTTTGAATAATTTTCCTTGTATTTTTCTCTGGTTCTTAGTTTTGGTATTTGGATTAAAGGTGATTAGATTTAGGGTATAGGATTTTATTTAGTCTTTTTGTGTTTGTCTGTAGCGTAGAAGGAATTTGTTTTCATATGTTCGTATATAAATGAGCTATGACCGTTTACTTAACTTTTAATTGCTTTAATTCTTTGCTTATTATGTATTGCAGATTATGACATGGGATTGCTGAAAATAAAGACACCCGTTAACATTTCTGATTACGTCCAAACTTCAGAAATGGCCAGTTCTTCTGATGTGTTCGCGCCAGGAACACTTTGCACGGTAGCAGGATGGGGAAGCTTAAGTACTTTTTTGAAAATTAATAAAAAAAGAAATGTTTTTAATCGTTTGCAACAATGTTAATTTGATAACATCTTTATTATATATATACAGTGTAATAACGACATAAAAATTTTCTGTTTTGTCCAAAAAATACACGTTGAAATTTAACGAAATTTTCACAAAATGATGGCAATAGTTATATGCGCGTATCTTGTAAAAAAGTGTAAAGTTCCGCAAAAATACACAGGAACTTCAATTAAAACTGTCCCAAACTATTAGCGAGGTGTCATTAAAACTTACGTAAACAAGAAAATAACGCTTTGGATACATACAATAACCGACATGAAATAAATAGAAATCAACAAGTATACAGAGTTCAAAAATTATAGTGGATCTGCTTCATAAAGAATATCTGATCTTCTTGAAATAATCTGGAGAAGGCGCTGATCCATGGAACGTGCCAATTTCTGGATCTTCTCTGATGTAATTCCACGTGATACATTCACTATAACTTCCCACAAGTCTCCATTGCTTCTAAATTAGCGTCCATTCCCATAAACACGTCGCTTCAGAATGCCCCACATGTTTTCGATTGGGTTTTAGTCTGTAGAATTGGCCGGCCAGTTCATTTCCCGAAGTCCACAGAAACCTAAGTGTTGCAAGTACTCCGTAGGTTTATGCGATGCATGCTAAAAACATTATCTTGCATAAATATGATGGTTCTCTTGAATGTGATCCTTTGTTTTTTAACCAAGGTTCAAGGTTATATAAGCATCTGCAGTCATTGTAATACTGTCAAGCACTTTCCACTGACCAACCATGATACTCCTAATAATACCATCCGAAAGCATGACACCTCCTCCTTGTTTGCGTCTCAAGCGTTGATGACGGTGTCGTCTGTTTACGACCCAACCTTTGCTTCAACCGTCAGGGCCATCAATGGTAGCACGAAATTCATCCGTGAACAAAACCTTCGAAAAGTCGATCTTCATTTTATCTTCTGCCCATTTCAGGCGCTTCTGTACGCTTTTTTTTTAATCAATGGCGGCGTTGTCACCAGATCTCAATGATTTCCCGACCTTTTTCAAAACACAACATCGAGTAATTCTGGACACAGTTGTTTCTCCAATGCGCCTGAGAAGTTCTCCGCTAGTCAGGCCTGGGTTTAATTCACGACAGAAAACTTTGGGAAACAACCCTGGAATCACCCTTCTTACGTGCCTTTGTGGGTCCTGCAACAAATATTTTCACAGACTGGTGATATCTTCCAATCATTTTGGATATTTCTAATGTCGATTTACCTTTTGCAAGTTCAGATGTTATAAAAGACTTCTCAGAAGCGGTTAAGTCACAATTGCAACTCATAATTGGACGAATATGAAGGCACTCATTAATAATTTCGAACACTGAGGTATCGTGTTACTCTTGGCTGCGGTTTGTTTACACTTGCGCAGAACCTTACAGTTTTTACACAGCACGCGCATATATCTGTTGCCATTATTCTGTGAAAACATCGTTAAATTTCAACGTGTAGTTTTTGGACAAAATGGAAACTTGTCACCTCGATAAAAATTCGTTACACGGTATATATATATATATATATATATATATATATATATATATATATTACAATGAATCATTCATACAAAAAGTAGATTTAAAGTTAATGATATAAAATAGCGAAATCCTTTCGCAAACAAAATTTTAAAGTTTCATTAACCTACAAATCAGTCGATGAATGTTATGATCCTTGTTTTTAATAATTATAAGCTGTATAAGTTCATTTTTTAATATGCAAGTACTTTCAACCGTATATTCAGTCATCCTCAGGCTTGGAAATTATTTTGTTTTTAGTAAAATCCAAGTAGCATCCGAGACGAAAAAATAAAATGCGAATCGACATATGTTTTTTTTCTAAATGTGTTAACGAATACAAACTTTTTGGAGCGTGCAGTCGCAACGCTAAGGTTGAATTTTTTGGAAAATTTAAGAGAGTGCATTTTTTACTAATATGGTAATTTGACAATTTTTTTGTTGTTGTTCGAGTTTATCAGTTAAAGTGGAATGAACTAAATTGTTCAATAAATAAAGTAATGTCTCAGTTGTTATCCCGAAAATTTGCACGTCGGATCAGTTCTTTTAAATCAAATATTTGGTGCAGTTCAATTTATATTACAATGAATCATTCATACAAAAAGTAGATTAGTAAAGTTAATGATATAAAATGGCGAAATCCTTTCGCAAACTCACACACAGACACACACACACACACATATATATATATATATATATATATATATAAACAAATATATATATATATATATATATATATTTATAAATATATATATATTATATATAAAAATTTATATAAAAATATAAAATATATTATATTTTTGTTTGATATATATATCAAGCAAATATATATATATATATATATATATATATATATATATATATATATATATATATATATAAGTAAATAAACCTAAAGGGCCAGACTAACCTACCTAGGATTTACCTAAGCGGATCGTCTGGCTCTTTAGCTTTACTTACTTATTTTGTTCGACTTAGCGTACTGAGCATTTTGTTTAGTTATTTTTACTTTACTCGTGTCGGAGGTTTTTTTCTTTGGACTCTGAACTTTTAGATTCTAGACGATTATTTTCGCCGGTAGTACATGTTCTTAGTCCTTTCTTTTTTTTACCCTTTTTTTCCCTTGGGTATTGGTTTATTCATTCACACGCTAAAACACCTAAGGTTTCGTCGGACGAGTATAGCTGCTTACATTTATAAATTTATTAGTATTATATATATATATATATATATATATATATATATATATATATATATATATATATATCAAATTGGAATATCTACTCAAAAACGTGCGTCTATTAAATACTAGCAGCATAGCCCGGCGTTGCCCGTGCACGATTAAAAAATCGTATGACTCATACAGCAATTGCTATCACTTTGACTATATTTTTGCCCTTCCTTGCCTTTAAAGGAGTGCCCTTTACCCTGCTGATGTTGCTACATGCCTTACTTCTTGCCTATCTCACACTGCAAATTTTTTCTAAGCTCTATACTAAACATTAAATCTGTTACGACAAAAGATCTAAACAAAATGAACAAAAAACGATCAGCTTTAAAAAAGGACTCGTAACTGGAAAAACTGAATGAAAAAAGAATGTTAACAACAAATACTTTTTCACACCCAACCCAGTTCTGCGGAATCAGAATCAACATTGAGTTTAAGCAAGCGAATGAGCCAATTGGAGTAAAGTGCCATGCAGATTTAAATTTTTCCCACTTGTGACGAATGCAGCTATCGATTTTTTTGTATGCTAGCATGCTAGTTAACATTCGTGTCAATCAGCTGTTGGCTCTCACGCTGGCCAATAGAATCTTCCTGCCTATTCGTGGCAGCCAGCTATTGGCTCCCACTCTGGCCAGTACAAAATAGCCGAAAACTACATGAAAACTGCCGTAGAAGCATGAAAAAATCGATTATTTCCACTATCGATGAGAGTTAGAAAATGCAAAGTTTGTCTTGGTCTTTCCTCTAACTTGGAGCATGTGCATGTAAATTTTGGTGCAAATCCGTCGAAAATTGCGGCCGTGCATTCGTTACACACACACACACACACACACACACACACACATATCCTGCCTTTTATAGATAGAGATAACGTTTATAATAATGAAAAAATAAGGTCGGATTAAAAAATCCATTGATTTGTGTCAGATTGTTGACAATAAATTAATAGAGATCAATTAAAATTTACATCAGTTAATCGTCCTCAAATAAAGTTTCAGAATAGTATTCCGTTCCTTTATTTTTCCATATGTGTCGGCATAATATAATAGTAAATTCATTTTTTCATCGTATGAGTCTCTATTCATTATGACAATCCCACCTCTCTTGTCCGCAGGTGAAATATAGATTTTCTTATCTTGTTTTATTTTTTGTTTCGAAAATTTAACAAAGCGATTAGGAAACTATTTAAAAATCATGGTTATAGACTAGCAGAATATCAACCTAGGACACCCAACTCCCTAAAACCAACAAAGCAGGCATCCTAATGCGCCCCAAACAAATATAGTTCTACGGTATGCTACATTTATGGATTAAAGTGCTCAATATATGGGTTATAGCGTATGTAAATATAAAAGTGGATATTGACGACAATGCCCAACGGCGACAGCCTGTTTCATGCTTAAATGGAATCTTCAGGCCATGTTGTCTTCAAGTCAATCTTATGACCTGAAGATTGCGTTATTTTTTTTTTACTAAGTACTGTCCAAGGCAGAACTTCTCAACTATTTTTAATTCAGGGTACACTTGTAAAATAACTAAAACTCTGGGATGCACTTTAAATTTTAATTTTAAGTCATGAGGTCTGAAAATAATAAATTCTCATGAAATGAGCATTTATTTTGAAGACATTACATCGTATATTTAAGCGGTGGAGTTTTCATTTAAATGGATTTATGAAGATTCTGCTATTTTTCTTAGGGGGACTGATAATGACTGATTTAAATCCATCGAGGTTGGCAAAAGGGAAAGGATTATCAACTCTTTCTTAGATATTGAAACCAATGTGCTTGGTGTCTCTAGCTTTTTTAAAAAATAAATATTTTTTTAGATATGAAAATAATTGATAAATCAGAAAGGGACCGCCGACTCAACATCAACGACTGACCGTTATTGACTGAGCGCCGGGACAATTCAGGACCGAGACAACTTATCACCAGAAAAACAACCCTTTTTTTTTTATAAACGAATAAAAGTAATTTATTAAGGATTAAATCCTTAATTAGTGACATTTTTCTTCAAATAAGGCATTTGAAAAGTCATGTGAAATATGAACCAGTTTTTTTTTTGTTTTAATTATCATAGTCCTGAGTTCACTATTTACATTATTCGGACTATTGTCCTTATCTTTGTTGCCATATCATAACAACGTTTCGGCAGTTGTACGCTCCGGCCTTCTTCATGTGGTTGGAATGTCGAACTGAACCCTTTATTTCGCTCGCTGGGGTAGACTGTTCTAGTTCCACGTGCCATGTCTGATGGATGTCAGTTATCAGTTGTTAATTCCGCTCTTCAAGTTCTCCACTGCCTTAACCAGGTATTGAACTCACACTCTTTGGGTCCTGTCACTGGATTTAACTAACACCTTTATCCACTGTGCCATGTGTCCTTGTTCGACATTCCCAACCACATGAAGAAAGCCAGAGCGTACAACGACCGAAACGTTGTGATAAATATGGCAACAAAGATGAAGACAATAGTCCGAATAATGAAAATAGTGTACATAACACCTCATCTCAGAAATATAGACAGACACAGTCCTGAGTTGTCCCGGCGCTCAGTCAGTGGTGTTTAGTCGGCGGTGTTGAGTTGTCCTACACCCTTATTAAATTACTATTCTATTAACTTGCGGTACGCCTGGCGCTTGATCGCACTGGTTGAGAAATACTGGTTTAACCCTTTGAGCCCTGACATTTTGAGAAAATGACGTAATACCCAGCCACCAGTTGAACAGTGGTAGAGAAAAATGACTTAATGCCCAGCTACCGATTGAACGGTGGATAAACACTTGTAACTATTTTTATATCTACCGTGAAACATTACATGGAAATTATTTGCGAATTTTGACTCAGGAGCTCAAGCAGAAGAGTTAAAATTGTTCAGGAACGCAGGTCTCAAAGGGTTAATTATCATAGTTGACTCGGTCCTGAGTTGTCTCAATCCTGAGTTGAACCGGCGCTCAGTCACTGGTGTCTTGTCGGCGGTGTTGAGTTGTCCTACACCCTTATTAAATTGCTATTGGGTATACCTGGTTGGGTATACCTGGCTTACCTTCCGGAGCGCATTACTGCACCTGGGCGCTTCTGTTAAATACTGGTTGAAGGTTAGGGAAAGAAAGAACTTTTCAAGTCACTCGATACTGAAGCGAAATAATCAGTGCTGTGTTTAATGATGAAGTTTTATTTTCGTGCCAGGTCGATCGAAGTTGATAATGACGTCTCACCTTCACCATGCCATCATGAAGATTGCCGAGCCAAGCGAATGCGTGTTCAGTCGTTTCTCTTTTGACGCCGAGTCAGAGATTTGTGTGAAATCCATTCCTGGCGTCGATGAAGCTGCAGCACCGGTAAGAAAAAAAGTGTTTCTTATTAATTCGTAACTGTACACCGTTGGTCTGACTAAATCGTACTCCGGCCGAGGTTACTTAATGTCGTTATGGAAATGGTACAACTCTCGAGTTATGACCCAGTTGCTTAACATCTTAAATAAACGTTTCGTCACCACTGAGTCGAATACAAGAGATAGCAAAAATCGGAGAGCCGAGTTCAAATTCCAGTCGAGTTTGTTACATTCATTTACGCGCAAATACAATTCAGAAAGATATGAATCCATCATTTCTCCCCCAGCTATGGGTTAAATACTAACAACTTAGTACTTGGAAATATCACCATCTCCAAAAGAGTGCAAACGCAATATACACTCGTACGAAAGGAATGCCTCTTACAATCCAAAATATTTTTCGGCTTTAAATAACCCACAAGACGTAAAAAACAAGTTAGTTGTCACTGACAGCTCAGTGAGGTTAAAATTATTTCAACGCAGTAATATAAACTGTAATTGACTTTACATCAACCAAGTATTATTCTGAATATTACGATAATGATTGTATCAAAAATATAAAAATCACGATACTTATCGAAGATCGACTCTGAGTTTCGTAAAATATAGAAGTGGACAGTAACGTGTTGACCTTAGTGTCTTCTGATATTAAGCACTTTCATCAGTAAATGTAGCGTACCTTAAAGCTATGTTTTTATTATACATATATATATATATATTCTTGTATATATATATATGTGTGTGTGTGTGCGTGTGTAAATATTTGAGACTGAGTATATCTGTAAAAAGGACAATATTAACAAAGACAAAAGGAAAACTTGTCTTAACCGATGCGTTTCGTCTTCTGAGGGACCTTATCAAGGAAAATGCCTTGATAAAAGCCCTCGGTGGGCACTTCGACGTAGTGTAATGGTTAGAAAGCTTGTCTTGCTAGATCAATTACGACTGAGTAGTGAGTTCGATCCTCACTGGGTGCCCCATACTTTCGGCCTTGTACCACATCTAAGTCGGGCTTAGAAAATCACTATCCTCACTGGGTGTCCCATAATATCGGCCTTGTGCCACATCTAAGCTGTGCTTAGAAAATCAATAAAATCCTTCAGATGACGGAAAGCGGCGGCTAATATAAGTTTTCCTTCTGTCTTTTTATTTATATATATATATATATATATATATATATAGAGAGAGAGAGAGAGAGAGAGAGAGAGAGAGGGGAGAGTGGGGAGATAGGTAGGTAGATAGATAGATTGCATTGTTCATGAAACTCAGAGTTTTGTTACCGGTGAGGAAAAAGGTATATTTATTATTATATTATTTATGTTATACAAAAATAGCCATTTTGTTTCAACACTTCTACTGTCTTGTCAAGTGATTGTGTTCCAAGTAAAATAAAGTTTTAAAGAGTTCAAAACCAACCACTACCCCCACTGGGGGTTATATTTTTATGTAAGATGTAATGGCCAATCAAATTAGAAGTATATGATAATTTAGATAATGCAACAACGGGCCCTAGATACAATTTATTAATGCTTTAAAATAAATATTAAATTTTATAGGAAATGAGGATAACTAATTAATCTCCGATTTACTATATAATTAAAAAAAAAAAGTTACGAATATTACACTCTGAAGAGAACCATGCATCAAGTTTAGAAACTTACAAAATTATTCAAAGAAAAAAAGGGAAAAAATATACTTAAATTTTCACGTATTGTTCTTAGAAATAAGTTAAATTTTTCGTCCGAATCTGAGCGTAAGAGGAGCAAAATGTGGCTACAGAATTAGTTACATTGACAGGGTTGTCATTAGAGATTTAGTGGACGAGGGAGAAAGGTTTAACATCACGTCATAATAGACAAACATAAATATGATTGAATATATGAGAACGCAAATATACGAACGACAGATTCATCAAGATTCGATCACCCACATAACTAAAGAGACAACGCAACTACAAGTCAAATTGGTACAAACATGGAAAATCAATATGGAAATACCTAAAACTACGCATATATATATATATATATATATATATATATATATATATATATATATATATATATATATATATATATATATATATATATTAGGTTAATGCAAAAATAATGTCGTTTTCTCATATAGTAACATATGTGAGAAAACGACATTATTTTGGCAATTGTTTTGTAATGGACAATCATTGGGATTCTTACGGTTACATCCATTAGTATTGATATTATGATATTTAATATTATTTAACGCATCACTACATTTCGTCATAACCTTTGAGATTTTATATCTGTTAAATATCTTATTATTATGCTTTTTAATTATTTTTTTTTCGAAGTTATCGGCACAGCTGCAACTAAATTTAGGAGTATTTTTGTTGAAGATTTTACTAAGCCTGTTCGTTTTAGGGAATCTGTTTAAGATTTAAGAATTTTAGTCCTAACTTAGTTTTAACCATGATATTAAAGGGGGTGTGTGAACCAGATGATCTTCTTGGATCTTCGCTTCTTATTATGGTCAGTATTAATGGGATTTATGTATTTAATGTTGGTACCTTTATAAACACTACTACTGAGGGCAGAGTTATAAAATTCCCGATGCATTTTTAAAACTTTTTCATTAGAAGGGTTCACACTGATTCTAAATCCAGTGGGAGTAGGTATCTGCTTAATGACTGACGTTGGGTGATTAGAATTGGGATATACACATACGGGGTTAGAGTTTGTCTTCACATACGGTTGATAAGAACTATTCATAAGGTCAAGAGTGACATCAAGAAAATCTACTTGTTTGCTAATGGTTGTTAACTTCGTTTTAAGGCCTAAATCTTTTAGCATCTATTTTTTATTATATATATATATATATATATATATATATATATATATATATATATATATATATATATTGTGTATTTAGGCAGAAATCCTTCATTTATACATGTTTCATTAAAGACGACAGACAAGGTACTGCGATTAAGCGTTTTATTTAATTTTTCTTGTGTTCAAACAAGTGTTTTCTTTTCAGGACACGGCGTTCAGAAAAGAAATGACTAAAAACGAAAACAATTAGAACAGTTTTGCTGATCGACTCTTTCAAGTTGATTATTCCGTTTTGGTCCATTTCAGGGAGATTCGGGTGCGCCCCTTTGGTGTCCGCGGTCGTGTGACCATAAACTAGTCATCGCTGGAGTGGACAGTCGAGGTATTTTGCCGGATCACTATAAATCTTTGGATATATTCACCAAGGTCTCATATCACAGAAACTGGATCAATTACTTAATGAAAACTGACCAGTAAAGCTTCCTTCCCCGGTGTTCACTTCAGAGAAGCAACAAAAAATACTTTGATGCGTGTTGTATGTAAATTAGGAAATTCATGGCAAATAATTAAAACGGCGAAACTATTTTTTTTTTATGATATAAATATTTTTTCTCATTTAATAAATTAATGGTTACCGTTAATGAGAAACATAGCATTGGTGATTCTAAGCGATCTTTTCTATGGAAGGATGTAAATGAAACAAACTCTCCGTAGCGGTTCACCAGAGGAAGAGAACCCGGTTCTGTCTTGTCTGTCGGGATCCAACTCGCGTCCTTCGGAATGCAGAAAACACAGTTTAAGCGTGATGTGGGACACGTGGTTTGATTCAGGCGCCAAAAAGCTGTCTAGGCACTGATAAGTAGATAAGTAGACAGGCCAATAGACAGTCGGGGGAAGGTATCTACCATGGCAGATTGCAGTGTTGAAAGCCTATTCTCTGTGTCAATCCTCACAAGAGAGAAAGTACCGGTTACCAACTAGAATACTCTCATTTCCTCTTCAATGTACAAACGTCTTCGTCATTGTTTCGAATTTAATTTTAGTAAGAGAAAAAAATTCCATAAGTATAAAATTAAAAAAAAAAAGGAACAAAATGCAGACATCCCTCGATTAATGCATTTTCGATTAGTGCGCTAAAATTTCTATATACCAAAATTCGATTAGTGCATACATAGTACTCGATTAGTGTCGTAAAACATTCTTCAGTTTAGCCATAGTATTTGAAAATAGTTTTTTTTATAGTTACACATTAACCGCACCAATTGAAGGATTCTTGTATTTACACTATTTATATTCGGACTGTTATCCTCATCTTTCTTGTTGTTATCGCAACGTTTCGACCACTGTGCGCCCTGGCCTTTGTCAGCTGCATATCGCTCTAGGTATCTTACAGGCAATTCTGAAATGAACCCTTTATTATTTACACTATTTATATTTGGACTAATATCCTCATCTTTGTTGTTGTTATCACAACATTTCAGCCGTGCTATCCTCCAGTCTTCCTCAGGTGTATATCGATCTTGGGTAACCTACTGGGAATTCTGAACAGAACACTTTATTTAATCTACGGGAGTAGACTATTCTGATTCCACTGCTCGTGTCTAGTTTTTATTTTTATTTATTATCGTTCATTTATTGTCCTTTAGGACAATGGTCTAATGGGTAAAATCGTTGGTTTGTGAAATTGGTGACATAGTGATTGTGAGTTCAATCCCTGGCTCGAGCAGTGTATACTTGCACTCAGTGGAAACGGGCGGGAAACAACGGAACAGTACCAATTAAAAAGGAGACATAAGCAGTGGAACGAGAACAGTCTAACTCAGTAGATTAAATAAAGGGTTTAGTTCGGAATTTCCTGTAAGTTATCCAGATCGATATACACTTGAGGAAGGCTGGAGAGCACAACAGCCAAAACGTTGTGATAACAACAGCAAAGATGAGGACAAGGACTCCAGATGTAAATAATGATAACTCATCATCGGAGAAATTCAGACATAAGTTATCGAATTGGAACAAAACAGTTAAAAAAAGAAAAGAAAAAGCAACCTAATGGTGCTTAAAATTTCCAACATGTAAAAACAAAAAACAAACAATGACAACAAATGAGTCAGGATAAAAATGGATTATCTCCCTTTTCATCTCCATATATGAACACGATTCACTGCTGTCAACGGCATTTAAGTTATCGGTCATCACTCGTCTGAAAACAAATCTCACTTGCTAGAATAGTGAATACAAATAAAATCAAAGAAACTGTTTTCGTTTTAATTATTATCATTTTTATCTTAAATTTGAATGCATTTTAACCGGGGCGCAGAGCTACAAACCTCACAGCGGAAATGTTTGCATTATTTTTTCTTTTAGAAATATGTAATATCAAGTGATTATCATTTATCATCATCATTCCACAAAAATCTATGGCCTAAATCTCATCAAGTCTGGGGTCGATCGTTATCTAGCCTATATGTCCTCGTAATTGTACCAATTTTCCGTGCTGGGTATGACGATAAACTACATCCGCGTTCTGGGTAAGACGATAAACTAACATCCGCGTCCTGGGTAAGCCAATAAACTATGTCCAACAGCAAGGCCTCTGATCTGGAGGTTTTGAGGAGCATGGAACCACCTCTTAATTGCTGGTGTTCCCAGGTCCACCCTGACCCGGGGTGGTAGCACCTGTTAGGGTCCCAGCTATGGGTAAATAGTTAACCTCCAAACTGGGGTCAAAACATTATGAAAGTGTAAAAATAGGTTTTAATACCAGAAATGCTTTGCAAAAAATTATTACCTGCAATACATTATTACCTCTAAACCTCTACTCCTGCCCAAAGGACTGGAGAGAAGTGTGAACCGGTCGATAGACGAACCTATCTACTCCTGTTGAACTTAATAAAAGGAAATGTGATCCTCGACAATGATCGAACGTCTGTCCCTCTTTGTAGGGGGAACCACCGTTTGATCCGGAGTACTTTACCTCTCGGCGACAGAGAACTCCACTTTAATAACGTTTGCAAATAGCAAAATTGTGCAAATTGTGTAAGAGCATAATTTTCTATCCCACAAAAATGTTTAATATCTAAAAACAAAACAAAAAAAAAAAAAACAAAACAAAAAAAATAGAAAACAAAAAAAAACCCCGCTAAGCTAATTGAGTTTCTTTTTTCCAGTTATTCAGATAAGGGGTTTAACCATCTTGACACCATTTGTCGTAAGATTCACTGAAAAAATCCCTTTGAGTTATTCAGCTAGAAATACAACAGGTTCGAATCGTTTTGTGTCGGACCCACTATGTTTTCCTAACTGAGCAATGGTGAAGGGAAAAAGGTCATTCAGGCCTTCAGTAATGGTATCAACATTCTTACTTTGGCCTCTATCTTCAAAGTCCATTCAAGAACCATCAAGAGAATGGTGAATAAGTTTAAAAACGTGGGAACAGTAGAGACGAAAACTGGATCAGGAGGTCACAACAGGAAGAGGGATCATCATTTCAATTTAGAGCTAAAGAGATCAATTAGAAAAGATCCAACTCAATCCATAAGACGTTTGGCATATGAGAGAGGAGTTCCAGCTATGAAAGTTCAAAGAGCTGTGAAAACAAGACTTGAAAATGAACTCGTATATGAAAACTGAGGCAACTTGTTACTCCAGGGCAGAAAGATTAGAGAGGGTGAAGATCATCTTGAATAAGTTGGAAAAAGATCCTCGAATACTATATATATATATATATACATATATACATATATATATATATATATATATATATATATATATATGAACTTTATTTCAATCCTTAGTTATGATTAATTAATGAGGAACATAGCATTTTTCTTTATGATCGATTTTATCACAATTCTTCTGTTAAGTTTGGAGAATAATTATACATTCTTATTGCTCAAAGTAGAGTCCAATAGTGTTATAAAAACAATGGAGAATTCCAGTAAGATATCTTTTATCATTTCTAAGATACAACACTTCAAAGCTTAATCTAATAATTGGACAATTTTGTGGTTAGGCGATTTGGACAATTTTGGTGTTACACCCGATATATAACTATTTGCGTTGACGATTCGTTTATTTATTAAACAGTATATATATTTTTTCATCTACCGGCCTGAATATTCGAGAAATCTTATTAAAGAAAAACATGCGATCTCTGGTAGGATTCGAACTTGAATCCTCTTTGGCAGGAGAAACCGTATTCGATGTTCATTCGGCCGTCTCGGCAATGGAGTTCGTCGACGATCAAGCAAAGTGGAATGATGACTTATAAACCAGACTCTCGAAACATTCATAACTGCTTAGTTTCGTAATCAAAAGTAAACAAAGCAATTTATAAAGAAGTGGTGGATTTTTATTTATTATTCGGACAGATTTTATTACTTAAATGTCAGTTTTGTTAGATGTTTGAATAAACACCCCGTTTATTTATTTATTAAACAGTGTACTTATTTATTTTCGTCTACCGACCTGAATATTCAAGAATGTTTAATAAAGAAAAGTATGCGCTCTCTAATGAGAAAATAAATAAATATACTATTTAATAAATGATAAACACAGAGACACAGATGCGCGCGCACACACATGGCGTCTATTTCAAATATTGCAAATATCCAATATAGTAACGTTTGATGAAATAAAAACAAAATATCCATTAAAAAAATAAATCCATTAATTATTTACAAATTGCTTTGTTTACGTTACTGGTTCGAAACTGAGCATATATGCGCTCTCGAGAAAAATACCCCGAGTGAAGAGGATGTGCTTTTCTTAAATAGGGTAAAAGCAGCCTGTCTTACTGTGGAGACATTCATGGGCGAGCGGTAAAACATGCCGGATCAGACTAGTAGTTTCCCCTACAAAGGGGGACACAGGTCCGATTCCGCCCACATTTTTTTTTATTTAGATTCGAATGCACAGGCCGATAGACGTGATACACAGTGTTTAATCAATATATATATATATATATATATATATATATATATATATATATATATATATATATAATATTAGTGGTAAATATACACATACATATTATACATATATATATATATATATATATATATATATATTTAAGTTGATTTGATTTATTAAACTATGGGTATTACGTTTTATCGGTCTGTGCATTCACACGCACATTTTGATATATATTTGTAGTTGCATTTGCGTGTATAAACGAAGAATTAAGTCAATCTTCAAACACGGATCTACAAATATTCAATAATTTTTATTTATATAGGTATTATTTTTCTTTCAAATCGAAATAAATGAATTGCAATGATTCATTGCGAACAGCTCATACAAAATATTTTGTGTATCTTTTTTTTTACATTGCAACCAAATGAATTATGTTAGTAGAGGAAAAACGGAAAATGCGTCTATGACGCTATATACGTGCAGATCTACGTGACACAGGCTTATATTGTTTTCACTGTATTAAATTCCAGCCGTCAGTCGTATGAAATAAAGGCAAGGGAAATTAGTTGCGAAATATGCGAAAGACGTGAGTAATTAATTGTGAGGATTTAAGTTTTGTTTGCGTTGTTGAGGGCCGGTGTGTGCGTTTCCTAACGTATTGCGGGCGGTATTTACTCCCAACACTTGGACGAGATATGACACAAGGTCTATTTTTAGGTGGAAACCCGAGCGCGTACGCCCGTGACAGGAAAAAAAAATCCCCTCGGCCCCTGAAACCGTCGGTTGCGCTGGCCTCGGTGCGAGCACCGATCTCTCCCTCTGGTACAATGGGAGGGCGCGGCCTCGGGCAGCTGTTCTCCAGGGCTGGGCACTTCTTCAGTATTATTTTCCTCAGTTTCCCCTCTGTCCCTTGACAGAAGCTCTTGAGCGCACTCTGTCCAAAGACAGAGACGCAACTGAGAGATGATAAACATGAACTTACTCAAAAAGCGTAAATTATCTAACTTATTGTGGGTGTTAGTAACGTCGGTGTTAGGGTTGGGAAATAAACACGTATCATCTAAAAATACCCACAACAAACATGGCAGACTCGGTATGTGAGTCCATGTAAAAAAATTTAAAGAAAGGTCAAGAACCAATACATATGTACAAACGAATGATAATATATTAGCAACAAAGGTATACAAGTGACAAAGACAATGATGTGTATAACAAATGAATATGAAAATGTTTTGGTTCAAAGTATGTATAAGTAGTGAATGTGCATACTTATGTCTGCGTGCATGTATTGTTCGAGCGTTTCTCCAAAGGGAACGCGTTTTCCGTGAAAGATGTACATGTTGACGAATAAGCGGATAAGGTGAGAAAAGAACGAGAAAAATATCGCAGAATATTTATAGTCCTGAGAGCGTCTCCTAGGAGCAGTTTCGAAAATTAGGAGGAGGTAACCCGACATTATAACAAACGATCAAACAAACACCCTGGTCAAAGGTTCACCGAAAGACTAGTCAGCTAACAAGAACTGATCATATTTATAATAAAATAGTAGGCTCCGGGCGAATCTAAGATTTAGATTTATTACTCTGAGGCTTATTGGCTAATGGATATTTTCCCAATTTTTAAATATACATTTTAAGGATAAAAAATATTGATGATTATATTCTGGAGTTGAGTCTCCAAAAATGTCTTTTTTAAGAGATATTTCTTCGCCTGTCAATTAAAAAAATACCGCGCGTCTCGTACGATAACGCATATCGTCCTTCAGTGCTTCATCGGACTAGAGGCAGAAAGACGAAACGTGTCACAAGTAGACTTTTTCCATTTGCCATACAATTTCCCCAATACTGTATTTGATATTTAAAATATACCGTTCTCTCTCTCTCTCTCTCTCTCTCTCTATATATATATATATATATATATATATATATATATATATATATATATATATATATATATATATATCGGTTGTAACAGCAAAATTGTCCAAATCGTGTTACAGCATAATTGTCCATCTCACAAAATGTTTAATATCTAAAATCCTCTAAAGTATTTGAATTTCTTTTCCCTGTGTATTCAGAGAAGACGTTTTGTATTTATTGCAGGAATCCCTGAAAACCCCCTTTGAGTTATTCAGCTAGATAGAGAACAGGTCAAAATCGTTTTGTGTCAGACCCACTGTCTTCTCAACTGAGCAATGGGGTAGAGGGAAAAATCATTCAGGCCTTCAGTAATGGGTGAAGACTTGAAAATAAAATCGTACGAGAAACCTGTGAGGCAACCTGTTACTCCAAGACAGAAAGATTAGAAAGGGCGAAGATCAACTTGAATAAGTTAGAAAATGATCCTGGAATATATATATATATATATATATATATATATATATATATATATATATATATGAACTTAATTTCAATCCTACATGAGCTTCCGATCCTTAGCTATGATTAATTAATGATGAAGATGTCATTTTCGTTTATGGTCGATTTCATCACGGTTCTTTTGTTTAGCTTGGAGAGTAATCACACATTTTTACTGATCAAAGTAGAGTCCAATAGTGTTATAAAAATCTCATGGAATTCCAGTAAGATATCTTTAATCATTTTTTAGAATGCAACGGTTCAGATCTTAATCTAACAATTGGACAATTTTGTTGGGACACGATTTGAACAATTTTGCTGTTATACCAAGTGTGTGTGTGTGTGTGCGTGTGTCTGTGTGTGTATATATATATATATATATATATATATATATATATATATATATATATATATGTATGTGTGTGTGTGCGTGTGCATGTGTGTGTGTGTGCATGTGTGTGTATGGACATTTATTATGAAAATGATGCAGATCGCAAGGGAAATAGACAAATTAATATTAAAAATTAACCTCAATTTCTGAGACACTCCTTCAGCGCCATCTGTCGTCGTCAGTTTTCTCCTTCGATTACAATCAATCAAAAAGATAACGTATTAATTAATTAACCAATCCCTGTTAACGGACTACATGAAAGCGCATCACATTCAAAAACATATTTGTGTTAAGCGCACTACATACTTGTGCGTAAGGTTATTTTTATTTGCTTTCAATTCGGCGTATTGTTTCTCCGGTTTCTTGGTCGTTGCTTTTTTATTTTCTGTTTGGTTTGCTCTTGCGACGTTAAATCAAATCATTGACGGCGCATAAAAAAAAAGGTTACAGCGCACAAATCGTCACTAAATCTATCACCGTACGCCGTATGGAACAATTTACGTTACATTGCTCTTCTATTCCCCAGCTATGGGTTAAATAGTAGAACAGAGGGGACTTTCTAGCCGTGGTCAGCACGCAGTCTACGAGACGGACAACTCTGAATTCAGCATCGGCCAGTCTACGTTATAAACGAGGCGCACAAAACAGCACCGTGACGTAGTTTCCCACTGTCTTTTCCATAAACATTTGCATAACAGTTGTTCTAATGAGCTCTCCGCCTTGGTACCTCGACCGCGTGAATTTAAGCATACTGCAAGATTGGCGATTAGGTCTCGTTGTTTTACTGTTGAAATAACTAGATGTAACCGTATATTCTATTTTCTCGCACCCCTCACCTGTTGAACTCCCTTCCGATTTTTGGCGTCTGTTGTTCTCGCCGTTGGATGTTGGTTGGAGTAGAAGAAACGAATTTGGACGTTTGTTTAGATAAGTGACCAAAGATTTATTTTTATATACAAGTAGTAAAAATGTCTCTGGTAAGTGGTATACAGAGTAGCAGGTTGAAGTGAGAGCGTGAAAGAGGAGTACGCTTAATCCCGGCTGATTGCTCGGCAGCCACCGCTTTGTCCTTGTCGTGTTAATAGGGTACGTTCATTTACTGTGTTTACAGGAGGTTGTTTATAAAGCCTAATGGTCAGACGGGCAGTCAGCGTACGTGCAGGTCTGCATGCGTGCGTGAAGTCTCTCTTAGATTTCTGTAAGTAGAGATTTACTTGACCCCCCACTGAGTCAGGTTGTGACACATGGTCAGTTTTTAACGTGGGAACACGAGTGTTTTCACTCGGACCGCTAGTCCAAGCTGGTCAAAGCTAGTCCAAGCTGGTCAAAGCTGGTCAAAGCTGGTCTTGGCTTGTCATAGCTGGTCCAAGCTGGTCAGAGCCGGTCCAAGATAGTCGTAGCCGTGATACCATAAGTACAGGGACAGATCCCGGTTCTTACAGCCTATATAAGGGAAACGTGCGGATGTAGTTGAAATCATCTGTGGCAAACGACATTTGCTTCAATAAAGGCTAGCAGTCTGATATATTTGGGTTTCTTTTAAATTTTTTTAAAGTGCAGTGAGGCGAGCGTGTAAATTAGCTAGATGAAAATTGGTGTGTAGTTAGAGATAATATGTTTTCTAATAATTGTGTAAATTTCGCTTTAATCTGTTATCTCTATGTGGAAAATTGTGTTTATCCGCTACACTTCCCTGTTAACTGCAATCTACAAAAACTTAAATGCAACGTCAATCGCCATCTTCTGTCTTTCTAGAAACAGTTCTTTTATTGTCCTTTCTCCTCTTTCCATTCCCTTCCCCTCCCAGTAACCACTTGCATCTTAGTGGCATTATCGCCTTGCTTGAGGTGAAATGATAAAAAACCTCATTAATCTCCTTTTAGCGATATGGACTGTGAAGGAGGCAATAGCAAATCTTTGTTCTGATCCATTTTATTTCTGGTCCACTTTCCCCTCTTCTGGCTGACGAATATTTAAATCTTTATTGAAACTTCAGTAGAGAGATTAATTCTCTAGTTAATAAAGAACTGTGTCATTGGTTATATCACCCCGGTTGGGCACATACTATAGAGCCATTGAATAGATTATGTCACCCCGGTTGGCCGCATACTATAGAGCCATTGAAAAGATTATTTTACCCCGGTTGGGCGCATACCATAGAGCCATTGAAAAGATTATGTAGTTCCCAATTAAAAGCTGAACGGAGTGGTGGACTCGATAATCTTGACTGGGGTCGAATTAAAAAAAAAAGATATTAATCTGAAGTTTTATTTTTAGCCAGAAGATGTAGTAACGTTATTTTCGGTGTATGTCTCCGGTGGCACTGTAAATGCATCTCCTCTTATACATTTGCCTCTACGCTAGCTGAATGTGCTGGATTTTTTTTCAAGAGGAGTGGATCAACTTTTTCACTGTAGCAAAGAAAATACGTTAATTAAAAGATAATTATTATAGGCTAAGCCTAAGAAAATTATTATAAGTTAATGATAAGAAAATTATTATCCAATAACTATAAGAAAAGTTATTATTATTTTTTATGCATTACGCCCCGAGCAAGGCGTGAAGCCACTAGGATGCAGGGGGTTGCAGAAGATTTGGAGCAAGAGCAGATAGGAGTGGTAGAAGAAAGGATGAGGAGAGGGATAGCGGGTAGATCAAGGTAACTGGAGATGTCGATTGATATTACATTTGAATAGTTGGGGATTATAGCTCTCAGGGAAACAGTAATAGGGAAGGGTGTTCCACAGGCGAGAGGTGCGAAATATGAAGCTATTGGAGTAGAAGAGACAGCTACATTTAAAAGTTTCTACAGTGTAAGAGTGGGAGCGGGATGCCAGCCTCGTAGGGCGCTTGAATTCATGGAGTCTGAGAACCAGTGAAAGCAGCTCATCGGAGCAATTACCACAAAAGTATTTGTAGAAAAGACAGAGAGAAGCGACGGCGCGTCTGTGAGAGAATGACTGTAGACGAGACGCCAGATCAGGGCCAATTATATTACATATCCGTCTCTGGATCTTGTCAAGAACTCCGAGGTAAACAAAAGGTACTCCAGACCATATATGGCAGCAATACTCCATGCAAGGGCGAATGGTTGATTTGTATATTTGAAATATCGATTCCGGGGAGAAAAATTTTCTGGCGCGGCACAGAGAGCCAACTATCCTCGCGGTGGAAGAAGCAATAAACTCAATGTATTTGTTCCATCTCAGGTCAGCAGTCAACGTGAGACCGAGCAGACGCAGGGAGTTGCTCTCAAGTAGTTGACTATCAGTCATTCTAATGGGGGGCAGGGAAGGATCTCTATGGTGATTAATAGAGAGTAGTTTAGTTTTTGAGGCGTTAAAGTTGACCAGCCAATTCTTGCTTCAATTAACAACCGATTGGAGGTCCATTTCAAGATGCACGGCCAGGTTAGTTTTGTCATCGACACTAGATTTGTTTTTGAGGCAGGAGTAAATTGTAGTGTCATCCGCGTAGACGCCAACTTGGGAATCTATGGCGTCAGGAAGGTCGTTGGTGAAAATAAGGAATAGAGTGGGGCCAAGGATGGAGCCTTGGGGAACACCTGCGTTCGTGGGATAGGAAATGGAGGAGAATCCATTGAGTAGGACTTTCAATTCACGGTTTGACGGGAATGATTGTATTAGATCAAACAATCGACCAGTAGCGGAGAACCAAGGGGAGGAGTGCGATTTGACCTTAAATTTCCTTGAGGGGATGAAAGCTTCGATTCCAGCTTTAACCCAGGATGAGACCTCAGAAGCACATTCTTGGACAGGGAGTGTAAAGACAACATCCCAGGGGACATCGCGGAAGAAGTCACGGAACGAGTCCCAATCCGCTCGTTGATAGTAGAACGAGGTTCTAGTGATGGGTGGTTCTTTGCGGGGTGTGGAGTTGAAGGAAATGTTAACAGATACTACGGCATGATCGGAGTTACCAAGAGGGCAGAGCTGAGTGGCGCTACAAGATTCGGGGATGGAGGCAAAACACAGATCGAGAAGGGAGGCCTTACCTACCAGGTTGAGGGAAAAACGCGTGGGGAAGTTAACTATCTGCGTAAGGGATTGAGAAATTGAGAAATTAAGTGTTTGAATGCCAGCCCGGTCAGGAGTAGCATTCTCGAGCCACTTGGTATGATGGCCGTTAAAGTCACCAAACATGAATATGTGAGCAAACGGGCGGAGAGAGAGGGCCTTGTCTATGCTGTCAGATATGCTATCGAGTATCCCACAGTCTTGAGAGGATGGAGAGCGATAGAGGAAGAAGAGATAGCTTACGGCATTGAGGAGAGATAGTCGGAGACACATGTACGAATGGTGTGGTGATTCGAGAGACAACTCTCTGGCCAGAGGGAGATGGTCCTTGACATAGACATCAAGGCTGTGCATGTGGGTTAGAGAGTCTTTCCTGAGGAGAGGAAAGTAGCCGGGCATCGAGAGATCAGAGGAAGGAATAGACGAGACAAGGTTTGTCTCACACAGAGCCAGTCTATCCTGGCAGTTTACAGTGAGGAAAGATTCCATACTGCAGAAATTTGTTCTAATGCCATGGACGTTGTAGAACGAAATGTTGAGGGGTTTTAGGTGATTTTTGAGGGGCTGGTTTAGGTTTACTTTTTTGGTTCTTTAGAGTCTTCATGTGGAGTAATTGTTGGAAGATGAGAAGGCCTGAAGTAAGAGAAGCAGATGGTTTTCGACGAGCAGAGAGGAGTTGGCACAGCCTGCATCATAATGTGGCCTCAGGGTTGCCCACCGGAGGTGACTGCAGGGACACCGTTCCATGCGCGTCATGGCACTACAAACACCCCGGTATTATACAACTGTTGATCAGAGCAGCCGCTCAAGACGCTACGCAAGAGTTAGGGCTCCTAACTACCAGTCGGAAACAGCAACCAGAGAACTGTCAACCGTGTACCCTCAAAATGAAGAGGCAATGCCACAGACTGCACACGTCACGGGAGAAACACATCAGCAGAGGCCAGAGAGAGAGAGAGAGAGAGTATTGGAAACCCCTTCTTAGACAAGAAACAAGGTGTGAGCCTCTGCTCATGTCCAGGAGAAGGGGGAGGAGTGTTGACCGGGCGGTAGGAGGGTCTACCTACTCCTATTACATATAACACATACAACAACGACAAAAGACAACCAGAGGGATAAGGGCGGGGAAGTAGTTGACTCAGTGCCCAGGCTGACACTAGGTGTATGTTCAGGGGGATAGGATGGAATTTATTAGTATTTTATCCTTACACAACACTAAATTTCAACTTAGTATAAGTCCCATTGTTCTATTCTAAAGAGAGAAATGAAAAAATATGATTATCCACCTTTTTGCGGATATGGCATAAATGCTATCTCACCTCTGGCAGTCGGTGATATTGGTAGTCCGCATGCTTTCTGATGGTCACCAGTGAGTGTTCCACGTTAGTACATTTTATCAAGCAAAACACATGGCCACTGGACCATAAGAATACTGAAGACATACTAACGCCTGGTGAAGAGACATTTTTCCCTTCTTTCGAGGTGGGGGAGGATTTCCAACTACACAAACATATAGTGTTATAAGTTAGGTTAGAATGGTTAGGACAAGTATCAATGTTAAATTAGTCGGACAGAATGGGGGGAGAGAGAACAAAGAAAGATAGATAAATAAATAAAATAAATACATAAACGTTGGAATATATATATATATATATATATATATATATATATATATATATATATATATATATAGAGAGAGAGAGAGAGAGAGAGAGAGAGAAAGAGAGAGGCTTTTGGATGCGTCTCTGGTAGAATGAATTTATACTCACACATGGCAGAAAGTTATTGTCCGCTTGCATTCTGATGGACGCCAGTGAGTGTACAGCCAACCATATCTCAGTGCCCAAGCATCAGGTTACAGATAACGCATTGTTGGGGGGGGGGGGTCAGCGACCATTCCTACCCGCCACCAGCTATTATACGTTAATTATAAGGCAATGATGAAGAACGACAGGATCCAGCTACAGGAACACACAGACCAAGTCAACTCAAGCTGTGAGAAATACGACATGAAGATCAGTGTCAGTAAGACCGAGCTCATGACCGTCAACAAGAGACCAGGAAAACTGGACATTAACATCAATGGGACCCAGCTAAAGCAAATCAGTGAATTCAAATATCTGGAGAGCATATTTACTGAAAACGGCAAATTAGACAGAGAAATCGAGACCAGATGTCAGAAAGCCAACGCAGTCAGTTACCAATTTTCTCCTCTTCTAAAACATCCTAGCATTTCCATGAGCACCAAGGCAAATCTCATCAACGCCATTTTCCTACCAACGCTGATATACCGGTGCCAGACATGGCCCCTAACAAAAACCCTTGCGAGGAATCTGATCACTTGTGAGATGGAATTCCTGAGGAAAGCAGTAAACAAGACTAGCCTAGTCAAGAACTTGAATGAGGCAATAAGTGGTATAGTAGGAGCAATACCAATCATGCAACACATCGAACGACAGAGGATCAAGTGGTTCGGACACCTCACTCGTATGCCTATCAACCAACCAGCCCGACGAGCATACACACTGAGGTACTCTGGCTGGAGAGCGAGAGGCAGACCAAGAAGACACTGGAGCGACTCAGTGGCAGACACTCCCAGAGTCCACGAGATATCTCTCCTCCAAGCCTTACCGCTGACAGACGGCTGTATCTCCCCCCACCCGACGCATAACAGCATAAGCGGAAGGAAAAAACTAAAAACTAAACTAAACTATAAGGAAAATCATTTTACCTTGACTATAAGAATAGAACAATAAACAATAAAAATGCGAGTCGCAAAGAATATTCGAGCTGAGATCTCGTAAACCGAGTTCAAATCCCGATCTCGATATCTGGTGAGTTAATTAAAAAAAAATACAACAACAACAATAGAAACAATACCAACGATGCAAATCCGTGATTTAACACTGGCCTAGGCAACCTTTTTCGAAAAAGGAAGGCGAGCTTGACACTTCCAGGATATATCGAAAGCAAATTGGACAAGGAAGAGACAGGATGTGATCAGTGACTTGACCAACTTTTGTAAATAGATGGCGGAACAACGGGTGGGAGGGATGGTAAAGAAAAAAAAAACTTACTAGGAGTTGCAAAAGATAGGAAATTGGAGAGGGCTAGGATCACCAACGTCCTGAAGGCAAACGGTGCATAGAAGAAGAAGAAGAAGAAGAAGAAGAAGAAGAAGAAGAAGAAACGGAAGAAGAAGAAGAAGGATAAGAAGAAACGGAAGAAGAAGAAAACGAAGGGGAGGAAGAAGAGGAGGAAGAAAAGAAAGAAAAAAAAGAAAGAAGCAGAAACGGAAGAAGAAGTAGGATAAGAAGAAGAAACAGAAGAAGAAGAAAAAGAAGAAGAAGGATAACAAGAAGAAGAAGAAAAAGAAGAGGAAGAAGAAGAAGAAGAGAAAGAAGAAGAGAAAGAGGAAGAAAAGAAAGAATGAAAGAAAGAAAGAAGAAGAAGAAGAGAAAGCGAAAGAAGAAAAGGAAAAAGAAGAGGAATCTGAAGAAGAAAAAGAAAATGAAGTGGATGAAGAAGAGGAGGAAAGAGAAGAAGAATAGGAAGAAGAAGAGGAAGAGGGAGAAAGAAAGAAAGAAAGAAAGAAGAAGAAGAAGTAAAAGAAGAGGAAGAAGAGAAAGAAGGAGGGAAGAAAGAAAGAAAGAAAGAAAGAAAGAAAGAAAGAAGAGGAGGAAGCGGATGATAATGATGATGAAGAAGAAGAAGGGACGCAAGAGATATGACCCATCATACAGCTAGCCAGACTACTATAAAAAATTCAAGGTATTTTTGTTGAAGGTTTCTCAGACATCATTGCTACAGGAGACCATATGTGTAAGCATTTGCATAAATTCCTTTTCATATCTTAACAACATACAGTATGCAAATGACACAGTGTTGATAGCAGACACAGAAAGAAAGCTACAAAACCTCCTACAGAAGGTCGTGAAGATAAACGAGACGAACGGATTAAAACTCAACTCCATAGTTGTTAGCAAAAGTCTGAGCCCAAAGTACGAATTGAAAATCGGAGGTACCAATATCGAGGAAATGTTTTAACAGAGGACGGAAAGAGCGACACTGAAATCCGAAGGCGTATTGGGATAGCCATGGAAGCATTCCAAAATCTAAGCAGAGTATTAAGAAACAGGAAAATTTCGCTAGAAGCAAAGAAAAGAGTACTAAACTCCCATGTAATATCTCTCCTCCTCTACGAGAGTGAGTACTGGACAATCTGCTCAAAAATGAATAGATTTAAAGCAACAGGAATGTTTTTCTATAGAAAGATGCTGAGGATAGCGTGGAACGAACATGTGAGCAATGACGAAGTTTTGGAGACAATGGAACCAAAAAGGAAACTAATACTTAACATCAGGAAGAGACAGTTGAGGTTCCTGGGGCACATAATGAGGAAAGAGGGCTTGGAAAATCTGATACCCACGGGACAGATACAGGACAAGATGGACAGAGGAAAACAATGCATAGTAATGAGCTTGTGTAAATGGATGGTAGATCAGGGTTTAGGAGAAATAACAGAAAGACAAAATTTATTAAGAGCTGCAAGGGACGGGAAGTTATGGAGGGTCATGATCGCTTACCAAGTGAGGGAACACGATACATAAAGAAGAACATTCCTGCCTAATAATTATTTTCAATGCATTAAGCTACATGCTGCAAGTTGGACGAAGCTGCAAATGAACCTGGTGACTGGTCTGAGCTTCAACGCTACACATGTTAACTAGCGCCAAATTAAACACAACAGGCTGGTTAGAGTAAACATTGTTTTATTGACGTAAGAAAAAAAGGTTGCTCAGTTTAACAATAGAACAAGCATTTATTGTGTTCAAGGGGGGTAAAAAGTTGCTTTATTGAGTAAAAAAAGGAAGAAAAAAAAAAAGGAAATATTTTCAAAGAAAAGCTGGAGTAAATAAAAACTGGAATTTGCCAGTAAATATATTTCCGGATTTAAAAGATTTCATCCTGTTGCGGGTGGACGCTGAAACCGCCACGCCCTTGGAAGAACTTGGATCCTTTGTCCAGGGCAGTCGACTGAAAATAAGAATAAAAAACTGTTTAAGAAAATGACTGTGTGATATTAGAGGAGCGTCGGGCATGCATTACTAGGGTAGGCCGATTTTGAAACCGTGATATTCCACTCAAGGAGGCACGGTGGCGTAATGGATAGCGGATCGGATTGAGGAATCAGTAGAGCCGAGTTGGAATTCCAATCGAATCCATTACATTCACTTACGTGCTAATACCCTTGGGGCAAATATGAAGCCTCTTCTTCTCTCTCCAGATATGGGTAAATAGCAGAACAGACCGGCTTCTATAGTCTTGGATGGCAACTGGTCTACCGCAGAAAGTAGTGGCAACCTACTGCGGAAAAATCTACCTCGTCAGTCATGTATCGAAAGCTACATGATCGCCTAAGCGTGTATAACGCATAACACATAACTGAATGACTGGCCTGCTAATACCCTTGGAAAAGGTGTGACTCCTCTTCTCCCTCCAGCTATGGGTAAATAGTAGAACAGACCGGCTTCTATAGTCTTGGATAGCAACTGGTCTACGGCAGAAAGTAGTGGCAACCTACTGCGGAAAAATCTGCCTCGTCAGTCAAATATCGAAAGATACATGATCGCCTAAGTGTGTATCACGCATGACACACAACTGACTGATATTCCACTCAATTTGAAAGTTGGAGTTTTCCAAATACTTACTGTTTTTTGAGGAAACAAGTTTAGAAGATTACATTTAGGTTAAAAAATGTAGTGTTGCAATTTCATTCCGGTGATCAGTGAAAGCCTTGTAGCACAGCTTTATAAAATTTATAATTTACTGAAGCTTTACAAATTGAATATGGACAAGATGCATGACACAAGCACATTATGACTAAATCATTGTGTCATCAAATAAGAGATTCATTTACTTCAAAGTGAAATTATTCTGAACAATGTAACTATTATAAAACCCAGGTTGTGTGTGTGTGTGTCTGTTCGTTTATATATTGGATCGGATTTCCTACATTTTTCAACCTATTCCAACAAAACTTCACAAGACAACGTAAAATTACCTTGCGGTGGTTCTGACAGCGCCAAAAATGGGGAAAACACAATTGTTTTTGCATGAAATCAATTTAAAAACACTATTAAGAGGCATCGCTGTCGCGAGAATGAAAGGGGGACAACTCATATCGAGTTATACATATTATAAAACCCAGGTTGTTTGTGTGTGTGTGTGTGTTCGTTTATATCGGATTTCCTACATTTTTCAACCGATTTCAACAAAACTTCACTTTTTTTTGGCAGGTAGTGTTTCTTATTGTCTTGCACACTTTTTTCTTTATTTTTACATTCAAAATGCTTTAAAAATTCCATTTACAAGACAATTGTTTATAATAAAATTCTATTCAATCGATTAAAAATTGATTGAAAACGATGTTTTTGTTTGAGTTTGACCAATTCGTAAAAAACAAAAACAAAAAAAAAAAAAAAAAAACTAATTAAGACATGCGTGTCCGTCAACCTTTAACAATAATCTTTGTCAATTTTATTTATCAGTCTTTATGATGGTCGATACTTGATCTATCTCTTACTGTTACATCACCCGGGCAACGCTGGGCTCTACTGCTAGTATGTTATACAGTGCAGTAGTTTTAATGCCATTTTCACTAAACAATGCACATTTAAAACAATTTGTCTTATAATGTGTTCCCAGCAGTATTATTGTGTTATATACATTTTCATTTGCATTTTAATTTTATTAATTATGATCTAACAAATCTTATTCATTGAGTAGCTTTTTTGTGATATTTTACAATTTGTTCTACAGAGTTTTTACTTATCGAATACAGAAAAAGAATGCATATTTTGCTTGTGGTGCTTGATAATTAAAATTCTGGTTTGAATATATATTCCATTCAATGTATCTAATATAAAAAGTATCAACTTTATTTGGATTTATTCTTGAAATAATAAAACTTTGAAGTCAGGTTGTGAGCAAAAAGCCGTACAGTTCTGTACAATTTTTTCAGACGATATTTAAACATCTAAATGCTCAAAAATTGGTAAAAGCTATGAATCTAATTTTTGGTGTTACTACTTATCACCTGAAATCCCAGATTTTATACTGTGTGCAATATTGATTTATTAAAAAAGTGAAAAATCAATCTGCCCTAATGTTTCAAATCACCCCAAATCAAATAATCATTTGTATCAATAAGATGGATATTGTATAGACGAGCCAAATCCAGATTTTGACTTTGCCATGCCAGAACTCTCAGCTTCTTTTTTCTTTTTTTTTTTTTTTGAGCCATTCTTTGGCGGGTCATTGTCATGGGCTATGGCCTACATACGCCCCAACTTTAATTTTCTGAGAGATGGTATCTTATTTTCTTCAGGTATCCTCGCGTATAATAAATAATTCATTATAGTTTTTTTTTGTGATAGCGATCTGGCCAGACCCTGCTGCAGCAAAACCGCCCTAAGACGTAAGCTTCCCCGCCCCTCATGCTCCACACTTACTATGGGGATATTGTACACAAATGCTGTCTTGGTTTCAGCCAAACAGATCTTCTCTTACTGTGCCCAATTAATTCCCTGTTCAAAGTACATTGTTCCAGAAGTCCCGATCTCTCTCACTGGTTGTAAAGATTTCTTCTTTTCAAGAAAAATTGCTTTCCCTTCAAAATATTGATGTATTAGAATGTAAACTTCCATTGGAACATTCATATACTTGTAAAAGATGCGATACCCATGTAATCAGCAACAAACGGTTTTCTTCTCATTGTTTATCTCCCAGTTTGGCAACATAATCTATCTATCTATCTATCTATCTATCTATCTATCTATCTATCTATCTATCTATCTATCTATCACACTATTCCATTTATTTCGTCTTCTCTTATCTACCTATTTATCTATCACAATCTGTTTATATCTACCTATAAGTAATTTCGGCTCCATATGTAGTTTGTTCATATCTATCTATCTATCTATCTATCTATCTATCTATCTATCTATCTATCTATCTATCTATCTAGAGATAAAGATAGTAATAAAAATATAGAAATCGCTAAAGTTACACAATATTGGCGCCATATTAATTAAAACAGGAAGTTATCTTTTTTTTTTTATCTATCCACATAGAATTGCTACGGACTGCTATTGAACTGTACAAATTGTGGTATGTATATTCCTGTTTTTCTACTATGTGAATATAGGAAAAACGTACCGCCATGACAGAGATTCCTCCTTTAGGCTTCTTGGAACGTGTGAAGTAATTATTCAGTTCTTGGGCCACGTACAGGTCATCGTCTTTGGCGGTATCATTCTGTGAAAAAAAAAAAAAGAAGATTAACTGCATTAATTTGTGAATCTGATAAGCATTTTAATAGGGGATGGAAAATGTGACCCCGAGATCCGAAGTACGCATTAGACTAGCGAAAGTGACATCCCAAATGTTAAAACAAGGTACCAAGAAACGGAAAAGAAAATCGTTAGAACCAAAAAAAAAAAAAAAAAGTGCTGGATTCTTATGTGATATTCATCCTCTCATATGGCAAGGATGAGAGAAAAACAACAAGAAGCAGAATAAATGTGGTTCTACAGAAGGATACTGAGAATCCCATGTACGGGGTGAGTAAGCAACAAGGTAGTCTTAAAGAAAATGGCAACAGAAAGAACACTTCTACTCAGAATCAGGAAGAGACAGCTAAAATTCCTTGGGCAGATAATGAGGAAGGAGGGCTTGGAAAACTGAACCCTCACGGTGGATATTGGGACCAAGAGCGATAAGGAAAGACAGCGAGCCACTTACCCGACGACCTTGAGTGAATGGATAGTGCAACAGGAGGGAGGCTTTAGCAAAGGGGAAAAACTGCTATTAGGTTGGTGCAAAAATAATGACGTAATAATGTCGTTTTTTGACGTTAAATAATACGTCAAAAACGACATTATTCGTCATTATTTTTGCATCAACCTAATAAAAGCCATACAGGATAGGAAGTTGTGGAGAGCCATGATCACCTGTCTCCTGAAAGTGTCTTAAATAGACAGTGATTTCGCTTTGTGCTATGTCTTGAGGTCTCTTGTGGAAGTCCCTAAAACCAGTGGAAGGAGACATCTGTAGGCTGATTACATCATTCCCGGAGACCTTGAGATATTTGAAACTGACTCACCGAAGTTAAGCAACGTGAAGCCTAGGCGACTGCTTTGTAATACCAGATGCTGTAACCTCGGATGTGTGGGTGGTGTAATGGATATTGTTATTCGGAGAGCGGAGTTCCAATTTCCGTTGGGTTCATTATATTCACTTACCTCAAAATTTCTCATAAACGAAACCACAAGCAGGCTTTATCTCAAAATCTTTTATAAATGAAATCAAAAAGTGTCTTGGCCGCAAAATTTCTTATAAATAATATTGAAAAGAGGTTCGGTCTTAAAATTCCTTACAAATAACATCGAAAAAAGGGTTTGTCGCAAAATTCTTTATAAATGACATCGAAAAGAGGCTTGGTCTTAAAATTCCTTATTGATAACATTGAAAAGAGGCTGGCTTTAAAATTCCTTATAAATGACTTCGAAAAGAGATTCCTTCTTAAAATTCTTTACAAATGACATTGGTAAGAGGCTTTGTCTTAAAACTCCTTACAAATAACATCGAAAAGAGGTTTGGTCTTAAAATTCTTTATAAATGACATCGACAAGAGGCTTGGTCTTAAAATTCTTTATAAATGACATTGACAAGAGGCTTGGTCTTAAAATTCCTTATAAATGACATCAAAAAGAGGCTTGGTTACAAAATTCCATATAAATGGCATCGAAAGGTGTAAAAGAAAGAAATAAAGTAATATATCTTTTAATAGAAAAATAATAAAGAAAAATATTGTCGCTCTAAAGAGAACTTAAACATTTAAATTCCAACGCTATTCTTTTGGCATTTACCTGTTGTTCTTTGAATAATGGATAAACAGTCTGGTTATACCTAGGCAATCTATGTAGCAGACTCCTGCTCAGGTAAATTTATTCAACACCCACATTTGTTCAACACCCACAGAGCCGGCCTGTGATTTATATCTTCGATTATGCTGAGCGAATCTCAGCTACAGTTTCTGGGAGAGATTATCTCATTATCTAGCGTGATCAACAAGGCCAGTACGTTCAAATCCTCGGTCATGATGACTTGCAACTTTATGCTAGCACAAACATCGACGGCTCCCAAATAGATCTGTCGACCCAATGACATTCACAAGGCTTGGGTTTTCGGGCATATTTCAAATTTGTCGCACGTTGGGATCGCCTCCTTATCAAAAAGTCACCTTCCTAATAAATCGACCATGACGAGATTCGAACTCATGCTAGAGAAGCTAACGTTCTAACACTCAGCCACTTGCTAACACTAAAACTCGTAGGACATATCGAACGAAAGACAGGCAGAGATAAACTGCTAGTATTAGGTTGGTGCAAAAATAATGACATAATAATGTCGGTTTTTGAGGTATTTTTTGACGTCAAAAAACGACATTATTACGTCATTATTTTTGCACCAACCTAATAACTTATTTACATTATTCGGACTATTCGCCAAGTGCAAAAATTAAATAAATTGCTAGACAGACTCTGCTAGTAACTTATTTCACAGGCCAGTCAAAATGGATGGCATAACATGAAGGGGGTAATTATTGCTGAGAATTGTAGAGAACCAAAGATGTAAGAAACGGACACGTTTCTATAGAAATCAAGAAAACAATGCTGTACTGTCATGTAATATAATTCCTCCTATAAGACAGTGAATGCTTCACAACTCCGAATCCAAAACCGTAAAGAAGGCAACAGGAAACCATTCCACTATCTTACCTAAAATGTCATGAAAATTCACAGACAACAAAGAAAAGGAATCTGTGGAGAGCCAAGATCGCACGATCTTTTACCAATGAAAGAATGCTTGAATAAAGGTTTGATTACTGAAAATCCCCCTTTTTCTCTTTTACAATGAATTTCTACAGTCAAACAACTTGCAATGTGTTTGTACACTAAAACAATTTGCAACCCAGAACAAGGTCACTAGAATAAGGCTTCTGGTGAGGACTCACAATACCACAGCAACGGCCTGCGATAATTTGTTAAGCCAATCATTGAGCAACGGTGCGAGCCAAGAAAACACGTAGTGAAGTCAGTCAATTCCTGCAGACTTTGTCATTTTCACTTTACGGGGCCATTTTTTTTTTTTAAATGAATTCGCAAATCAACTTACCGCAACCCAAGGGTGTTTTAAGACATCAGCCGCTGAGTAACGAACTTCGGGATCGACTTGCAGCACATGAGTAATCAGGTCCTAGACACAAAAGACAGAAAATTATTATTCCCTGGCCTTATTTTAAAAAAATAGTATATATTCGAGAGGCATTTTTAATAAGCTGGGACACAAACGGGTACTACCATTCCTGGTCAGGGTGAATCTGCGAACAGCGGTAATTACGAGGTGGTTCCACGCATATTTCAGTTGCCGAATACGCCGTAAACGTGTTCAATTAATTACAAAGAAAAGAAGCCTGAAATCTGGGGTAAAGACAACATGAACAAAACATATGGCATTTATAACCTGTATAAATATAGTGGTACTAAAACATGGTCTTTATAGTTAAAGACCATGTTTTAGTACCACAGGCATCAAAAATGTTTCAAAGCGAGTGTGTGTGTGCGTGTGACTGTGACTGTGTTTGAAAAATTAAGTACAAAGTAAATCGTCGTAATTAGGTCCTGCCTCACCGCCATCATTGTCATGTTCACCTACTGAGGTACGACTTATTTTTTTTAGCGTTGCTTATATTCTAGCGTGTTTCGTAAATACTGTATTGTCACGTGACCATGTATGATTAATTTATTCAAGGGCTTATTTGAATGTTACACCCCCCGAAAAAAAAAAACGCTTATTAAGAATATTGCTATCCCATTTTATTATTATTTAAAATGATGGCCAGCTAGAGTATTTAAAAAAAATGTAAGAAAGGATGAGTAGGATATACAAGATACAGGGTGGATCAATAAATCCGTAGAATAACAAGTAGTTATTAACTAAACTTTTCATTGTATAATGTCCGATACGTTGGATTAATATTTAGTATTGTATTAAGTGCACTGAGAATGAAGGAAATTATTTTAAAAATATGTTGTTGATCGGCGAAACATGTCAAAATAATATATATATATATATATATATATATATATATATATATATATATATATATATATATACACACACAAATGTAAAAGAACAAAGAATAAAATTGCATAGTTCCAAAAATTAATTTAAAACAGGGCTCAATACAAGAGTAGAGCAATAAATATTTATTATACACGGGTCGGCTTTGTTAAGTATTGTATTTCTTCTTAAAGTGTCCTTTATTTGCGTTTTATGTTTGAATATATGATTTCGTAACAAATTCCATAAAAATTTGAAATGTGACATTGTAGACAATGTATCTGTTGGCGTTTCATTCCCATTCAAATTTGAATTCTCTTATTCAATATAATTTCATTGGCTTAATTTGTATCAACATCTTCTCATATGTTATTTTCTTAACTTTCCTCTTGCTTTGTATCTGTGTAATTTTGAATATACTATTCTCCTTCTGAGCCGATCTAATGAAGGCGAAACGCGTAGTCAATAAAACAGATTAAAACTTTGATTTATCAAAAAAAAAAAAAAATATATATATATATATATATATATATATATATATATAAGTTCTGTTTATACGTTATTTTAATAGATACAATTTATTAAAGTAAATCCAGTATTAATTACATTAACCGTACTGAATGTTCGAGAAATTAGTATTAGGTTGGTGCAAAATTAATGACGTAATAATGTCGTTTTCTGACCTATTTTTAACGTCAAAAAACGACATTAATACGTCATTATTTTTGCACCAACCTAATATTATTTTCTCAGTTGCCCCTCTGTCCTTTGACAGAGAAGCACCTGAGTGCACTCTGTCCAAGGACAGGGACACAACTGAGAGATGATAAGTTAACGTGAACTTACTCAAAAAAACACAAATTCCCACGATTTTTCTCGATCAATCTTATCTGCTCGTGAAACGCATCTTAATTTAAAAAACAGAGCATTTACTTAAATAAATTGTATCTATTAAAATAACGTGTAAACAGAAAATATATTAAATAACTGTCGGACTTAGTCCGTTTCATTGCATATTGTATATTGTCATTGTTCATGTTAATGTATTGCTTCGCATTGAAAATATCCTGCAAAAAGGTGATATTTGCCAGAGGACGGACCTACCACTTGATGAGATACACCCACCATGCCAAATCTCTCGGGGAGAAAACGAGAATAATAATAATAATAATAATAATAATAATAATAATAATAATAATAATAATAAGAAGAAGAAGAAGAAGAAGAAGAAGAAGAGGAATAATAAGAATAAGAATAATAATAATAAGAAGAGGAATACTAATAATAATAATAAGAAGAAGAAGAAGAAGACGAAAAAGAATAAGAAGAAGAAGAAGAAAAAGAATATTAATAATAATAAGAAGAGGAATAATAATAATAATAATAATAATAATAAGAAGAAGAAGAAGAAGAAGAAGAAGAAGAAGAAAATAATAATAAGCAGAAGAAGAAGAGGAATAATAATAAGAATAAGAATAAGAAGAGGAATAATAATAATAATAATAAGAAGAAGAAGAAGAAGAAGAAGAAGAAGGTAACGATAATGTGCTTGGCACATCACGTTTCCTTGCTTGACGTAACATAATCAGAAAAGTACGGGATGCTGAAAACTGCATGATGTAGCATAATATTCGATAATTGAAAATCCACCTAATGACACCCAATAAGTTGACCAAAACACAATAATAATAATATTAAGAACTCACTGATTGTTACGATTATCTGGAAGAAAGGCTGAAACGGAAGGCTTTATTCTTGCAGTGCAAGACCAGAGTTTTTTCACTAGGAACTTTCAGACAAATATCATACATAATAGTGTGGATTGAAAATGCAGGTTCTGTGACAAATATCAGGAAACCATAGACCATCTAATCTCAGGATGTTCTGTACTTGCGCCAAATGAATATAAAAATCGTCATGATAGAGTGGGGCAATATTTACACTGGACAATGTGTAAAGACTTTGGAAAAGATGTTAACAAACACTGGTATGAACATCCTCGAGCACTGGTTACAGAAGTAGAAGACATCACGATACTATGGGTTTACACAATCTTTACAGACAAGAAGATTGAAGCAAATAGGCAGACATAATTGTCAAAAACCGAAAAGAAAAAAAGTTATATGGCTCGCCCAGCAGACTGTAAAATAGCAACCAAGGAATTTGAAAAATTATCGAAGTATAAAACCTGGAAATCGAAATAGAAAAAATATGGAAATTGAAAACAAGAATAGTACCAGTCATAGTAGGTGCGCTTGGAATGATAAAAAAGGAACACAACAACACATTGAAAAACATCCCTGGAAATCCCAGCTTAAGAGAAATACAAAAAAAAGTTGTCTTGATAAGTGCAACCCACACACTAAGAAATTTGTCCATGTGACGCTAGTGATTTTATGGGAGGTAGAAAAACAAATCATGAAATTTAGCCATAACAACATACCACCTTAGGTCTTCCAGCAGACTTGGTAGAGGTAGTATGATCATAGCAGAAATCGAAATATAATGATGATGATGATGATGATGATAATAATAATATTAATGATAATAAACTCGAAGATATTGGTGGAATCAGGACCCGGTTGCAGACATAGGATCTGTAATTTTTTTTTATGGAACTTTACAATACACGCAGACAGGACAATCAAAGCGGATTGCTTAGACAAAATGATCAAATACTACAAAAAAGGAATTTGCTTTTGTATTGACATGACAGTTCTTTCAGATTGTAATGTATCTTCAAAACTTTCAAAATACTAGGATCTTGAAGTGGAAATCACCAAAATGTGACATATGAAGACATTAATAATTCCAGTTGTAATTTGAGCACTCGGATTGACTGGAAAAGATTCCAATAGCTTCATTGAAGGGATTCCTGGAAGCCCATGCCTTAAGGAAATACAAATAAATTGTACCCACAAGTACAGTTCACACATTACGATGAGTTTTATCTCAGTAGGATATGTGTGATCATAGGTTACCTATCTTTTACTAAAATAATTAGTGGAAAATGTCATGTTACCATTTCTAACCTTAGGTCTCTGGTTGGGACCCGGAAGGAAATGGGTATACAACAGAAATCAAAGGAAATAATAATAATAATAATAATAATAATAATAATAATAATAATAATAATAATAATAAATACCTTAGCTGAACTTGACACGTCATCCCAAAATGGAGAAAGGAATTCGAATTTTCCCTCCAGAATTTTGTCAAATAATTCCTCTTGGTTGTTGTCTGCGCTAAAAGAAGTAGAAAGCGCTTCATAAGAGATCATTGGAAAAGGAAAAAAAAAAGGTCTACTTAAATTATTCGGACCGTTATCTTCATCGCCATATTCACAACGTTTCGGCCGTTGTACGCTCCAGCCTTCCTCAGGTGATTGGAATTTCGAACCGAACCCTTTATTTGGTCATCCGGGGTAGATTGCTCTAGTTCCACGTTGCATGTCTCTTCCGGATCTCTCATTTGTTTCCCTTTGACTCAACTCTCCGGCCAGAAGAGGCATGGTACGTGGGCCTAGAAAAATCTACCCCGGTGGACGAAGTAAAGGGTTCGGTTAGAAATTCCAAACACCTGAAGAAGGCCGGGTCGTACAACGCTCGAAACGTTGTGAATATGGCAGTGAAGATGAGGATAACAGTCCGAATAATGTAAATAATCATAATACCCCCCCTCTCTCTCTTTTTTTCTCTCTCTCTATCTCTCTCTCTCTCTTTGATTTCACATTCCGAGCCATTATCCATTATACCACTACAGAAATCAACTAAAGCTTAGATTTTCCAAGGCGGAAAACAATCTACTTGAATTAAATTGATGTTTACTATTTAAACAGAAAACAATTTTAAGCCACACTTAAAGTACTAGTGACCACCAGCGTAAAACATCGTCGAATCTGATAAGTACTGTGATATTCAACAAATACCTATAAATCGGATGTATATATCATGAAGCTTTGTATGTACGCACAAGATACCTTCTCTTTGAATAATTTGTCTCCCGTAGAAGTTTTCGACATTCCCTTGGAGTGATAGGTCTCCTTAAAAGCATCGCTCCATTCGCTTAGCGAGATCTATGTCCTTAGGAGCGCCTTGCCAATCGCTTGAAGAGAGATGTGTCTATTTGCTTGGAGAGATCTGCCTCTTAAAGAGCGCCTATCCATTTGTCTTTCTCACTTTCTCTCTCTCTCTCTCTCCTGAAGAGTGCCTCTGCATTTGATTTGAGAGACCTGTACCCTGAAGAGCACCTCTGCGTTGGCTTGGAAAGATTTGTTCACTGAAAAGCGCCTCTCCGTTGGTTTGGAAAGATCTGTTTGACAATATCGCCTCTCCATTCGCTTGAAGAAACCTGTTCCCTGAAGAGTGCCTCTCCGTTGGCTTGGGAAGATCAGTTTACCGAAAACGTCTCTCCGTTCGTTTTGGAGATCTGTTCCCTGAAGAGTGCCTCTCTGTCGGCTTGAAAAGATCTGTTTACTGAAAGCGCCGTTCCATTCGCTTACAGAAATCTGTTCCCTGAAGTGTGACTCTCAGTTGCCTTGGAAAAATCTGTTTACCGAAAGCACCGTTCCATTACCTTAGAGAAATCTCCATACCCTTGGAAAAATCTGTCTCCTGTTCAGTGTTTCTCTCTATTTGCTTGTAAATATTAATTTCCTGGAGAATGCCTCTACATTCGCTTGAAAGATGCATTTTCTCTAGAAATGACTTCAAATAACGTCTAGGTTTCCTAATATTTTTTCAAATCCGCATAAAAGAAGCAAGTTGAGGTTTTTCTATTTGCTACAAACATTTGCAAAGCACACTGACACAAATTCCTTGAAATGCAGAAATCTCAATGTTATGCTGCCTTGTGTCATATGCAACTTGCTAATGTGAATTTTCAAGCAAGAAGCTTGGGTTGAAACACCGGGCCCCTTACGGTTACCGAAGTTAAGCAAGGTCGAGCCTGGCCAATACCTAGATAAGTGCGCTTCAGAGTTTTAGTTATTCTACAAGTGCGCCCGGATGTAAAAAATTAAAAATTAAAAAAATCAAAAAAAAAAAAAAAAAAATCACTGTAGTCGAGAAATATATGAAATCTATGTCAAAAAGTAAGGGATCTGTTTATGACTTGTTTGAAGCAAAATTGATCCCCTATTTAATGTACATTAATGTTTATTAATCATGTATTGAAAATCTAATTATTTTATTAGACTAACTTCGTTTTTATTACTTTTATTTTCACATTAGCCAGTATTCTTTGACCGTTTTCAGGAAAATATATCGTGTTGTTATCCTTGCTCTGCTTGTAGACCGGTCAGTTGGTCACGTTCATACCACCCAGATGGGTGACCGCTTGGGAATACCGGGTGCTGTAAGCTTGGGTGTGCGGGTGGTATAATCGATAATGGCTCGAAATTATTAATCGGTGAGCTGTGTTCCAATTCCCGCTGGGTTCGTTATATTCACTTACGCGCAAATATCCTTGGGAAAGGTATGAATCCAACTCTTCTCCTCCCCAGCTATGGATTAATTAGTAAGCCTTGTATCACTAAAACCATTATTATCTCCTCCCCCTCCCCCACACAAAAAATCTTACAATCTATTCGTATTTTCTGGTTTTAAATAACCTGCAAATGGTTGCTAAGTCGAAGAAAACGAATCAATCGACTCTGGTCGGGCCGAGAACTTTTCAACAGTTCTCGTACTTCGTTTCTACATTCATTTACTTAGTTCCGGATTCACCTCGCTAATTCCACCTTATATAGGACACTTTGGGGACTAAGATAATGATCCTACCCTCTTTCCGAGGTAAATGCATTATCCTGTGGGAGTTAATAGTTAATTTTGTACTTCAGGTAAAAGGCGATAGGCTTCCGATAAAGCTTTTTTTTTTCTTTTTATGTCACGAACATCAATTTGATTGATCGATAAATTTTAGTTAAGGAATTGCAAATCAAATGATTTGACTTGTTACTTATAGCCAGTGGAAACAGAGGGGACACTGTTGATTTTGCAGGAATCAATTTGATTGGCCAGTAAATTGAGCAATTAAATTCATAGTCGATTTGTCGGTAAGCTGACTGATTTCTTGAGGATTCAAATTCAGTGCTTTCCAAGTGATAAACGACCACTTTAGCTCCGTGGAAACGGAATGATATCGCTGCCTTTCTTTTTTTGTTAATGTGAAAGTTCACCCAGTGCAAGACTAAAGATATATGCTTACTATTAAAATAGTTATGGTGAATGCGGTGTTTGATATGAATGAAAAAAGGAGTGATAGCAAGTAAAAAATCGCTGATTTACAAAATTACTGAAAAAATACAAAGAAAAAAAAATCATGATAAACAGCCAGTGTTGTTAATATATTGAACGTACTCGATAACGTTAAAAGTTGCTTTGATCAATCAGTGGATTGTTCAATTGTAACGTGAAATCCTCGAAAAGAAATTGGTTTGTTAAATTATAACGTAAAATCCTCTAAAATAAATTTCCAGCTTACCTTACAAATGGGGGAAAGCCGCAGAGCAAGATATAAGTGATGACTCCTGCTGCCCAAACATCAACTTTTAGCCCGTAGCTGTGAAAATATCGCAAGAAAAATATGTATTAGAAAGAAGAAGAAGAAGAAGAAACATTTTTTGCTGTGATTTAATACTTTCAGAACAGAACGATACAAAACAAGACAAATTAAGAAGCCATATTTAATGGCATATAAGACTCATCCTTGGTTTTGGCGCATGAAATGGTTAAAAAAATTATCTCTCAAGTTTTAGATGCAAAGCTGGTTTCTGTTTATCCAGACGGCAAAGAGTACCAGAATCTGTACTTAGCCTATCTCTCTAACCTTACAACAAATATTTGGGATGGCTGCTTGTTTTATTCCATAAAATACGACTTTTATTTTCTTATTTAAACAAGAACTCGTATTCAATAATGCTTCAAGGTGTAGATTTAAAATTCATGGACTTGCAACGATCAGATTTTAAAGGTGTTTTACGTAACTTTTCCAGCCTTTGTTGGTATCCTGTCTAGAAGAAGGAAAGATTTTAATTCAAAAGAGTGGAGAAGGTAACGGGAAATCACACCACTACCTTTCCCAAGAAGAATCAGGGAAATTCACAAATGATAAAAAAAAAAAAAAAAACAGTTGTGGAGAGCCATGATCGTTCCTGTCCTGAAGGGATATGTCACTTAAAAGAGATGATCGGTGGGTGCAATGGAATAACAAATTTACACACCCAACATTTTTGAGCGGATTGGAAATCGTATGGTACAATGTTTTAGGTTCGTCTATTTTAATACATAATTTTTAATAAATACCTTTAATCACTGTTTATTATAAATTTAAAATAAAATATAAAATACAAATCACGTCTATTTTAAATGCAATATACATTTTTAAAACAATAAAAAATCGTAATCACCGTATAATATATGGACTGTGCCAGCATTGCGTTATCCAGATATTTTTATTAAAATTTAAATTACGTAACGGGCAGCCTCTACACAGCACCTGAACATTGCATGAAATTCCGAGTCGTTCTACCGGTGAGGGACACTATCTTTGTTTATTAATATATACTTAGCCCTGTTACATTACATCGAGCACTATTTTGTTAACAGTAGCACTCAACGTACGATATCTTGTATTCATATATATATATATATATATATATATATATATATATATATATATATATATATATATATATATATATATATATATATATATGCACTGTTTTTATATGTTGTAAATTCTATTGAATCAAAATCAGTGATTTCAACAATGAGCGTAGTTTCGAAAAAATATTTACAGGGGCTTCTTTGCCGGAAAGCATTTTAGGATTTCGCTAGATGAAGCCAAATTCCCGCCAACGCAATATTTCCTTTCGCGCATGCGCACATTTCTTATTTTGTACAAGAATTAAAAAAAAATAAAACAAAATACAAATGAAACAATGGATGGAAAAGGGGTCACGGGCATGAATTAGCCAGGAATAATACAGCAATACGTTATTAAATCCTTAGGCATCCTTAGATAGACGTGGGTGTGCTAACTTGCTTAACGGACATCTACACGAAATCGGCAAATTCCAGTTGATTGCGTTTCTGCTCATTAACCATTATCTTTGGAAAATGACATAAATTCAATTTTCACTCTGCTTTATAACGATATCTAGACAAAACATCTCATCATTTGTTTAGTACGATAACTGACGAAGAAGAGAGTGGTTTGGGGTTGGCGTATTTTTTAAAAAAATATATCAATCTCAGTTGGGCTGTTTAATGTCTAAATCAATCTCAGTTGGGCTATTTAATGTCTAAATCAATCTCAGTTGGGCTATTTAATGTCTAAATTGTGTTTTTTAAATTCTATTTTATTTGAATTCATAGTTGGATATTAATCGGCTTTATACTTGAGACTATAGCTAAATATAGATTGGGTTTGTACTGGAAAATATAAACATTAGCGAGGTTTATACTGGGTACTATAGGTAAAAAATACAGGTTTAAACTCGAGACTATAGGCAAATATACATTGGGTTTGTACTGGAGTATATAAGTAAACATTAGCGCGGTTTATACTGGTGGCTATAGGTAAAAAATCTCGGATTTATACTTGCGACTATAGGTAAATATAGTTTGGGTGTGTACTGGAGTATATAAGCAAATATTAGCGGGGTTTCTACTGGTGCCTATAGGTAAAAAATCTCGGTCTTATGCTTGAGACTATAGGTAAGTATAGTTTGGGTTTGTAGTGAAGTATATAAACAAATATTAGCGGAGTTTATTTTGGTGGCTATAGGTAAAAAATTTCGGGTTTATACTTGAGGCTATATGTAAATATAGATTGGGTTTGTACTGAAGTATATGAGTATATATGAACGAGGTTTATACTGGTGGCTATAGGTAAAAAATCTCGGGTTTATACTTGAGACTATAGGTAAATATAGTTTGGGTTTGTACTGGAGTATATGTGTAAACATTAGCGGAGTTTATATTGGTGGGTATAGGTAAAAAATTTCGAGTTTATACTTGAGACTATTGGTAAACATAGATTAGGTTTGTACTGGAATATATAATTATAAATTAAGACTATCAACTAACTATCACTTATTTTTCATACTTTAGCTTATTATTTCCGCTCCTAAAGTTGTCTGATTGAAAAAGCTTATTTGTAGAAAAATCGTCATCTCTGCTCTGTGGTCCCGATTGTCCCCATGAAACCATAAAATCCCACCCTTCGAGAAGTGGCCTTTAACTGAGAATCCTTGCGCTAAATGGGAAAAAAAAGGAAGTTATAATTCTGGAATTATGGATTTTACCTTCATGCGGGTTGACTTACCCATTTTCTGAGAGAATGTCTGGTGCCACGTAGGTCGGTGTGCCACAGACAACAAGCAATGGCTCCTTCACTTCAGTGGCCAGGCCGAAATCTCCAAGTTTCAGTGTCTTTGTTCCATCGTTCATTTCACAAACCTGAAAAGCGAGCCATGTTAAGATATACAAAAATAAAAGAAACGCCGGCCATTATTGAAATAATGCATTTTTTTTATTGTACACATTTAGCAAAAATATATTTTCTTTTTCTCTAATGGCAACAAAGATAAAGATTTTGATTTTTACTGTCAACAGCTTCGGTGAGTCAAGATGCTGTAATTGTTGCATGGCATACTCCCGGGGTAAAGAAAAACATGGGTCAGCCAATATTGTTTGCAATTCGGAAATTATATATTTTCTTTATTGTACAGATATTAAAAAAAAAAAAATCTATCTTCATTTTATTTTATGACTTGATTGATTTGTTTGTTTACGTAAAACAAAGAGAAGGGCATTATTCGGAATGTAAGTAATGACAAAGTGAAGTGTTCATGTGACGCGTTTCGTTCTTTAGGACTACATCGGACTAAGTTTATGCTTACATTAATGCGTCTACGCATGCGTACGAACGAAAGACAGACGCTGAGAAATTTAAATTTAAAATATATTTTTTTTTAAATATATGTTTTGGGTATATAATCTAACCCAGCGTTTTTCAACCTTTTTACCTATGCGTAAGCCTTAAAATAAATTACATGTCTCAAGGGACGCATGTGTAAAAACAAAATTATATACCATATATTTCTCATTTTATTTTCGTCGTAGTTCACGTCGTAAATATCATAGTATATCTTTTTGAATAACTGGTTTAAGGAAAAATTAATACTTTATCAAATTTTTCGGTAATGCTAAATAAAATTGATACTGTTCGTTTATAATACTTCATCAGGGAGTTTTCATTCACACAAAAAACTCAAAACTCAAGCGTAAAAAAATATAAGTAACCGATATTATATATGTAAACAGAATGAAAACATAATTTCTGCGTCAGTTTTTTTAATTTTTTTTTTTTATCCTTTACTGGCAATGTTGAAAAGTCAAAAGTACATTAGCTTATCTCACTTGTTCTCGCATAACCCCTGGGGACCTTTTGCGGAACCTTAGGGCTTCGCGGTACCCCGGTTGAGAAACGCAGATCTAACCAATGTCATTTAGATTTATTTTTCTTTTTGTTTATGCTTCTATCACTTTTGTTATTAAATATCCCACACTGGGATAATTAGCGACCTGTTAAGAATGCCATTTCCGAAACAACGATGAGATCATATGTGCCGTGGAGTTGTTTTTGGAGGACCAGGACGCCACCTAGTTCCGTGATAGGATTGCAATGCTTAAGCGTTGTTGGCCCAAGTGCATTGACGTCAAGCGGGACTGTATTGAAAAATAGTGAAAAAAAAATGTCTTGTTTTTCCAACTCTTTCTAGGCGAGTCTATAAAAAGAATACCCGCCCGGCCCGGTGGCTAGGATCAAAGTGTAGTATCTGTGCTTTGTGAGCTGCCGGGTCGGGTGTCTGTCGAACTCTCTGCTTGCAGGGAGGAACCCTGACGAAGCTCCGCCGAAGGGTAGAGTTGCGTTGGGGAAGGTTGACGGAACTGCCCCCCCTCAGGGGGTTTGGATGGTTATTTATTTTTGGCTGAGCCTACGGGCTCGGAGATACCCACATTAAAAAGGCCTTGTGCCACATTCAGTCCTCGTGGGTGGATTGATAAATAAATCTTTCTAGGTGAGTCTTGGAACTTTTCGAACGACCCTCGTCTTCATCGGGTAAAATTGGGCATAGTTGGGAGAACTATGAAGTAAAAGAAAATTACTTTTTTTTTTTTTCGATTCTTCAAAAACCTTTGATGGCGTCTAAGGCAACGGAGCGTCTTATAAAGTAGCGAAATACGTCTTTTAACCTAAATGCCGGGGGTGGGGAGAACGAAACAAGCAAAGGACGCGAACATATAAACATAAGAGTCTTTATTTACAATATTTACATAGTTCGGACTGTTGTTCTCATATTTGTTCCGATATTCACAACGTTTCGTCCGTTGTACGCTCCGGTCTTCTTCAGGTGATTGAAATTTCGAACTGAACCCTTTATTTCATCCATCCGGATAGATTGTTCTAGTTCCACGTGCCATACCTCTCCCGGATGTTTACAGTATCAATCATCTTTATTAATCCCCCTTAAACTCAACTTTGCAAGTTTTTTTGTTCAACTCACAACAAGTTAAGTCAAGTCACTGGATTCACTTTTATACACTGGGTCATGCGTCCTTGAGGACATCAGCTCATGCATTTTTGGGACTTATAAACCTAATGTTTCAACAACCATTTTTTACAGAGCTCATATTGCAAGGCTTCAGGTCAAAATTCCAATCACCTGACGAAAGCCGGGGCATACAACGAACGAAACGTCGTAAAAATGGCAACAAAGATGAGGACAACTGTCCGAACAATGTAAGTAGTGTAAATAGTTACAATACTTCATCTCACAAATGTAGACAGATCCTGTAGAAGGTCATGAATGCGACAGTAAAGATGAGGTCAAAAGTCCGTATAATGTAAATAGTGTAAATAGTTACAATACTTCATCTCAGAAACAGAGATATATCTTGAAGAAGACCGGAGTGTACAACAGCCGAAATGTCGATAATGTAACAGTAAAAATGAGGACAACAGCCCGAACAATGTAAATAGTGTAAATATTTACAATACCTCATCTCAGAAATGTAGACAGTTGCTGAAGAAGACGGAGCGTACAACGACTGAAACGTCGTGAATGTGACAGTAAATATGAGGACAACAGTTCAAACAATGTAAACAGTGTAAACAGTTACAATACCTAATCTCAGAAATAGAGATATATCCTGAAGAAGACCGGAGCGTACAACGGCCGGAACGTGTGGAATATAGCAATAAATATGAGGACAACAGTCCGAACAATGTAAATAGTCTAAATAGTTACAATATCTCATCTCAGAAATAGAAACAGATATGACTCTTTAATGAATATTGTTTACTTACCAATAAATTTTCTGGTTTGACGTCTCTGTGGACAATTCCGGCAGCATGGAGATAGGCCAAAGCGCTGAACATGTTATTGGCCATTCTGCTGGCCACCTTCTCCGTATATTTTGTGCTGGTTGTTATGAGCTCAAACAGGTCTCCTCCCTGCATATAAAAATCATAATAAGAAAAAACTGCATAAGTACTGGGAGATGAAAGTAATTATTTATACTAGGACTAATATGCTCATCTTGGCAAACAGTAACCTTCATGCTACCCCCAAAATAAATAAATAAAAATAAAAAAGTAAAAAAAGTGGCAAAATGAATGTTTTTCCCATGACGCCACCATTATTTTAACTACCTTCACTCCTCGGCAATGTTTATTATTTCCGAAAGCGATGATTAGAATTGTAATGAAAACTTAACATATGAAAGTAAATTTATACATTTTCTTTGTTCTTGAGAAATGACAGCAAAAATAACAGCGTCCTGGGTAAGACGATAAACTACATCCGGGTCCTGGGTAAGACGATAAACTACATCCGCGTCCTGGGTAAGACGATGAACTACATCTGCGTCCTGGGTATGACGATAAACTGTCCAACAGCAAGGCCTCTGACCAGGAGGTTTTTAGGAGCATGGAAACACCTCTTAATTGCTGGTGTTCCCAGGTCAACCCTGAGCCGGAGTGGTAACACCTATTAGGGTCCCAGCTATGGGCGAATAGTTAACCCCCAAATTGGGGTCAAAACACTATGAAAGTGTAAAAATAGGTTTTAATACCATCAATACATTTTTGTAAAATGTTATTACCAGCAATACATTTTTGAAGAAAAAAATTATTACCAGCAATACATTTTTGCGGAAGAAATATTACCAGCAATACATTTTCGAAAAAGAAATTTACCAGCAATAAAAATCTTGTCGGCATTAAATAACCCATTGAGGTTGATAAGCCGTAAAACAAAACAAACCAAACCAAACCAAACCAAACCAAAAATAACAAACATTATTTATTTATTAGATTGTTTATTGGAGTGCTTATCAAAACATCGGCTAACTGCCAATTGATTTGAAATTTATAAAATGGTAAATAATAAGAATTTACTTACAACAGATTTAGATATTTTAATAATTTAGTAAATTTTATGAATAAAAATTGATATCGTATTTATTTCTTTATAAATTGGTAAATGATAATGCATTGCATTAGTCTTCATAGAATTGTATTAGCTTTGAGAAGGTTGTAAATATAAAATTATTCTTGTAAATAAACAATCTAATAAGTAAATAATGTTTAATATCTTTGTTGTAAATTCCCAAGAGCAAAGAATAAAATATAGATTCACTTTCATCATGTGTTTAAGTTTTATTTCAATTCTAATCATTGCTTTTTAAAACAATAAACATCGCCGAAGAATGAAGGTAGTTAAAATAAAAGCGGTGTCATAGGAAAAAGCGTCCTTTTGACACTCCATTTTTGGCAGACACTAAGATCCATGTTTGCCTTCATCCTTTTCATTATAACAAACGTTATTATCCAAGCCGGAGAATGGGTGAAGGCAGAGAACTGGCGTCTCACGACCATCTGTTTCGGGTAGATGGAGCTCGACAGCCCAGGAAGGCAGTTCATCTAGGGGAAGAAAAACATCGATTTTAAACTTCCGCTACCTTGCGGTGATATTCAAAACACGGGAAAGGTTATGGAAGTAAATCCAGAGAGAAAACACCGTGGAGCCCCGAAATCGACATGGCTGTAAACACTGACTATTTTCCGGCAAATATGGGTGATTAGAATAGGTGGATATAGAATGGTATATCCACGCTGTGAATGTATGAACTTGAACCACAGAGTGGAACTTGTCTAAACGTTTGTGATGGACATAGTGATAAGGTAGCGATAGGCTTACAATTTTGTGCCTGTGCAGAAAGGGGCTGTAGAGTGGAAAATAAGCCATAAGATTGATGATTGTGTAGCTGCAGCCAATACTCCATTTTGGCTGTAATCTTGCTCTTGTAATGGTTGAAAATTTAATGCATATTTTTTTGAGCTTTTTCCAACATCCTTAGCGACGGATTCACCCTGTACAAGGCCCTGGAGACACTCAAGGTAGAAGTTTACATAGTAAGAAGCACATGCGGTCAGGTGGGAAAGATAACGGTTAACCCTAGAATAGGACAGGTTACGATTGTAGTGATCAGGGAAGCATCATCTTAGGAATCGGGAAGAATTATGGTCTGATGGAAGTTGCATCTCGCCAAGTGAATGTGGATGGTTCGCTACGATGTGCATAGCATGGCGGATCTTAGCCGTGAAGGTTAAAACTGGTGGAAATAAGAAATCTAGTTCGATCTGGATCTTATAAAGGTGGAGGATAGCACAAGGAGTCGGGTAATTACTAGAGCAATACAGGGAACAGACCATTTTCCTTGATCCTTTAGCGATGGATTGCATATACAAGTTCCTCTTGAGGTTTAGGCTTGAATTTAAGACCTGATAGGTGATCGAGTGATTGGTGATAGTTCAGTGTCCATCCACTTGAGGTCTTCAGTGAACTTGTCCCAATATATATGGAGCCTCATTTAAAGTGAAACCGGTCACCATGACAAAGGAAAGCCCAGGGTCTGTGCGTTGATGATGAAAAGTGAAGATCTTAGTTTGTTAGTTATTGAAAATTAGAAACCAGTTCGTCGCCGTCGAGCTGTTTGAACTAGGTCAGCTGAGAGATCAGTTGTAAAGCTCTGAACTTTTCGATTTTTTTTTTTTTGAGGCGGGAGGTGCTGTGGATCAGCGTCATATATCCTTACTAATGATTTGAGACTGTTCATTGGCATATGGTTAATAAAAAAAGCAGAAACTGTATAGGGCCGAGGAGTGAGTCTTGGAGGACGCCTACATTGATCACGTGGGCTTCTGAAGCGTGACCATTCAAAAACCACCTTCATGGACCTATCTGAGGGAACGGACTTAATAACTGCGTAGATTTTTCCAGTGATGCTCTAACTGAAGAGTTTGTGCATCGACACTCTATACCTTGGATTGTCAAAAGAATTTTTGACATCTCAGTAAGTGACTCTCGGGATGTAAGTACCAGCGAATACTTACACAAATTTTGGTACGTAGAAACACAAACCCCTTTCGCTTTGAAAAATGAAGAAATGATCAGTGTTAAAATCAACTCACCTTTACGAGTTCCATAACAAGGAAAAGTTTGTCCTGAGAATCGAATTCTTCAATAAGACGAATAATATTTGGATGCTTTGCACGTCTCAGAATTGAAACTTCATTCTCAATCATTTGCACCTGCAAAACAAGCAACAAAATTCTTAAAATATCGCAATAGAAACTTATTAAATTAAATCTTATTTTAGTTTATTTTTTTAATCATTTCACCCCAAGCAAGGCAATAAGCCACTAAAATGCAAGGGGGTTATCGAGTGTTAGAGAATATGTGTGAGAAAAAAAAAAACATTATTAAGGAGAGAGAACAATAAAAGTACAAGAATTAAGAAGACAGTAGATAACGATTGACATTGCATTTAAATTTTTGAAGAACAAATTTGACTGGGAAACAAGAAGTCAGAAGATATTTCTATTAGGTTGGTGCAAAAATAATATCGTTTTTTGACGTAATTTTTAACGTCAAAAAACGATATTATTTTTGCACCAACCTAATACAAGCGAAGAGTGCGAGAAAAGAAACTGAACTAGGCTGATAATTTAATATATTTTAAATCAATCTTTGATTTAAATTTTTATTTTTGCTGCTTTTTTTTTTTTTTAGACGTTAAAGGTTCGGGACATATTTACAGTTTACGCCAGTTCAGTAAGCAATAGAGATTTTTTTTTAAAGTAGCCTCTGACTGCTGGTCGTAGAAGGTGACAAAAATGCTGAATATTGCGATAAAAAGCAACAAAAATAAGAGGAAAAGAAAAATTGGTGAACAATTAATACAGGTTGAGAATCCTTTATCCAAAATTCTTGGGGCCGGAAGTGCTTCGGTTTTCATATTTTTTCCGATTTTGGAATACAGGCTATTTAATTTGTATCTAGCATCTATAAAATGGAGCAGCCTGGGAATAAAACCCAAGCATAAACATGACATCCCTTTACATTTCATATCACCGCTTATATATATACCATGAAAGTACCATGAAAGTAGTTCGATATAAAATTTAATAAATTTTGTGTACATACAGATACAGGTAATGATACTACTCATGTAATGCTCACGCGGATTTTTAATTGGGGATGTTAAGATTTCACAAAAAAATAATGTTTTTTTACTTTCTGTACGTGTACAAAAAAAACAAAAACATGATAACTAAACAGTAGAACGAGAACAGTCTACTCGCGTAGACTAATTAAACGATTCAGTTCCTGCAGGTTACCCAGATCGATATACACCTGAGGAAGGCCGGAGGGCACAACGGCTGAAACGTTGTGAGAAGAACACAGATGAGGACAATAATCCGAACATAAATAGTGCAAATAACGACAACTTCAGAAATTCAGACAGAAAATTATGAACGCAAAAGGATAGCTAAAAATGTGAATAAAATGTTTTATAATTTTAAATTTAAAAACTTGAATTAAATGTTTAAGGAAATTTTGAAATCGAAAATTTTGAAATTATGGGATTCGTCCCCTCCCCTTTGTGCGCATGCGTAGTCTCATCAAGGTAAGCCTCACTTTAGTTAGATGAAGTTCTAAAGTAAGAAACCTTTTCTGCTTTGTCATAGTTTTCCCGATATATATATATATATATATATATATATATATATATATATATATATATATATATATATATATATATATTAATCATTTCGCCCAAAGCAAGGTAATAAACTCACTAAGATGCAAGGGGTTACTAAATGTTATTGAATATGAAAAAAACCTATTAAGGAGGGATAACAATAAAAAAAATGGAATTAAGAAGTCAGAATATCATGATTGCTATTGAATTTAAAGTTTTGAATGTCAAAGTTAACTGGAAAGCAAGAAATCGGAAGAGAGTTCCACAAGTGAGAAGTGCTATGGAAGAAACGATTAGCATAGAACTTACGGTTGAATCTTGCCGTTTCAACTGTAAAATGAAGAGACCTTGCCGCCAATCTAGTACTGCGCTAAATCCGTAAAGTCTAGGTACCATAGAACAATTACTATGCAAGAAAAGGCACAGGAATGCTACGTTACGACAGTGGGAAAGTGACTGAAGCCGAGATGCCAGATCAGTACCAATAACGTTACAGATTCTTCTTTGAAATTTATGAAGAATTTCTAAATATATAGCAGCAGCACCAGACCAGATGTGACAGCAATAGTCAATTCAAGGGCTCATGGTTTACTTTATAAATGTGTACGATAAATTCTGGCAAGATAAATTCACAATGAACCAACATTCCTAGCAGCAGATATTGCAACTGATTCAATGTAATCTTTCCATTTGATGTCAGTGGAAAACGTTAGTCCGAGAAGGCGCAATTGGTCACTTTCCTGAATGTTAGCTTTAGATATGCTGACAGAAGACAAAAAAGATTCGCTCGGGTTGAAAGAAGTGCAGTTTCGTTTTTAAGACGACAAAATTATCAAGCCATTACTTGCCTCAGTTAACAATAGATGTTTTTTTTTAGATCAGCTGCCAATTTGACCTCATCGAACCAATCAGAAAGTGTCATCAGCATGGATACCAAATTGATAACTGATGACATCAGGAAGGTCATTGATGAAAATTAGGAAAGATGTATGTCATCTAGGGAATAACATTATTAATGTTCAAAGATGTAGAAGAATTGGTGCAAAAATAATGTCGTTTTTTGACGTTCAACTTCAAAAGAAAAACGACATTATTTTTGCACCAACCTAATAGAAGAGTTGCCATACAAGACAATTTTTATTTCGCGATTTGATAAGAAACACACACACATATACACACACGCAAACATATTTCTTATATATTAATAGTGTTTAATTAAAAACAGATATTTACTTAAATTATATCTATAAAAATAACATAAACAGAAAATATATTAAATAATTGTCGGACTTAATCAATTTCAATATATATATATATATATATATATATATATATATATGTATGTAATGTATGTATGCATGTGTGTGTGTGTATGTGTGTGTGCGTGTGTGTGCATAATAATAATAATTAGGAAAGAAACTTAAAAATCCATATTTCGAGGAATATAGGTACATTCGTCTCATCAGACCGACTACACTTATCACAATCTGATTCTAGGATATATATATATATATATATATATAACGAATATCTATTATGTTTTATCATGAGCCGTCCGAAAAAACTGTCCATAATTTGAATATTTCTTTATTATATTTGTCATCGATCTGGGCTTTCGGCTCACATGAGCTATTATTATACGACGCTTAGAAAGGCTCATGATAAGATATAATAGACATTCGTATATATATGTATAATAATTTATATATATATATAATATATATATATATAGAGAGAGATAGATAGATAGATCGATAGATAGATAGATTATATAAATTATATATATATGTATGTATGTGTGTGTGTGTGTGTGTATATATATATATATATATATATATATATATATATATAATTTCTATATATATATTCAATATGCGCAGTACTTATTGGAAAGCGCTAAATATCAGTGTTAGAGCTAACATATTGAGCGCTTTCCAATAAGTAATGCGCATATATATTACATATAGAAATTTTATATATATATATATATATATATATATATATATATATATATATATATATATATATATATAATTAGCTCCCCCCATGCTGAGCATTCCCGCTGTTCTTACACAAAATGTGTAAGATCGCTACTGAATATATATATATATATATATATATATATATGTGTGTGTGTGTGTGTGTGTATATATATATATATATATATATATATATATATATATATATATATATATATATATATATATATATACTAGAATCAAATTGGGATAATTCATTTCATGGTATCAGGTCATCCCATAAGTTCTCCAAACAAGTGACCAAATGTTACATTTAATTACAAATTCAATCAACAATATATTTTCCCTGATTATCTATGACTTCCTTCCATCTATTAACAACCTTACTAATTCCATTACTGTAAAAAAAACTTTTGGCTTTGATTCGAAGAACTCACAAATGTCAGTTTTAACCTGTTCCTGTGTTACAAAAGCTGTTTTTTTTCAAATGATTCTGTAAGCTACGAAACAAATGGTAGTCTGAAAGAGCAAGATCGGGAGAATAAGGTGGATGAGGAATTTTCTCCCAACCAAGTTCTTCGATCTTTTGTGACGTGATTCTTGCTGTGTGGCGTCGCGCATTGTCCTGATGAAACATCACCTCTTTTCGATTCACTAGAGCAGGTGTTTTTTTCCTCAAAGCTTGGTTCAAACGCTCTAATTGCTGACAGTATATTTGAGCATTAATTGTTGCATTAGGTGGTAATAATTCAAAGCAGATTATTCCTTGGCGATCCCACCAAATTGAAAGAAGAACCTTTTGCCCATGAAGTTCCCTTCTCGGCTGTGGCTGGGGTTCTTCCCCTTTACCAAGCCATTGTCTACGATGCTCAACATTTTGATAAAAGATTCATTTTTCGTCTCCAGTCACAAGTCTATCCAAAGAAGGTGAAACAAGTTGGCGAGAATGGAGAGAAGAGCAGATGTCAACTCGGGATTTGAGGTTGTTTTCAGACAATTCATGAGGCACCCATTTTCCAAGTTTAGGAACTTTTCCATGTAGTTGAAGATGACGATGAACAGTTGTATGGTTTGAACTGAGAACCACTGCCAATTCCTCAACTGATAATGTAGGATTTTCTTTAAGGGCTGCTTCAAGAAGCTTTTCATCAAACTCAACTGGACGTCCGGTTCGATTTTCAACTTCAGGGGTGAAATCTCCACCTCTGAATTTTGCAAACCATCTTCTGCAAGTTCTTTCATTCCCACATTCCTCTCCATAAACTTAGTGAATGTTTCTAGCCGCTTCGTCTGCTGAGTTTCCTTTCTTGAACTCATAAAGCATTATGTGCCTCAAATGATTCAATGTTCCGCTCTATTAGACATTATAAAATACTCTTTAAATTTCGTTCATTTTAACAAAAAGTTAAAATTCGGACAGAACTTATGAGATGACCTGATAGAATACAAAATTTAGCTGTTAGGTCATAAAAAAGCGAGCGTAATATTTTGATGACTGAATAATAATACTATGAATTTATAGGAATAAAAGATTTGTCAAAATATCTAATATATACTGGAAACTTTTGTATTAATCTAATACTTTTAGTTATTATTAGAAAAATTCCATTGAGTAAATTTTTTATATATAAATCATTTTTTATTTTTTATTTTTTTGCTTTATTGTTATGACGGACGTGGACTTAATAGTTTATTCCCTCGCATTGCGTAAACTTAATAGCCGAGGAAGACGGCGGGTAATTTCCAGTATAAAACGACATACAATCGACATTGGCAGTGGAACGCAAGATGCTGACGTCGGTCAGTTATTGATTTGAATAATGTTACGTTATCAGGCCGAACGTTCGTGAAAGCTGGTCACATATTGCTAGGATAAATTAAATAGTATTCACTTTATGAAGCGTGTTCAAAAAAGCACAGCTCCTATATCCGTCTCTTTAAAAACCGTCTGTTGAAATACTTTTTATTGTTGGGTAGCGAATGTTCCGTAACAGAGTGACATCTCTAGTAACGTCTATCAACAGTAAGTTGGAAAGAAAGGAAGAATAGAGCGATGAGTTATTAGGAAGGAAGGAAGGAAGGGAAGGAAGGAGGGAAGGAAGGAGGAAGGAAGGAAGGAAGGAAGGAAGGGAAGGAAGGAAGAAGGAAGGAAGGGAAGGAAGGAGGAAGGAAGAAAAAAACAAGGAAGAATGAAAGAAGTGGGATGGAGGTGGTAGAAAGAAGGACAAAAGGGAGGAAAGTAAGAAACAAACAAAGAGAGAAGGAAGAAAGAAAGAAAAAATAAGGAAGGAAAGCAAGAAATAAAGAAGGAAAAGATTAATAAGTAAAAAAAAGAAAAAAAAGAATGTTGGATGAGTTGTTAAAAAAACATAAAAATAGGCAAAGTATGCAGTAAGAAAGAAGCCCCGAGATATTAAGAAAGAAAGAAAGAAAGAAAGAAAGAAAAAAAGAAAGAAAGAAAAAGAAAGAAAGAAACTGTGAAGTAATAAGCAAGAAAGACGAAAATGACGGGTTATTAAAGAAAGAAAGAGAAAAATCATAAATTATTAAAGAGAGAAAAATATGAAAAAAATGTAAAGTATCAAGAAATAAAGGAAAAAGGGAAAAATCAGTTATTAAAGAAAGAAAGAAAGAAAGAAAAATAATAACTATGAAAGAAAGAGAGACAGAAAGAAAAAATGAGGAGTTATTAAAGGAAGAAAGGAAGAAAATGACAAGTTATTAAAGAAAGAAGGAGAGAAAGGAAGAAAAAGAGAAAACTGACGAGTTATTAAAGAAAGAAAGAAAGAAAAATGAGCTATTAAAGAAAGAAAGAAAGAAAGAAAGAAAAATGACAAGTTATTAAAGAAAAAGAAGGAAGAAAAAGAGAAAAATGACGAGTTATTAAAGAAAGAAAGAAATAAAGAAAGAAAGAATAAGTGAAGTATTAAGAAATAAAGGAAGAAGAGAAAAATAATGACTTATTAAAGAAAGAAAGAAAGAAAGAAAGAAAAAGAGAAAAATGACGAGTTATTAAAGAAAGAAAGAAAGAAAATGAGAAAAATGACGATTTCTTAAGGAAAGAAAGAAAGAAAAAGAGAAAAATGAGTTATCAAAGAAAGAAAGAAAGAAAGGAAGAAAGAAAGATAGAAAGGAAGAAAGGAATGAAAAAATGACAATTTATTAAAGAAAAAGTAGGAAGGGTAGGAAGAAAAAGAAAAAAATGACGAGTTATTGAACAAAGAAAGAAAGAAAGAAAGAAGTAAAGAAAGAAAGAATATGTGAAGTATTAAGAAATAAAGGAAAAAGAGAAAAATGATGAGTTATTAAAAAAAGAAAGAAAGAATGAAAGAGAACGAGAAAAATGACGGGTTCTTAAAGAAAGGAAGAAAGAAAGAAAGAAGTAAAGAAAGAAAGAATATGTGAAGTATTAAGATATAAAGGAAAAAGAGAAAAATGATGAGTTATTAAAAAAGAAAAAAGAAAGAAAAAAGGAAATATGACGAGTTCTTAAAGAAAGAAAAAGAGAAAAATGAGTTACTAAAGAAAGAAAGAAAATGAGAAAAATGATGTTTTCTTAGAGAAAGAAAGACAGAAAATGTGAAAAATGACGATTTCTTAAAGAAAGAAAGAAAGAAAGAAAGAAAGAAAGAAAGAAAAAGAAAAAAAATGGCGAGTTCTTAAAGAATTCTGTCTCTAACTTTTATAATAATCACCAAAATACAATGGCTTCCTTTTGTTGTAATGTTCTCTTTTTCGCGGTTTTAGTTATCCGTGGACAACCCCAGAAATAGAACAAGGATTTTTTTCAAATTTCTTCCTAACCAGATCAGTATTGATGTTTGCAATTCGGATCTGTACCTAGTGAGGAAAATTTTTTACTGGCAATGGATTACGGAAGAAAAACATTTACCATCTCCATACAGCAGATAATATGTACTATATGCAATAGAAATGTCAGTTAAATGTTTTCTGTTAATTAAATGTATTTTAATCGTTTTATATGTGAAACCTTCTTTGGATGTCTTTATTTCATGGGCCTCTGTTTATATGACGTTTAAATAAAGACGAATAAAAAAGAAGAGGCGCAAACAAGTCCCTTCCAGGCAGTTGATGGGCTTTCCTTCTGCAAGAGGACGTACTTACATTTCCTAAACATTTCGTTTTGTCGATAATTTTCAAAGCGTATCGCGTGTTTGTCGACCTGAAAATGGTGAAAAGCAAAACAAAGGTCAGCAAAACGTAGGCGGATGAAAGCGAAAAAAAAAAAAAAAAGGAAGGAAGGAAACAACAACGAAAAAACAAAAGACAAAACAAATAAAAATTGAAAAGCGAAGGTGAAAAGCGATTTCAAACGAAATGGCTGAAATTAATAGTGGTGCTTACGCACGCGCATCTACGACTTCCTGTTTCGCGCATCGCTGGAGTTTACTTAAGGTCTGTCAAAAAACACTACTACTATAGAAGGACAGAAGGCGAGCCTGAAAAGGCGGTCGGCATTTGAAACTAGGCCGGAGGTCAACAATCCATGCCCTTTATTTCAGTTGTTTGTTCTTTGTTGTTGATATTAGGGAAAAAAATTGTAGTGAGGGCGTAGATTGGCGCACGAAGGCGTAACGGTTACTAACGCAGAAAACAGGATTTTATTTGGGCCGAGGCAGATTATGTCCGCTTATCAACCCGCGTAAAAGTTATAACTCCGATTCCCCTGGTACTTCGTCTCATCGCCAAAAAAAAAAAAAAAAAAAATGTAAAAGGTCTCGCTATTTGTATCCTACGGTGGTTGATAGAGAAGTGAATGAGTATATAAACCCGGTCTTCTCAACTTGTGGCGATATCGCCCACCGGTGGGCGATTTTAACTGTTGGGTGGTCGATTTTAACTGTTGGGTGGTCGATTTTAACTGTTGGGTGGGCGATTTTAACTGCGATGATAGATGAACAGAAAGTGATGGGCCACTGGAAATTTTGGTGGGCGATATATGATTTTGAGATTTTTATTCGAAGATTTTTATTTTGCTTTATAAACAGGTAGAAAATATCATTTTATTTAATAATGTTACGTTGATGTCAATCAATTTTTCTAATATGCAATAAATATTTAAATATTAATTTTATTGATCCACACAAGGCTCTCCACCACGACAAAGAGTGACCATCAGATGTGTTCTAACCTTCTAGTAGGGCCACTCTTGGGGAACAAGGTCGAAGACTAAGCGTGAACAACTCCAAAATCCCCAACAGTTGAACAAGCGGATGACGAGATTCCAACAGATTCCAACGGTTGAACTAACGGATGTAGAGGGCTAAGCATGATGGACATACTACAGAAGTCGCCACTCAAAATTATAACACAGTTTAGCGGCAGTTCGTCACAGTTTCATAACTGAATACTGCAAGTCTTATCCCATAAATGCCGCAGAGGAAGGTCATGAAATCAAGTGTGGGTCACTTCCTGGCAGGTCAAGGTCCAGCTTAAACAAATTCAAGCCATCGGTACTTTCTTCTCTGATTTTGTTTCAGCTCCAACCAAATCTTGCAAAGCCAAATGGCGATTGGGAATGGATGACGGCAGCAGGTTTTCGTGCAAAATCATGAACCTGCACGTTATAGGTGAATATAGTCATCAACACTACCAATCATGAAGGAAGCGATCAGCAAAGAAGAAATTAAATTCTTGGTTACAAGATAAAGCCGACAAAGATTAATTTAATTTATTTATTTAAGAAATCCAACAAAATTATTTACTCACTTTCGTTTATCAGACATTAAATTACGTCACTTAGCATCTTCCATAATTTCGTCACTTAGCATCTTCCATAATTTCGTCACTTAGCATCTTCCATAATTTAACCAGTCTTTATGTCAGTTAGCAAGATGAATATTAATGAGCGTCTCTTAAATTTAAACATTTTGAAAAACTAACAACATTTTAAATTTTGCTTATAAATGTTTCTTGCAAAATAAAGTCCTCATATTTAACTTGATAAAGTCCGTCAGAGGGCGACACGTCGGCTAAGATAAATTTCCCGTTTGCCTTTATATATATGTGTGGTTTCGTCAATCCGACTATCAAGGCAATTTTAATGATGAGGGTGAAAGGAGCTTTGGTTAGCAATCCTTTTAGTGTTGGTTTCATGATAAAAAAAGACTTCAGTTGGGAAGGAAAACTCATGACAGCTTAACTCGGACATTACATTGCATGTGTCTGCCGAGGGGCGTGTACTGGCTGGTATTGACTGTGATCCGGAGAGGTTAAACTCCGAGATAATAACACACGAGGGCTGTCGTTACTTTTTTATCGACAGATCCAAAAAGTGTGGATGGTCCGACACAAGTCTTCATCACTTGAAACAAATCATTGTGTTGGTTTTCTGACAACTAGATCTAATTAATTCCACACATATCCGGCTACTGCGAAAAACTCTACGAAAGAACATCAACTTCATCTTGGCACTTGGAATGTACAAACTCTCCAGGACAGCAATTCAGCACCAGAAAGAAAAACAGCTCTGGCCGCACTGGAGCTAAAGAAGTACAGCATTGATATAGCTGCACTGAGAAGTAACCATCAGTCGACTAAATGAAACGAGAAAGCAAAATAAGACACCTAACAGTGTTCCTGCTGCACTTGGATACAATACATTCTCTTGTACTGTTTGTGGTCTTTTGTACAATTCTTGAGCCGGTCTCAAAAGTCATGCCCGTCATAGGCATGCAGATAATTAGTTCGTGGTCGTCAGAACCTCATACATCGAACTCAATGGGAGAGTCCATCATACACACACACACACACACACAAACACACACACACACACACACACACACACACACACACACATATATATATATATATATATATATATATATATATATATATATATATATATGTAATCAATTCACCCCGAGCAAGGCCAAAATCCAGTAAAACGCAAGGGGCTTACTGGGAGTGAAAGAGAATGAGAAGACTTTGGCAGGAACCGGAAACCCAATCCTAAACAGGAAACAACGGATAAACCTCTACTCTTGGTCAAAAGACCGGGGAGGAGTGTGAACCGGACGATAGACAAACCTGTCTACTCCTATTTATTACTGTAATAAAAAATGCATGCATGCGTGTGTGTGTGTGTGTGTGTCGTCGCGCGCTGGGGTGTGCAGAAATGTGTAAGCCAAGGAAGAAATTTAAGTGCATTTATACAGTTCGATCGTTAACAAAATGCCCTACAGAAAACTCGCTTCGATGAAACAATTGACAAAGATCGCATCACATTAATTTTCCATGGTGGTAAGGGTGCATATTGGTGTTAGGTGTGAGATTGTCGCTAAAAGCTGAAGCAAGCAGGCTGCAAAGGTCGAAGCGTTGTTTCCACATCAGGAAACTAATATATTTATAGCTCCTAAGATATTCCTGAAAGAGTCAGTTATAAAAAACAATAAAAATTGAGTACCTCTCATAAGTTTGCATAGAATTAAAAAATTATAACCTTTCATTATTTTTTAAATTAAAAATATTTAAATTTCTAAAATATTAGGCGATTTTTTAAAAATATTATCAATTTAATTATTTAAAAATTTCAATCTAAAATTTAGTTATTTAAACTTTTAATCCTAAAGTAAATAAGTATTAAAATTGTCCTTTAAATATTTAGAATTAAAAAAATATATATTTAAAAATATTTCCATGTGCTTTGTCCTTTCAGGAAGTGGGTGATCATGGCTCTCCACAACTTCCGTTTTTTTTTTGTTTGTCTCTGAAACGCTTTCTCCTTTATGATCCCTTTTCCCGCTTTGTAGGCTTTGACTCTCTGTTTGCACAGACTTATCAAATAGATCAACAGCTGCTTTCCTCGGCGTCTCCTGCCTTCGATGTGTCCTAGGAGTGTTAGATTCACTACACTCTCTTTTCTCATTATGTCTTTTTCTGGTTGTGATTAACAGTGCTTGCTATTCCTTCTCATTTGTTTCGGACAATTTAATTCTTTTCTTCATTTGTGACGAAATTGTTCAGCCTTCTCTGCCATTTCGGAGGATAAGATGACATATCACAATCAAGCAGGCTTTTTTTTTCTTCGTTTCTAATGTTGTTAGAGTAAGCGCAAGTCTTAAAAGAGACTATTTTACTATTCTATTAGTATCAACTACTGAAGTCAGAACGGTCGATCTAACCCAGGGTTTCCCAATCTGGCCGATATCACCCACTGGTGGGCGATATCAACTGTTGGGCAGGCGATGAGCAACCGAAGAGAAAATGGTGCGTGACTGTAAATTTTGGTGGGCAATATAGGATTTTGAATATTAAAACGGTATTTTAACATATGCTACGCGAAAAAATCAGATATGCAAAGAACCAATATAAAAACCAGCAGGCCAGTTGGGAATATCTGGGTCACATTCCGAGGTAAGGATACCTGCAAACAACCAATATTTTGACATTTTCTATAGTTTTGATAAGGTTCGTGATCATTCAAATAGTTATTGTTGTAGCATACCTACGGACGATAATGGGTATGTCCCCATTCATATAAATACAATAGTAAATACTGTATGTTGGTGTGCAGTCGGAGAATTGTCTCCAGCTGTGCTAATCAAACTCTCTGTCTCCGGGCAGAGAGGATCCCCAGACAAGTCTATGTCGAAGGGCAGAGACTCGTGTCGGGAAACAGCTACCCGACCCCGTTTTATACGGAGTCTACGGGGAATTTTTGACCGAGTCTACGGGCTCTGATGCCCCACATTAAATTCGGCCTTTGCCACATCTGACCGCGTGGGGCGGTTGGTAGATATCCTGCAGTCGGAGAATTAACTCCAGCTGTGCTAGTCAAAATCTCTGTCTTCAGGGAGAGAGGATCCACAGACAAGTCTATGTCGAAGGGCAGAGACTCGTCTCAGGAAACAGCTACCCGACCCCGTTTTATACGGTGTCTACGGGGAATTTTTGGCCGAGTATCCTGCAGTTGGAGATTCATTGTGGAATTCACTTGACTCACTTCTAGCAGTCGACTACTTCTTCTAAGCGTCACTGGCGAATCTTATATATGTTGTTCTTGTCCTAAGTATTATCGTTCATTACCAACCCTCGGTTGATTATTCTGTTCTGTAACCTTCCTTAGGTTACAATAGTTAGCAAAACGAAATAACATTTTTTGGATATAAGTCAGATAAGACAATACCAGGAACAACAAAAAATATACACTGAAATTTATTAGTTGCTAGTAGAGTATATTATTTTAATTTTATAATTAAAAACAAAAATAGTTTAATTATTTCTTGTCAACACTTTCAACGTTAACCCTAACCATAAAAGTAACCTTGATCATAAAAATGAATTATAAGTTTGGTCATGTTTTGATTTCGTTCGTTTTTAATATGTTAGCTGCAGCAGCAGCGTTATTCGTTATATCTCTCTGGCATTTTTACTACATCATAAATTTAGTTTATGAACCAGTAACAAACTGTTACCAAACAATTTTGTTATGCTTTTAAATATTTACTATACAGGACGGCGATGACGCAAAAGTGAAAGTGGGCAATGGCGGAAAAAAGTTTGGGAACGCCTGATTTAACCTATCGTTAAAAAATAATCTATAAAACCCAGTAATCCCACCAAAAATGTTACTTGTCGGGCAATAAAAGAACAGGAAATATCCCTATTGAAGAAGGACATATTCATAACTTCACAATATATTAAGTTTATATTTGCACGATGGTATTTGTGTCATAATGTAAAAATATAGTTCTTCGTGTAATAGTAGCGATTCGGAACGAAAAATCGGCAAGCCATGTTCAAATTGCAGCCTATTTCGTAGCATTCACTTTCACACAAATGCACCCCCCATAAAGGTATGAATCCATCTTTTTCCTCCAGCTATGGATTAAATAACAGCGCAGGCGGGACTATCTGGCTGTAGATGGTAACAAGTATAGGTGAACAACAAATCTGAATTCAAACAAAGAAAAGAGTACTGAACTGTTATGCAATATCAGTCATCCTATATGGCTGTGAATGCTGGACAATCTCCTCACAGATGAAGAGACTTGAAGCAACAGAAACAAAGAAAAGAATACTGAACTGTTACATAATAGCAGTCCTCCTATATGACAGTGAATACTGGACGATCTTCTCAAAGATGAAGAAGAAACTTGAAGCGGCAGAAATGATGTTCTGCAGAATGATGCTGAAGATACCACAAACCGAATTTGTGAGCAACGACGAGGTTCTAGAGACAATGGCAACAAAAAGGACACGTCCGGAAGAGACAGCTGAAATTCCTAGGCCATATAATGAGGAAAGAAGGCTTGGAAATTTGACACTCACAGGGCATAATAAAGGCAAGCGGGACAGAGGAAAACAACGCATAAACTACCTAGAGAGCTTGAGTAAATGGATGCTGGAGCAAGGCTTAAGAGAAATAACGAAAAGAGAAAATTTATTAAGAGCTATAAAAGATGGAACGTTGTGGAGAGACATGATCGCCAACGTCCTGAAGGGACACGGCACATAGAATATTTTCAATATTGTTAGTTCATTGGCTACTTTATTATATATTGCTCCTTTGCTATTTCATTTTATGTTAATTTTTTACATATTCTTACTTTATTATTTGTTCCTCGATTTTGTCATTTTACGGTGGAGTAATGGATGGCCACTCGGATTGAGGAATTCCGAGAGCCGACTTCGAATTTCAGCCGAATCCATTACATTCACTTACGTGATAATACCCTCTTCTTCCTCCAGGTATGGGTAAATAGCAGGACAGGCCTTGGGTGGCAACCGGTCTACTGCAGAAAGAAATGGCAACCTACTGTGGAAAAAAAATCTGCCTCGTCAGTCATGTATCGAAAGATGCATGATCGCCTAAGCGTGTATCACGCATGGCACATAACTGACTGACCTTATTGTTATACTTTATATTTCGCAAACTTATTATATATTGTTACTTTATTTTTTGTTATTTTATTTACATACTAGCAGCATGGCCCGGCGTTGCCCGTGCTTGATTAAAAAATCGTACGACTCATACAGCAATCGCTATCACTTGACTTAAAATATTTTTGCCCTTCCTTGCCTTTAAAGGAGTGCCCTTTGCCGTGCTGATGTTACTACGATTAAAGCAATAGTGTTGACAAAGTCGGATATGTCATTTGTGGCTCAAAGTCAGAACTGGTAGCAGGGATAAAAAAAAGCCGAATTTCAATGGCCCTACACCCATTCCAGAATTTGAGGTCAAATGTTTTCTTCCGTTCCACTGCACACACTGACCTGTTTCTTCCCGCGCATAGCGTCACCTTAAATTAATCTGCATTTAGGAAATACCCATCCGGAAAAAACATTTTTAAGGGTTGACCGATTGTCGATTTGCACTCTGTTTGGGGGGCGCTCAGAGTTGAAACTTCATATGGTGACTCCCAATGGCCTCCTCATAAATCCGGTCGGTTTTCGCTAAAATCCGACATGCGGTTCAGGCGCAATCTGAGCGTATCGGTTTTTAGGTTATATCGATTTTCAGCGCTGTTTAGGGGTCAGTGGCCATGAAACTTCTGGATAACATTTCTAATGATAGACTAAGAGGGTGTCAAATTTGGTTGAAATGCGATCATTCCTTCTGTAAGCAGATTTTTTCGATTATCGATTTTTTCGATTATCGACTTTTTCGGAACCTTAGTCCGAACTCAAAAATCGGCCTCCGCCATGTCATTACGGCAGCCATTTGCAAACTTGTGGTGAAAATCGCATCGAAATCGAGTGAGAAATGCGGCCTGGGCGAGGTAACAACGCCCACGACAGACACACAGACAGACAACAAGAGAAATATAGATAGTAGATTGTTACCTTATAATTTGTTACTTTATTATTTCTTTTATTACACAATATTTTTATTTTTTGTTACCTTATTTTTCATACATCAAAATTTGAAGCATTATTATATATTATTTCAGTGTTACTTTATTTTATTTTTTATTGCATATTGTAACATTTTTATATCAGTCAGTCAGTGATGTGCCATCCGTGATACGCGCTTAGGCAATCATGTATCTTTCAATACATGACTGACTGGAAGGTAGCCATTTTTTTCTGCGGTAAACCAGAACCCGGTCTGTCCTGCTATTTATCCATAGCTTGGGGGTGAGAAGAAGAGAATTCATACCTTTTCCCAAGAGTTTTAGAACGTAAGTGAATTCGACTGGAGTTCGAACTCGGCTCTCCCATTCCTCAATCCGAGCCGCTATCCATTACTCGACCGTGCTTATTTATTTTATTATATATTATTATGTTATAATAATAATAATAATAATAATAATAATAATAATAATAATATATTATGTTATAATAATAATAATAAAAAAAATATGTTAATATAATAATATATATTATTATGTTATTATTTGTCACTTTATTTTTATATCTTATAATTTGAAAACCCATTGTTGTTTTTTGCTACTTAAATCACATATTGTGACTTTATTATTTGTTATTTTATTATATATTATTTTATTATTTATTATTTTATGTTTATTATATATGGTTACATTATTATATTATTTCATTACTAGTTACTTGATTGTATATTACTATTCTATTGTTACTTTATTATTTGATCGACAAGCAACTGATGAAGGTCGGAGGACGCAACAGCCGAAATAATTAGCTATGATTCATTCCATTAACGGTTGTCAGAAATAGACTCGTAAAGGGATTACAATTCTGACCCCCTACAAAACAGGCTGGATGTTGTCGTTACCTGGCCCAGCATTCCTTGACAACGGCGAAATTTCCTTCCCCAATCAGACGGCGTACTCCGTACTTACTAATCAGCGCGTAGGGGTAGTTGGCGGCACATTCTGCGATGAAGTTGGAAGAAAGAAAAATACATTAATAGATACACAAGGAAAATAGAAACTCTCTCTCTCTCTCTCTTTCTCTCTCTCACACACACACATACATACATTTTCACGCATATATATATATATATATATATAAACATAAAAATTCCGAATACATAAAAATTATATATATAATATGCACGAGATATACTTAAAAAACCTTTTCAAAACATCCTGCAGTGTCTCACTAACCGTTACACATTTTAGCTTCCAGAATGTTTTCTTGCACTTATTTGAATATTATCCGTTACTTCATTACACGTGACATGTATTCAATCAAAACATCCTACTACATTTTACTAACTTTTACAGACTTTAGCATCGATAATGTTTGCAACTCATATTTAATTATTATCTGTTACTTCATTACACGTATCTAACCAATAAGAAATAGCCAAACAACATACCGTTAATCTACGTCTCTTTGCTTTTTATCATTTTTATCATTTCTCTCTTGGTCTCTGAAACTTTTTAGATTGAGATCTGTTTCCTACTTGTTCTTTGTCCTATCATTTTGTCGGTTTCCTATCTATCTATCTATCTATCTATCTATCTATCTATCTATCTATCTAATTCTGTTTCCTATCTATCTATCTATCTATCTATCTATCTATCTATCTATCTATCTATCTATCTATCTATCTATCCTAACCAGTTCTTTATCTATCTATCTATCTATCTATCTATCTATCTATCTATCTATCTATCTATCTATCTATCTATCCTAACCAGTTCTTTATCTATCTATCTATCTATCTATCTATCTATCTATCTATCTATCTATCTATCCTAACCAGTTCTTTATCTATCTATCTATCTATCTATCTATCTATCTATCTATCTATCTATGTGTGTGTGTGTTCAAGCCTGTTTCATTGAATAATATAAAAACACTATGTCTATTTACTTTTATAATAATCCTTTCTCTAGTTCTCTAATTATCTTAATGTTAAGGTGAAATTCACCAAGGAAAACACCGTAATTTTTCTTGCTCGTATAAATTATTTCTTTTCTGGACATAAAGTGTGTAAAAATTGTCCAAATGTTCTATATATCAGAACGCTTCCGGATATTCTATTAGCCATTATCAAAGATGATTTTTTTATAATAATTTTTATTTTTAGCTGAATATGTTAATTTTTCTTTATGCATATGGAAGAGGGGTGGGAATGATTTTTTTTATTTTCCAAACACGGTCAGAACATTGTGTCCGTGTTCATAGTTGAAGTTATTGAGTGTTGACTTTTTCTTTTTTATTATTAAGGCTTCCATTATTTATTTTTTTACATGTGTATAAAACTATTATATTTGTATTTTCTACAAGTATGTTACGGATGGCGTTTGTCAGGGTCTCCATCTGTTTTTAAATGATTCCTAATTGAGCTAGGGTGAGAGAGATGTAACGCCCGGGTATATAGAATATTCGGACAGTTTTGACACACTTTATGTCCAGAAAAGAAATCACCTAAACGAACACACACACAAAATGAATAAAAAGCTTAATCGCACTACCTTGTCAGGCGTCTTTAATGAAACACACACACACACACACACATATATATATATATAAATATTTGAAAATATTTTTGAAGGTATTATGTTGGTGCAAAAATAATGACGTAATAATGTCGTTTTTTGACGTATTTTTTAACGTCAAAAAACGACATTATTACGTCATTATTTTTGCACCAACCTAATACAAAATCTAATTACAGAAATAAAAGTGTGTAGCTTAATATTGCAAGACATGTTAAAAGCGAAGCAACCGGTTTCGCTCCCGCTCTTCTGGCCTCTACGGGAGATTTAACTTAAATTAAAAACCACAGAAAATGTGTAATGAGAAGAAGAAGGGAAAAAAATTGAACACATGGAGCTTGAGACAAATAACAGCGAGCCCCAGCAAACACTCACGCTGTTTATCCAGAAAAGAATAAGAAGCCCTGAAAAGAGACTGCCGGTATAAAAGTGCTCAATGCCATAAGAAATGGCTGAGCTTAAGTCCCTGCCTGGGTTTTGAATTTATATTGAAGCTCTGTCATTTCTTATGGCATTAAGCACTTTTATGCTATTAGGCTACTTTTGGACAGACTCTTTTCACAGCTGCTCATTCTTTATTGGATTGATATATACTTTAACATGAAGTTGGTTGTCCGGTCGAGTGGAGCACTTTTTGCCTTAAGGCTTCAGCTCCTGTACCATAACGCTAGTTTCCCTTGTTATTGAGCATATTTATTTGACATGCAGGCAAGCCTTTTACAGCCATTTTAGATCTTTTTTTTAAAGGTCATTTTAGGTCTAGATGATTCACCCTCTCCACTGTACGAGTTGGGTTTACCTGTTAAATTAAACTCGCCTCGTGGTATAGAGGGTACTCATCCTACTACTACAGGCATCGGCTACATGATGATTGTGTGCAAACACATGAAACAAGTCACCAGTCACTAGCGACCTGGTTTTTGAATTAATATATACATACATACACACACACACATACACACACACACACATACACATACACACACACACACACACACACATATATATATATATATCCAGGCAAGTTGAGAACGAATAGAGTACAATTCTAACGTTCGTGACATTTCATTTAAAAGAGCGCTCAATACAAAGCAATATTCTTTACTTCAGGATATTACAACAACAAAAACCTGTCGACAAAAAAAAAAAAAAAGGCTACACAATTGCATTCGTGTTTCAATGCATATCAATGCATCTTATCAGGCGATGAGATGCATTGATATGCATTGAAACACAACTGGAATTGGGTAGCATTTTTTGCCATGTTTTTGATGCAATATCCTAAAATAAAGTATATATATATATATATATATATATATATATATATATATATATATATATATATATATATATATATATCACAGTTATCGTCGCATATAAAACATCTGTGTAAACATGACAGGATGTCATCTTTGATGTTGAACATCTCTGTTGTAATGTCCATACAACCACTCTGATGATGGCTCGTGTGAGTCGAAAGCTTAGATTGAGGAATAGCATAATAAAAAAAAATAGCCAAATGTTGGAAGCTTTTGTCATCATTTTCTCCCAAAACTAAAGCCACTATGCAAAGCTTAGAACGGCTCATAAGCAAACACAATAGACATTCGTTGTCTGTTATATTTAACAATATATGCTTAAATAATGATCTGCTGCTCCAATACAATATATATATATATATATATATTACTTAAACGCTATTTTATTGGTTATCTATATTTGACTAGACACGCTGTTTATTTATTAAACAGTATATTTATTCATTTAACGGCCTCAATTTTAGAGAATTCTTATTAGAGAAAAATGTGCACTCTCCGGCAGGATTCGAACCTGAGTCACACCTCGACAGGAGAAACCATCGTTAAATACGACGTGATTTAGACCGTCTCGACCAGGATGCAAGTGGAGCAAAAATGAGTTGAGTGCCTTTATAATGGCTTTTTCTCAGATTTTCGAAACATTCATATATACTCAGTTTCATGTCCTAACGTAAACAAAACAATTTCGAAAGAAGTGACGGATGCTTATTTAATAATTCGCTAGATTTTATTACTGAAACACAATTTTTAGTCGCTATCCTTATTTGAGTAAGGACAACCACGGAAAATAACACTTAACTAATAAAAATCTCTTGAATTAATAAATTAATATCCATTACTCTTTTAGAATATATATATATATATATATATATATATATATATATATATATATATATATATATATATATATATATATGATTATTTATTTGAAAATATGATTCCAACGCTACATAAGAGTTCTCATGTTTCAAAACAAGAGCCAAAACTTCAATATAATTAATTGAATTAAATTACTAATCTCTGTTCCATCTTCAAGCGAATTTTTTTTTGGAATAACTTATTCCTGAAATTTACGCGTTTTATAAGCATATTCATAATTGAAATTAAAATTACTATGGTAACGGCTAGAGCAATCGTTTAAATAAAAGGGGCGTAAGGCTTAATAATTTGTATCAATATCTCAGTTACAGTCAAAGAAGTCAAGTCAGGGTAAGGTTGGGGTGTCTAAATTTAAAGCGGAAGATGACATCGTCTAGTCTGGTTAAGTGTCTATGGAGATTTATTTATTTTTTTATTTTATTTTTTATTTTTTTTCTGAAAGGGTTTTGTGTATATATAAAAAAAAACTGTCGCTAACATTTGTTTTTTTGACGACTTCATAAAGAGTTATCCTTTTTTTTTTTGTAGGGCATTTAAACTATTTATTTAGACTATGGAATTTTAAAATTATATTTTTGTTTGTTTGTTTTTATGCTAATTATTCAATGCGAAAATTTGATGATGTCGGCAAAAAACCGTTACTTCGTGTCTATTGTTTAATAGATTTTTATTATTTAGAAACTTAATAATGTGTAGTTTTTCATGTAGGCATAAAGGGCATGGGTCATCCTAAGTTTTGCAAGTTCTAGTTTTGTTTATAATTTTCCATTTTATTTTTGGTGTTTTATTCATTTCCTTCAATTGCCAAAATATTTAGATAGAGATGTCTGATTTCTTTTATGTATGTTGTTGAAGGAGCACTTATGCGGCCTCCATCTAGTTTTAAATTCATTCTTCGTAGACCCAATGTATATCATATTAGTATTAGGACTCTCAGTGGATGAGATAGTACATTGGTATACCACAGATTTCACGCAGCATTTATTTTCCAATGGGCAGTCTTCTGGGTTTCTACAATCACATAATTTTTTTTTTTTGTCTAATTTAAGTGTAGGGTTTTTATTAATACTATTCTGGCATGGGGGTTTATTCAAGATTTTATTATTGTGTTTTTTATTATACTTTCTAGATTTTCAGCGCAGCTGTAACTTAATTTTAGGGTGTTTTTATTAAATATTTTACTAAGTCTACTATTGGTAGGAAAGTGTTTTTCAATTAAAGCTAGGAATTTCTGTCCTAGCTTAATACTAACCATTTGGTAGAACGGAGGGATATACCAAATGATTTTTCTTTTCCTGTTTTTTTTTTCCGGTTAGTACAATTCTTTCTATAATTGATGTTAGCATTTTTGTATCCACTATTTTTTAGTGCTGCATTATAAAAATTACTGTGCTGTTGGAATATTTCTTTATTAGCGGAGCTAATGTTGATTCTATTCTCTATTGATGAGGGTATATGTTTATATATATATATATATATATATATATATATATATATATATATATATATATATATATAGATAGATAGATAGATAGATAGATTTATCCACAGACAGACTGTTTCGTTGTATCGCAGCTGTTTAGTGTGGCTAGAGGTCCGGTTGCCTCTAGGTAGGATCGAAACCCGTCTGAATTGGCATCAGTTGGATAATCTAGCCCTAAGCTGTTGGCATATATATATATATATATATATATATATATATATATATATATATAATTTTTTTAGGGTATTATATATATATATATATATATATATATATATATATATTATGAAATGGACGTACGTGAGAGATTCATGGAAGATTGTAGTTTAAAAGCAGCAAAATCGACCTTGCTAACCGAACGATCCTCTGTGGCTCAATCGGTTAAGGCACGTCAGGCTATATGACGGTTCCGTATCGGATACAGATTCGAATCCTGTAGGAGGACGAATATTTTCTCTGTAAATTTAGCGGACATTCAGGCCGGTAAATTTTATTAATACTGTTTATTATAAAACAGAGCATTTACTTAAATGTTTGTATCTATAAAAAGAATGTATAAGCATTAAAATGTCTTTATATATATATATATATATATATATATATATATATATATATATATATTAGGTTGGTGCAAAAATAATGACGCAATAATGTCTTTTTTTGACGTATTTTTCAACGTCAAAAAGCGACATTATTACGTCATTATTTTTGCACCAACCTAATATATATATATATATATATATATATATATATAACTTATTTGTTATCACCTCTTTTCTCACTATACTTTCCAAACGTGTGTGTGTGTGTGTGAGAGAGAGAGAGAGACAGACAGACAGACAGACAGATACAGAAAGCGGAATATGTATACCTTAAAATATGAATTAAAGTAATGTATTTCATTACTTTAATTAGGAAGTACCTTTTTGAAAATAACGTTTTCTTTCCTCTTTTTTCTTAACCATTCTTATTTTGGATAACCGAATAAATACAACAGCAAAATAAACGAAATTGAAAACAGCGGTCAGAATAATCCGGAAATGGTATAATCCGGAAATGGTATAATCCGGAAATTCAACAAACATTATATGATCCCAGAAATGAAGTCTTGCTTTTTCATTTCTTTTTACCTGTATTAAAATCCATATACACATTAATGTCCGTATATATGTGTGCATCTGCTTTGTATATTTTCAGAAGATTCAAATAAAATGATGAATTCTAAGTCCAGTAACTTAGGCAAAATATATTTCACTTACCAAAAACGTCTTAAATAATTCACTTCACATACCTTCACTAGATCCGTTTACAGGTGATTTATCCTAAAAAAAAAAAAAAAAGAAAGAAAATAACAAAAGAATATAAAATACCGCCATCATTTCATTTATGGACAACAACAACAAAAAAGTAAAATGCGAACACAAGTAAAATTAACATGTGTCGCTGTGTGTCATGTCTGAATACCATGCAAACAGATAAACACGACATTATGAAGACAAAATAAAAAATATCCTTTGATAATGTCTTACGAAATCTGAAAGCGCCCAGAAATACAGGGTGTGACCCTCACAGAAAATAAATAAATAAATAAAATAAAATAAACAGGAAATTTGGTACAATTTATTTAATTGTTGGAATTTTCGTTATATTTATTTGAAACAAAAGCAAAGTTAAAAGTAAATGATCTGCTGCCCCAGATAAATTTAGTAGAACAGAACAAAACCCCAAATGTTAGATGTAGTGTTCAAACTAAAGAACTCTAGCAACATTTCTTGGTTGTTCTTTCTTAAAGAGGACAATCACCTTGCGTTGAAAATTTGATAACTACTGATTCCAGGAACAACAAATGGTTAAAAAATGTATATGTTATTTGTTTTTAGTTCATTCATATCGTAAAATGTCAAGGTAATTTTGTTCATATGCTACTTAATTGTTTTTCATTGTATAGTACATCTAAAATTTCCTGTTTTTTCGAACATGAAGCCCTTTTTATTCAAATTCTTCCAGGAAACAATTAAAAATGCTCCGAACCGGCGAAGTTTGAATAAAAAATCTGAAGAACTTTCATCAGTTTTCAGCATAAATGAAAATTGCTGTCGAAATACGCACAATATATACATTTTAATTCACGGAGTGATTGCAATATTTGTACCCACTCACGTCCAGACATGTTCCAACTTCCGCAATCTTAAAACGGAAACCAGGTGAGTTTTCTTGTTTCTGAGCAGTAGAGAAAATTGAAAGTGTTCAAGTTATGTTATTAGTAGAATATGCATGAAAGGCATCTGTAGTAGCCGATGGATATCATGTTTTGTGAAAATATTGGTAAAACTGCGAGCGAAACGTTAGTCCCATTAAAAAAAAGTCTGTTGAGAAACATGCTATAAAGAAATCGAATGTTTTTGTGTGACACAAGGAGTTCAAGGAAGAGCAAGAAGATGTTCACAGGAAGGGTACAGCCAAACACAGAAAGGAAGGTATATATATATATATATATATATATATATATATATATATATATATATATATATATATATATATGAATAAGAAAGACAAAAGGAAAACTTATCTTTGCCGACGCCTTTCGTCCTCTGTGGGATTTTATCAAGGCAAATACAAGTATTTTGTTTTGTAACATGTATTTATATACAGGAGCAAAAATGTTATTGGTTTTTCAAAATATAAATCTGCGACTCAGATTTTTTTGCAATATCTCCATTCCTGAAAGAACTACTACTTTCCCAAGCCAAGGTACATGACTACAAAACGTTAAAAAATGTAGGGAAAAACGGTTAAACCCATGCATTCATGTTATTCAAAATAGATGACACATAAATTAATCCCAAATTAAACTAAAGTATATACTCGTGTAACGCACGATCTCGTGTATCGTGGCACTCCCATATTTTCACCTGTAAAAAACGATTTTAAGTATCTCGTGTATCATGCGAGTTCCTTTTTTGAGAGACCAAATTACAATAGGCTAACCTCTTTTCTTCTATCTCTTTATCCCACCTTCTAGTTAAATAAGTTAAAAAAGTAAAAGAGAATGATAAAAGTATCGTTAGTAACGCTATACTCATTGTACAAACGCGTACAGCCATAAACAACCGAACGAGAAACAGATAAACATCTTATAAACGTAAACAATAGAAAAAATGCATATTCGCCATGTTTGTATTTTATAATATGATACTAATATGTGAATATTACATGCATTATTATTGGATACAGTTAAGTAAGACATCAGTTTTATCAAAATCATGTTTATTTTAAATACAGCTGTACTTTTTGACTGCAGTAAATGGATATATAGTTTGGTCAATGGCGCAGCCAGGGTCAGCAGTACATACGTTAATTTTATATCTCGTGTATGATGCGACCGCAGCTAGCTTCAAAATTCGGTCTTCAAAAGTCACATGATGCGCAATAACATACGGTAATTCAAATACCAATTTGCACAAAATTTCTAATAAGGAAATAGATGTTCAAAAACATCACTTAGTCACTTTCGTTTATTAAACATTGAATTGTCTCACTTCACATCCTCCATAGCTCGCCTGACGTTTTCAGCTAACCTTATGAATATTTGTGAGTATTCACAACTCAAGAATTTTGAAAAACCAATAACGTTTATGCTCTTGTATATAAATACTTGTTACAAAATAAAATACTTGTATTTGCTTTGATAAAGTCCCACAGAGTTTTCGCTTTGTCTTTATTATTAATATTGTTGTTTTACAGAAAGATATACTCTATCTGAAATGTTCACCCCACCCTATATATATATATATATATATATATATATATACAGAGAGAGAGAGAGAGGTCACAAACGATCGATTGCTCACGATGAAGATACGATTTACACTGAGGGCAGCAGTAAGGAGAGAAGAAACAGAGGAGAACGTGCTCGAAGGAAAGGGAACAACATGGCGACATCGGGGGAGAGCGTCGATATATATATATATATATATATATATATATATATATGAGTAGTAACCTTTCTTTAAACATGTTTCGTTGAATATGACAGACAAAGAAAATTTAATTAACATTTTATTTAGTTTTTTCAGCATTATTACATTATCTCGTTTAGCGGGACTAAGGACCTTCAAAAATTGTACCAAGTGCATTGGGCCAATTTCAAGGCGGCTTGTTTTCGGGTGGTTGTTAATTTCTCTTCATGGTGACTGGATGAGTTTTTTGTGTTGTGTTGAATACTAGTAGGAACTGCTAATCCGAGCTCTGTGTGTTGAGCGCGACTGGAATTCAAGTGGGCACCTTTCTATTGTCTTAGCCCCCCCCCCCATTATCACTGTTGATAGGGGAGGGGGCGAGATGCTTTATATACAGGGCCTCCTCGGTAATTTGATTTATATAGAATTTTGTTTAGGACCAGAATCTTCCATAAGGGATTTTGTAAATCGTCGGTGGCTAGATGTTTTTTTTTTCATTTCCCTTTGATCTAATGGCATGTGAGGCGTCTACTTAAGGAGGTGGTTGTATGTCCGATATAGGTAATTGATTTATGACAAGAAACAGTCATGTACTGGGCAGTGAAATTGATACACTATTATTTTGATTAATGTCAACAAAGTTTGCGGTTTTAATTATCTGTAGTATATATATATATATATATATATATATATATATATATATATATATGTGTGTGTGTGTGTGTGTGTGTGTGTTTGTGTGTGTGTGTGTGTCCTGTTCATACGTTATTTTTATAGGCATAAATGCTTAAGAAAATGGTCTGTTTATAATAATTAAGTACATTTGCTTAAATATTTGTATCTATAAAAATAACGTATAAACAGAAATTGTATAATTGTAGGACTAAGTCCATTTCATTATATATATATATATATATATATATATATATATGGTAATATATATATATATTATCATATATATATATTAGCGTATATAATATATATATATATATATATATATATATATATATAGTAATATATATATATATATATATATATATATATATATATATATATATATGCTAGCTTAAAAGCCGCCCTATCGTGTGGCATTTAAGCTAGCTATTTTGGAAGGCTCTTTATTGGGCCTTCATCACAATAGGCAGAGACTGATAGATGCGATAAAAGAAACTACAGAAGAACTCAAAATTGACCTCTGCATTAAGATTTAAGCTGACTTTTGAATGTTCAACGATAAATCTTCTGTCGCTACTTAATATAAAGACGATTTTACTCTTACTTTTCGTACAAACAGTTATTTTTATTTCATCGATGACTTTCGCTTGATTTCACAATTAATTTCGTTTATTCCCAAATTTATTTCCAAGTTATAAAAATTGTTATCGTACAAAAAATTAGTCGCAAAAAAAATCACATAAAAAAATCGCCGAAAGCAATCGCAGTAACGATAAGTTTGGAATCCCAAATTTCAGGATTAAGAGTGCAGATCCGGCCCAGAATGTTTTTAATTTGCACACGGAGTCGGCCTGATTCCAAAATGCTACGATATATTGGGTTACGGCCTCTAGGAGTAAAGTTGAAAACACGGACAATTTTATATTGTAACACTGTAATTTGAGAACAATATTTTTTTTAAATTTGAACATGAACTATTGAAAGCTAGAGAGTTGTGTCCCTATAATTGTTTTTATCAATACAAGCCAAGAATCACAAACTCATATCCATACAACCGAATATATATATATATATATATATATATATATATATATATATATATATATATATATATATATAGTTTATGAAAAACTAGGTAATCCGTATGGGTAGACACAAGGAGGATAAAATCCAGAGAGCTCAATGTAAATCCTGAGCAAATAATTTAAATAAAAACAGACCACTTTAAAGTTCCATGTAATAAATTATTTCACCTCAGCCCTTTTAAAGGACTGCGGATCATCAGACTTTACTTCCAAAGGTTGAAACGAAAAATGAAGTAATGGAGTAATATTTGAAGGTAATATTCAAATATTTAATATTACCTTCAAATATTACTCCATATTAACTTCACTAAACTTTAAGTAAAAGAGATTACTCATCTAGAAACAGTCACGTGTAAAATCCATGTACAAAATTCAAACGGATAGAGATGTCAACTTAATAATCAATAATTAAAAAAAATTTTTAAAAAATAAAAAAGATTACTAGAAGTAAACTTATATTTTAAAATAAAATTTTATTCTTTTAATGTACTTTCTATGAATATTTTTTTCTAATCGACTATTTCATAGAAAATCCTCAAAATTTAAAAAAAAATTTAAATCACTAACAAACATAAAATTAAATTCTTTGTAGACAGTTTAGACATTTAAATTTATATCAAACATTATAATCTTTATGAACCCCCAAAATGACACTTTCAAAGTAAAACAAAATAACAGCGTCTTTTTTGAGCCTGTTCTTTCCAAAGAAAATTAGTGACACCTTCTCTCATGACTTCTTTCTCTCTTTTTCTTTTTATGTCTTTTTTCTCCTCTACCCCTTCTATATCAATATATAACTTCCATTAAGTTAACCGTTTAAATGTGTCAATGTCTGGATCTCCTCAAATAATTTTAAGTATGAAAGAATAGAAATATTAAATTACATCTAACTCACTCATGTCTTCTCTCTCTCCCCCTCACTTCCTCACTTCGTTAATTTACATATGCTTAATAAGGCCCGTCAAAAATGTGTAAATTTCTTTTCATTTTTCGTTTCAATTGGAAGTAAAGTCTGATGATCCGCAGTCCTTTAAAAGGGCTGTTGTGAAATAATTTATTACATGGAAACTTAAAGTGGTCTGTTTTTATTTAAATTATATATATATATATATATATATATATATATATATAGAGAGAGAGAGAGAGAGAGAGAGCGAATACTTACGCTTTCTGATGTGAGTTTGCGCCGTGGTCTTGGAGATGCTGTTCGGGATGAATTCGGAGACGAGTGTTTTGATCTGCAGTATGTCGACGAGGAATCTACAATTGATAAAGAAGATCAATTATGAGTTAAGGAAAGAGGATGCGTCTTCCTATCGAATTTATTTAACCTTTACAGCCAGTTAGAACACCTGACAAGATTTATGATTCATGGGCACAATCCTAACGTCATAAGTTATGCAGATGACACCACGCTGGTGGCAGACGTGGAAAGAAAACAGCAGAAACTTAAGTTTGTAAAGGAAAGCGGAAAGAAAAAACTAACCATCAATTGTAAGAAGACAGAATGAGTGGTCGTTAGCAAAAGGAGCATTCCAAGATGCGAGCTACAAATTGGAGACGTCAAAAGCAAGTAGAGAAAATCTGGGAAGTGTTTTAACAGACGATGGAGCATTTGAATAACGAAAAATGACTTCCAAAAGCTAAGCAAAATATTAGGAAACAGGTAAAATTCGTTAGAAAGAAAGAAAAAGAATGTTGAAATACTGTGCAATGTCAATCTTCCTATATAGTAGTGAATGTTGGATATGATATACAATTCTTTTTACTATAGATCAAATGTTATTAGATACGTTATCCACTTTAGGTAATTGTTACCTACGCGCTAATACCCTTGGAAAAGGTATAGATCCCCCTTTTCTCCCCCAGGTATGAGTTAAATAGTACGAAATGTATCAGTAAATCATTATTATCTCCAAAAATTCTTACAATCTAAAAGTGTTTCTGCCTTTAAATAACCTGTAAACGGTTGATAAGCCGTAAAATAATAAATCAATCAGAAAAGTTCTAGTATGCATGTATGTATTTTGGGCGTGTGACTAAATGGGTTGAATCCTCACCATAGTTACTTTGTCAAGAAGGTGACTGCATGATGTTATCGGTTTGAAGTGGGGCGATCCCAGCATTGAAAGTGCCTGAAAACCATGCCACGGGTTGACTGCTGCTTTGTGGGATGGGGGGAACTGGGTAGACTGAAGTGTTCGAAGGCCGCTGAACTACTGTGCTGGCACGAAGTCACAAGCTGGTCTTATTCAAACTGTTGATCATGTCAGATTATGCGCTCTCATTAAGATCCGCACAGCATAGTTGAAGTATAAGCCACAGGCGCACACCACAGATGTTGAAAAAACAAAGATGTGCTTGAGCCAACGTCTGCAACAGGGATTGGCTAGTCGCCCTAGCAGATGGGCGGGCTCAGAATTCTGTATGTATAATAATATATTGTCAGGTTAGGGTTAGGGTTAGATGAATAGTACTGGTAGGGTTATCGGCAACTAAACCGGTTCCCCCATCTGATTTTTTTTTCAGATGGGGTGGGTGGCTAGACACCCAGGAGGTTTAAAAAACGATACCTGTCAAACAGTGGATGAATCCTTTCATCCTTTCATAGGATCAACGGCCGTCAAGCACAGATACGGGTATGTAGAAATACCTGGGTTGGCGCGCGGTAAACTCACTGGGAGGGTTGGACTTCTCAGACTTCATTAAGATATCCAACTAGGAGAAGGAAAACACTGATGTAAAACCCTCGGCTTGACAACATCCAGTGATGTTGAATGGTTCTTATTTTTGGTACAAGCTATTCTTGCTGGGAGTGTGCGATTGGCCCAATATAATATCTCACGCACTGGCAATTGCTTGATAGCGTAAGTCACAATCAAGTCGTGCAGTAATGTCTTGCGATGTTTAAATTCGGCAACAAGGGCAAAGGTCATACTCGACAACAAGCTGACAGACATCAAAACACAATAAAATATGGAATATGAATTACATACCGTTAATATTCAGTTTTTTTAGAACCATCGGATCAAACGTCTTCTGCCCGATTAATTTCTTTTCTGTTAAAAAAACAAAGTAATTTATTAGCATTTAATATAGAATCACACGTGGGTATACGCACACGGACAGAAATTGAAATCAATATTATTTTTGACACTGATAACATCTATCTATCAGTTATTTCTTTCTTTATCTATCTATCTATGTATCTATGTATCTATGTATCTATCTATCTATCTATCACATTCTGTCAGTATCTATTTATCGCCATCAATATATATATTAGGTTGGTGCAAAACAAATGACGTGATAGATAGATAGATAGATAGATAGATAGATAGATAAGGAACGAAAGAAAGAAAGTGAGAGTGATGGTAGAAAGAGAAAGAGAAAATGTCTACTTTACCGCCTTCGTCGAGGTCAAAATCGTCTCTGGAATATTTCTCTGATCCATAGGCGATGAAGATTGTATCATCTTGAAAGAAGTCTGCCAATGTGTTTACCTGAAAATATAGCGCAAACTGAATTTAACTTCGTCAGTTATATCCATTTTATTATTAGTTATTGTTATTAATCTCTTATTGCGCCTAATAAGATCTACGGTAGGAACAAATCTTTTATCCGTCACATAACTTTTATTACAGTCTATTGTTATAATTGCCCCATTTTATTATTAGTTATTGTTATTAATCTCTTATTGCGCCTAATAAGATCTACGGTAGGAACAAATCTTTTATCCGTCACATAACTTTTATTACAGTCTATTGTTATAATTGCCCCATTTTATTATTAGTTATTGTTATTAATCTCTTATTGCGCCTAATAAGATCTACGGTAGGAACAAATCTTTTATCCGTCACATAACTTTTATTACACTCTATTGTTATAATTGCCCCATTTTATTATTAGTTATTGTTATTAATCTCTTATTGCGCCTAATAAGATCTACGGTAAGAACGAATCTTCTATCAGTCACATAACTTTTAAGTTCACTTAAGTGAACTTATTTTCCAGGATAAGGTTATTAAATACAATGGAAATGCATTGCATTTCGAGGATGAAGAATTGTAAATTGTGTGGAATTATTTCAAGACCCATAACAGAATAATACTATTATATGCATAATATATAAGTATATAAGTATATAAGTATATTATATGCATAATATATAAGTATTTATTGTGGAAATGTATTATAAATGTGGCAAAAGATATTCATCCAAGCAATGCTGATAGAATATGTATAATATATAAATATATATGAATTGCAAATGAGGGGAAAAGGATTATGAGTGAATTGGTAATTTTATTAATCTACCCCACCTCTACCTTTTATTCTCATTGTTATACTTTCGTTTAAAAATGTAGTGGGCGTTAGAATGTCAAGGATAGCGTGAAGGAATCGAGGTGTAAAAGAAAACTAGGGAACACGGATTTAGATGATGACTCATAGCAGATAATATTCAAATGCATCGCATCTGCTAGCATAAGGTTCTGTCTCGTTCCGGTCTCCCGAGATTTGACCTTTCGCCGCCATTTGCAAAGGACAATGAAAAGTGAAATCCAAGTTGAACCGATATCAGCCGGAAACTTCGTTGCGAAAATCATTTGTTATCCCGCAGGAACTTTTTATTTAGTTGATTCGCTGTTTCTTCTTTTATGCGCCGCAACACTTCATTGACATTGGCGATCGTGGCTCTCCACTACTTTCGACCTCGTGTGGCTTTTAGCAGTTTTTTTTTTTTGCTTCTTTTGATAAGCCCCTCTCCCCCACCGTTCCGCCATCCATTCACGCAAGCTCGCCAAATAAGTGGCTCCCTGCTTCCCCTTATCTCACGTGTCTCAATATACCCCGTGTGGGTTAATTGCTACACATTTAAAAGAAGATAAAAATGGCTACATGATTCCCTTCTTTTTTTTCTTTTTTTTTTTTTAACAAAGGCACCAATGAGTCTGTGAAAAAAAAAGAGTTTTAGTCATACTATTAATTTTACTTATTTCACTTCAAGCAAGGCGATAATTCCCCTAAGACGTAAGATGTTACTGGGAGTGGAAGAGAATGAGAAGACTTTAGTGAAGAGAAAAGACAAAAAAGGAACAAGATTCAAGAAGACAGAAGATGGCGATTTAAAATTTTAAAGATAGTCGCTGGCAGGTAAGCAAGGAATCGGGAGACAGTTCCACAGGTGAGAAGTGCGAGAAAAGAAACTATTAGGATAGAACTTACGGTTACATCTAAGTATTTCATCAGTAAAACGATGAGACCTAATCGCCAATCTAGTCCAGGGTGCGGCATAAATACCTCCCACATAATGGTAAGACATTAGCTACACGAAGGCACGGTTGCCACTAATATCTTACTATTATGTGCGAGGTCATTCTTGGAGGTATTATATGTGGAAGGTATTTCTGCCGCACTCTGTAGTACGCTTAAAGTCATTCGGTCGAGTCACCGAGGAGGGGGAAAACTCATCAGAACAATTGCCATGAAGATATTTACAGAAAAAAACAGAAGGAAGCCATGTTACAACGATGGTTTTACCCGTGGTTTAATAACCTGAATTCAGAGTTGTCTTTCTCCTAGACTGCGTGCTAACCACGGCTAGAAAGTTCACACTACTCTGCTATTTAACCCATAGCTGGGGGAGAGAAGAGCAATGGTTAATCCATGAGTTGTGCTTGATATACCCTTATTAAACTGGGTGTCATGATGGATACATTGAGCTTCATGTATTTGTACTCCACTGTCGCTTTCTGGGTGTGCTGTTTGCTCATTCAGTAGCAAGGTGAGCCTCTTCACGGTCAATACTTTGACTGTGCCAAAAAATGACGAGGTAGACAAACGCCGTACCCACCATTGGTTGCGTAGTGTAGAATTAAAAGCTGAGACCGAAGGTTTTATTCTTGCTGCCATTGCTTCCTGACTAGAAATTATCAAAAAAAAAAAAAATGTGTTGATCCCAAATATAATTAAAAAATACGCTTTTAAGTAGGCGCCCGGGGGCGGGGGTCGTCAGTGATGTTATTTGACTTGGTTCATCAGGGAGTTTCGGGTCTTTCAACATCATACTCCCCATCACCAAGTCGACCCAATCAAGGGAGATAAAACCCTGATCCCTCCTCTCAATCAAACGCTAACAGCTACTCTGGCCTTTTAATGAATTAGACGAAGAAAGATCACATTTTCCGCACACCCGATTGGATGTTTGTGACAACCAATCCGCTGTGCGAACTATCTTTTAAATGGTCAACGGTGGTGACTGGCTTCTTTTTTTTTTTTTTATGGATAGCAGTTTCAATGGATAACCGAGGAGGTAATCTTAATGTTCCTAAATTTAACCCTTTTCCCTAAGTATTGTATAGTGTCTTACTCTAAATATTTGCCGTTTTTATTTTATTTGTGCTTTTTTTTGGTGGAGGGGGTGAAACTTAAACTATACCTGCTATCACAAGATTCTGTGATGAATATCTACAAACAATTTGCCATCATGGATCAGGTTGGACTTTATTAGCATCCAGGGAATATAAGACTCGTCATGACAGAGTGGGCCAATATCTGCACTGGAAAATCTGTAACTTTTAATGAAAGGAAACTGTAAGAAATTGGTATGAACACCACACAGACCAGGTTACGGAGATAGTACCTGTTACAATTTTATGGCGGTTTGCAATACTCACAGAACAATCACCTAGACATCGTGATGAAAAGTCGCAAAAACAGAATATGCTTTCTTATTGACATGGAAGACCCTGCCGACTGTAATGTATTTTTTATACCTTCGAAAAAAAAAACTATCAAAATACAAGGATCTTGAAGTGGAAATCTTTGAAATGTGTCACATGAAGACATCAGTAATTCCAGAAGTTGGAGACTTCGGATTGATTGGAAAATACTCATTGAAGGGATACCTGGTAGTTTATGCTTAAAAGAAATACAAAAAAAAAAAATTGTTTTCACGAGTATAGTTGACACCTTACGAAGGGCTTTATCGCTGTTATCTTTTATTTTGTATAATTGTTATTATTTTGTGGCAGAGTGACCATCACGCCCCCAAAGTGTCACTAGGAAACAAATATACGAAGGCCAATCTACCCATCAAAACATCCAATCTGATATGAGTATACCAGGTAAATGCGTCACAGCCAAATGTACGAAATATGGGGACATGTTTTGATAAAACACTTAACCTTACAGCTGGGGTTCAATTAAAAAGGCCTCTAGGTTGGGTAAAATAGTCCGCTTGAGCGGTTTCCGATTAAAGATCTTCCGAAGCATCTAGTCGTGACTCCCAAGTTGCCCCGGCTGCCTCATCCTTTAAACGTAAAAACAGACAACCATCTTGGCACTTAATCATGATGCTTCTCCAGTACCTCCGTATTTACGGCCACATCACGATGGCACACCGGCTCCCGTACGGTCACCGAAGTTAGGCCCCGTCGAGCCTGGGTAACCAGTTGCTGTAAGCTTGGATGTGCCGGCGATGTAGTGGATAATATTTCGTAATTGTTAATCGGAGGACCGAGTTTCAATTCCCAAGAAGAGACCTTGACAAATGGGTCTTAGAAATAACTTTAGGCCGGTTAACCCAATCAGCTCCGTTCGGTCAGACTTGAGGATGTTCCCAAGTATTATTACGTCATTATTTTTGCACCAACCTAATATCTAGACATGATTCCCAAGTCGTCCTGGACACCTCATCCATCGTACTTAAAAGAATATACTCGACACTCGGCCATTATACTTCTGCTGATGAAGAGAGGTGCAGATTGTGTCAGTGACCAACTGGTTATGGTCAGGCAACTGACAAGCAAATCTGGGCTACTGAACGGAATATTTACGGTAGCCTATCTTAATTCAACAAGACGAAATATCTACATGTTGACACTCATAATCAGTAAAGCTCAGAAGCCATAAGAGCCATGCCTATTGTAGCTTTAGGACAATTATTATTATTATTATTATTATTATTATTATTATTATTATTATTATTATTTCCTTTCATTTCTGTTGTATACATATTTCCTTCCGGGTCTCAACCAGAGACCTAAGAAATGGGGCTCAGTTAGAAATAACTTTAGGTCGGGTAGCCCAATCCGCTCTGTTCAGTTGATAGTAATTTAAATGTTTAAAAACTCCACAAATTAACTAGATTTAATGCTTGATAGATGGTTAATAGTCAGAGTCGAATCAGACCAGGAAAAATAGTATTAAAGAGTGAAGAAAATAAAATAAAAGTAAAAATAACATGTAGAGCTTTTAAATTTAAAAATCAGGATATAAGTTGAATGCGCTACCTTGGTTTCGACCTTACGATATCCTCAGGCGATTTTTATCAATTAACCTCCCAACACCTTATTTAAAAAAAAAATAATGAACGCTATATTATTTAAAAAAAAACAAAAACAAACGGATGACGTTGGATGGGATAGAAAGGGAGGAGGAGGATGTGAAGAAGGAAGAAGAAGAAGGGGGAGGAGAAGAAAAGCAAGGTTATTCATAAATATGTCGGTGGTGGTGCCAATTGAAATGTACATATTTTTTATCTAGCCTCATATGAGCTTTATTTTTAAAGTTAAAAGCTCTCTCTCTCTCTTTCTCTCCATATATATATATATATATATATATATATATATATATATATATATATATATATATATGTGTGTGTGTGTGTGAAAATATTATAGAAAATAGGAAAGAAACTGGTTTGGTAAATAATCCAAAGTTCCTTAGTATTTTTGTTATTATTTTTAAAAAATAGTGCTCGATACGAAAGTAGAGCATAAATATAATTATTTATTTAAAAATTTGATTCCAACTCTCTACATAAGAGGTCTCATGTTTCAAAACAAGAGCCGAAAATTTCAAAATAATATTTGAATTAACTTGAGTTAAAGTAGGCTCTGTTCCATCTTCAAACGAAATTTTTTTTTTTGGAATAACTTATTTCTGAAATTTACGAGTTTTAATAGTATATTCAGAATTGAAATAAAAATTTCCATGGTAACATCAAGGGCGGATTGTTTAGAATAGGCAGGGGTGGGGTGTTAATAATTTGTATCAGTATAGAGTTACTTTCATAGATGCCGGGTCAGGGTAAGGTGGGGGTGGCTAAATTAACGACGGAGGAAGTTTTCGCATAGTCTGGCTTAAGCGTCTATGGAGATTTATTTTTTTTTTTTTAATTCTTTTATTATATCTCATTATGAAAGGGATTTGTGTATATAAAAAAGCCGTAACTTTTGTTTTTTGACGACTTCATAAAGGGTTATCTTTTTTTGTAGGGTATTAAAACTATGTATATGGGCTATGGATTTAAAAATTTATTTTATTGTATGCGTGTTTTTAGCTAGTTATTCAGAGCGTAAGTTTGGTAGTGTCGGCAGAAAACCGTTAATTCATGCCTGTTGTTTAATAGATTTTTATTGTTTAGAAGCTTAATAATGTGTAGTTTCTCATGGAGGCACAAAGGTCATGGGTCATCCCAAGTTTTGCAAGTTCTAGTCCTGTTAATAATGTTCCATTTTACTTTAGGTGTCCTATTTTTTTCTTTCAGGTACCAAAAATATTTAGATAGAGAGGGCTGATGTCTTTTGTTTATGTTGTTGAAGGAGCATTTATGTTGCCTCCATCTGGTTTTAAAAGCAATTTTCGTGGACCCAATGTATATCATATTATTGTTAGGGTTCTCAGTGGATGATATAGTGCATTGGTATACCACAGATTTGATGCAGCACTTATTTTCTAATGGGCAGTCTTCCGGGTTTCTACAATCGCATAATTTTTCCCTACACTTAAATCAGATAATAATAGCTGCACTGAAAATCTAGAAGGTATAATAAGAAGACACAATAATAAAATCCTGAACAAACCCACATACCTGAATAGTTTTAATAAAAACTCTACACTTAAATCAGATAATAATAATCTCTATCTAAATATTTTTGGCACCTGAAAGAAAAAAATAGGACACCTAAAGTAAAATGGAACATTATTAACAGGACTAGAACTTGCAAAACTTGGGATGACCCATGCCCTTTGTGCCTCCATGAGAAACTACACATTATTAAGCTTCTAAACAATAAAAATCTATTAAACAACAGGCATGAATTAACGGTTTTCTGCCGACACTACCAAACTTACGCTCTGAATAACTAGCTAAAAACACGCATACAATAAAATAAATTTTTAAATCCATAGCCCATATACATAGTTTTAATACCCTACAAAAAAAGATACCCCTTTCAAGTTTATGAAGTCGTCAAAAAACAAACGTTACGGTTTTTTTTATATACACAAATCCCTTTCATAATGAGATATAATAAAAGAATAAAATAAAAAAATAAATAAATCTCCACAGACGCTCAAGCCAGACTATGCGAAAACTTCCTCCGTCGTTAATTTAGCCACCCCCACCTTACCCTGACCCGGCATCTATGAAAGTAACTCTATACTGATACAAATTATTAACACCCCACCCCTGCCTATTCTAAACAATCCGCCCTTGATGTTACCATGGAAATTTTTATTTTAATTCTGAATATACTATTAAAACTCGTAAATTTCAGAAATAAGTTATTCAAAAAAAAAAATTTCGCTTGAAGATGGAACAGAGCCTACTTTAACTCAAGTTAATTCAAATATTATTTTGAAGTTTTCGGCTCTTGTTTTGAAACATGAGACCTCTTATGTAGCGAGTTGGAATCATATTTTTAAATAAATAATTATATATATATATATATATATATATATATATATATATATATATATATAAAGAAATATGCTCTTAAGGTGTGCTATATTTATGGGATAAAGTGCTCAATATCAGAGATAGAGCGTGTGTAAATATAAAAGTGAACATTGAAGTCAACACTTAGAGACGACAGGTTGTTTCATGCTAGACGCAATCGTCAGGCCATATATATATATATATATATATATATATATATATAACCTCAATATAATTATTAAAATTAAATTGAGTTAAAGTATCAAGCCCTGTTTCATCCTCAAGTGAAAATTTAGGAATAACCAATCTTGAAAATTAACCCATCTTTATAAACATGTTCATTCGAAAAAATTAATTAATATGGGAACGGCTAGGGTGACCATTTTGGTAAGGGGCCTAAGAGATAATTTTTATCCTCATATCAGTCACCATCGGAAAGAGGTCAAGCTGAGGTAGGGTGTGGGTGTCCATTTCAAAGCGAATGATGGCATTCATGTGCGCACATCGTCTGGTCAGTCATAGCGAAAGATAGCTTTCGGTACCATAATATGTCGTTAAGTGTCTAGAGAATTTTGTTTCATGTTATTTTTTTCTAAAGGCCCGTTTCGTACTTAAACGCGTCGCACTGAACTACAATTTGTTTTTTGACTACTTCATAAAGGGTTTTTCTATCTTATGACTGGGTTAAGCGTTTAAACCTTTTATCATACTATGAAATTTAATTTGTTTTATGCTAATTATTTAATGCAAAAAGTTGTTGATGTCGGCAGAAAACCGTTAACTCATGTCTATGGTTTATTAAATTTTAATTATTTAGAAACTTAATAATGTGTAGTTTTTCATGTAGGCATAGAGATAGATAGATAGATAGATAGATAGACTCAATACTTCCCTATGTTATCCATGTGGATATATGCTTACATGTTCATACGTATGCATACCCACGTGTATCTACCTACGTAGGTGTATATTCACGCACCCAGTGCATACGATTTACTGAAATACTCAGAATAGTATAGCCGGAAAGTGGATTACCGTCACCAAGTATTTGCCCCTTCGGAACAACAACAACAACAACAACAATAATAATAATAATAATAATAATAATAATAATAATAATCATTAAACTGATTTATTTTGATCCTTAGATCCATATGAAAGGAATGCGGACTTATAGTTGGATAATATACGAATTTTGCAAAATAACCGCATTTTCCAACGATCCTAAAGTTTTAACATTTGGTGGCGGGGATTTTGACATTGCTTATCTTGCCTTTTTTTTGCGGTCCAAGGGCAGATATTCGTTTCACTTTGATGTTTCGGATTTTACATGCACTCGCTACGGAATGAAGGTAATCTCTGAAAAATTCTACAGTTCGGGCAATAAATATTAAACAGAACAGATAGAGCATGTCGAATCGTCCTCGGTCGTAACGAAATACTAGAAGAGCAACACACTGCACCTTCTTGGCCTCACGTTTTCAACTGGCTTGAAGTGGAACGACTACGTCGAATTAATAGCTGCATCTATAGCAAGGAAAGTTGTGTGACTGTGTCGTGTCAGAAAACTTTTTTTCTCGCCAGAGTCCATCTTGCATATTTATAAATCTTTCATTGGTCCGTGCATTGAATACTGTTGCCATATCTGGTCAGGTGCTCCTGCTATTTATCTAAGGGCTTATTGACGGTTCCTTCCAAAGAAGGATCTGAAATGGAATTGATCCTAACTTGGCATCTTGATTGCAGTCACTTTCTCATCGACGTGGCGTGGCTTCCCTCTGTCTTTTTTTACAATTATCTTCGTAACTTCTTTGACGAGCTTTTTCCCCCCTTGAATTTAAGCGGGCTACTCGAGTGGTATCTAAGTTCCACTCGTTTACTGTTGAAATAGCTAAAGGCAACCGCCACTTCTACTTCAACTATTTCTTTTCTCGCACTTCTCGCCTGTGGAACTCCTTTCCGTTTACTTCCTTCCCTGGTGACTACAATCTTTTAAAATTTAGATAAAACGTCATCCCGTTCACCTTTTGTCCTTTTCACAAACCTCCCTATCATCAGACTTTTCTTTCACTTTCACTGCCTGTAACCCCCCACCAGCGTACTAGTGACATTTCCGCCTTGCTTGGGGCGAAATGAATTTTTTAAAAAAGAGTCAGGTTGCTATCCGCTGCTCCATGCTTAGCAAAGCTATATAGCGTCACACGACGGAAGGGGCCTAGTTTGTTTATACAGATGGTTGTAATGGATATTGGCTCGGAGTGAGAAATCGGAGAGCCGAGTTCGAATTCCAGTCGGGTTCATTGCATTCACTTACGCAGACAGACTGGATCCTATAGCCTTGGTTGGCAACCAGTCTACCGCAGAAAGAAGGAAACGGCAACCCGCTGCGGGAAAATCTGCCGAGTCACTCATGAATCAAAAGAGACAAGATCGCTTTAGCGGGTCTTGCGTATGGTACTTCACTGACCGACTGGCTGTAGATTGTGACTGACGATCTATGCTCATAACAAACGAAAAGCTTTCCCCATTTTAAAAGAGATTGGTGTTTCAGTTTTTTATTTTTTTTATTTTACTGAATTTCACCCAATACAAAGCTCGTGAGCCAATCAAGATAGAGGATTCGGTTCAGTTATGGGCCGTGCATGATACACGCTTATGCGATCATGTATCTTTTGATACATAACTGACGAGGCAGATTTTTCCCCGCAGTAGCTTGCCATTTCTTTCTGCGGTAGACCAGTTGCCATCCAAGGCTATAGAACCAGGTCTGTCCTGCTATTTACCCATAGCTGGGGGAGAAGAAGAGGATTCATACTTTCCCAAGGGTATTAGCATATAAGTGAATGTAATTGATTCGAGTGGAATTCGAACTCGGCACTCCGATTCCTTAATCTGAGCCGCTATCCATTACTCCAACGTAAGAGGATTACATAATTTAATTCTGATTGATTCGTTTTCTACGGCTCATCAACCGCTTGTAGGTCATTTCAAGCTAGAAAATATTTTTATATTGTAATTTTTTTTTTGAGATATTAATAGTTTAGTCGATATAAGTCTTACTAATTAACCTATAGCTGGGGGGTAGGAGAGATGGATTCATACCTTTTCGAATGGTATTTGCGCTTAAGTCAACGAACCTGACTAGAATTGGAACTGGACTTCCAATTCCAAGCCAATTTTAAAACTCTCCTTTTTCTCTCTAATTTCGACCATGTCTCTCATACTATCCCTCACCACCCTCTATGTCATCTGATATTCCCAAGCAGTCAGCCATCTAGGTACTGACCAATAAATTATGGGATGGATGTAGGTAAAGATCTGTAACAAATGGAAACTCTTCCGATACACCCTTTGTGTTCGCAGTTGCTTCGATATCGGAGATGAGCTTGAGGACTTAGTTTTGTTCGGTGCAAACAACTTCAGTTTGGAAAACTAGATCAGTTACTGTCGCTCTATGGCAAGTAGTTTTTGTTCAAGGCCCCAAAATACTTGAAACAAAACTTATTTCTCCAAACCTTGACTAAAAATGAAGGACGTGTTTAAGGAGCGAGAAAATGAAAAGTATTCGATTATAATGAAGTTATTATTTCTTAATAATGTTATGGGCGCGTGTTATTGCCCGGACGACGCGTGAAAAGCTTTCGGGAAGAACTTGTAGTGAAGGGATTTTTTTTTTCATTCTGCTGACAAGAAGTAAACCCTGTGCATCAAGAGGATTAATTGTATAGAGAAATCGAGTTTTGAGATCAAAAAGAACTACTTAAAAATTGTTACTGCGGGCCGAGATATCACGAACCTATCATCGGAAGAGGACAAAAAACGTTGAAACGCGCGCTTTTACGCACAGACAAGTTAAAAAGGCATACAGTTAAAAAAAAAAAAAACACGCTCTTTTGACCTCTCTGTCTTTCTCTCCAGAACATAGTCGCACGCGCACGCGCGCGCGCACACACACACACACACACACACACGCACACACACACACACAGGCTCGTGCACTATATGCCATACTAGCAGCATGGCCCGGCGTTGCTGTGCTTGATTCAAAAATCTTACGACTCATACGGCAATCGCTATCACTTGACATAAAATATTTTTGCCCTTCCTTGCCGTTAAAGGAGTGCCCTTTGCCGTGCTGATGTTGCTACATGCCTTACTTCTTGCCTATCTCACACTGCGAATTTTTTCTAAGCTCTATACTAAACATTAAATCTGTTACGAAAAAAGAACTAAAAATGAACACAAAACGATCAGCTTTAAAAAAGGACTCGTAACTGGAAAAACTGAATGCAAAAAAGAATGTTAACAACAAATACTTTTTCGCACCCAACCCAGTTCTGCGGAATCAGAATCAACGTTGAATGAGCCAATTGAATCAAGCGAATGAGCCAATTGGAGTAAAGTGCCATGCAGATTTAAATTTTTCCCACTTGTGACGAATGCAGCTATCGATTTTTTTGCATGCTAGTATGCTAGCATGCTAGTTAACATTCGTGTCAGTCAGCTGTTGACTCTGACGCTGGCCTTATAGAATCTTCCTGCCTATTCGTGGCAGCCAGCTATTGGCACTCACTCTGGCCGCAAACTACATGAAAACTGCCGTAGAAGCATGAAAAAAATCGATTATTTCCACTATCGATGGGAGTTGGGAAATGCAAAGTCGGTCTTGGCCTTCTTGATAACTTGGAGCATGTGCATGTAAATTTTGGTGCAAATCCGTCGAAAATTGCGGCTTTGCCTTCGTTACACACACACACACACACACACACACACACACACACATACATCCTGCCTTTTATAGATAGAGATTCAGTATGCCCAAAGAAATGTCTTCTTATTTTATGTGCCGTGTACCTTCAGGACGTAGGCGATCATAGCCCTCCACATCTTCCTGTCTCTTGTAGCTCTGAATAAGTTTTGTCTTGTCTGTTATTTTCCCTCAAACCATGTTCTACCATCCATTCGCTCAAGCTCATCAAGTATGTCACGCTTTGCTTTCTTCTGTTTCTCTTTCCTCCTCAATCTGTCCTGTGAGTATCAGATTTTCCAAGCCCTCCTTCCTCATTACGTGCCCCAGAAATTTCAACTGCCTCTTCTTGATGTTAAGTATGTTTCTTTTTTGTCTCCATTCTCTCCAAAACCACGTTGTTGCTCACATGTTCGGTCCATGGTATCTTCAGCAACTTTCTGTAGAAGCACATTTCTGTTGCTTCAAGTCTCTTCCTCATCTTTGAGAAGATTGTCCAGCATTCGCTGCCATGGCCGATTCATCACTTGTTGATGTTATCTGGGGACACGGTTCTGATGGTAGGCATAAGTTTTCTTATTGTTTCGATTTTCTCTAAAACCTTGTCGTTGCTCACATGTTCGGTTCGTGGTATCCTCAACATCTTTCTGTAGAACCACATTTCTATTGCTTCAAGTCATTTCTTCACTCGTTAAAAAAACTTGGCTTTGTTGGTGGGGGTTAGAAAACGCCCTGCAATTCCTGTAGGGGGATAGGAAAATATGTCCCAATATCTACCTTTTGACTCTGGCGTAAACTAATCTAATCTGTACTAGTGACATGGCTCCGGTGCACATTTTGTGCACATTCATGGCTTTAGCTTTGTGCATATCTAATCTTATTTTACCCCAGATAAAAGGGAAAAGAAAGGAACAAAGAAGACAAAGAGAAGGAAATTAAACAATGAGAAAGAAAGAAAGAAAGAAAGAAAGAAAGAAAGAAAGAAAGAAAGAAAAATGAAGATAATGAGTAACTTGGGAGGTGACAAAGAAAGAAAGGAACAAACAAAGAAGACAATGAGTAACTCGCGCGGGAAAAAGAGAGAAAGAAAAGGAAAAATGAGAAACAAAGAAGACAAATAGAAAGAAAATAAACAATGAGCTACTCGTGAGAAAAGAGAAAAGAAAGAAAGAAAGAAAGAGACGAAAAATGACTCGCTAGAAGAGAGAAAGAAGACAATAACTCGTGAGAAAGAAAGAAAGAAAGAAAGAAAGAAAGAAAGAAAGAAAGAAAGAGAAAGAATGGGTGAAAAAGAGTAACTCGTGAGAAGAAAGAAAGAATGAATGAAGACAAAGAGTAACTTGTGAGATGACAAAGAAAGGACCAAAGAAGACAATGAGTAACTCGGGAAGAGAAAAAGAAGGAAAGAAAAAGGAAAGAAAGAAAAAGGAAAGAAAGAAACAGAATACATAAAGAATAATTCGTAAGAAAGAAAGAACAAAATGAATAAAGAAAAAAAACGAAAGAAAGAACAAATGAAAAAGAGTAACTCGTGCGAAAAAAGAAAGATAGAAAGAAATAAAGCAAGAAGACAATGAGCAACACATGCGGAGAATGAAAGAAAGAAAGAAGCAAACAAACAAGCAAATAAAGCGGGCAATGAGTAACTCGCGAGAATAAATAAATAAAGGAAGAAGACAATGTGGAATGCGTGAGGAGATAAAGAAAGAAAGAAAGAAAGAAAGAAAGAAAGAATACACTGGCTAATTCATGAGAAGAAAGAAAAAAAGAAAGTAGACAATGAGTACTTGTGAGGAGACAAAGAAAGAAGGAGAGAAAGAAAAAGGCAAAGAAAGAATAAATGAGAAAAGAATAACTCGTGAGAAGAAATATAAAAAGAAATAAAGAAAGAAGACAATGAGTAACACGTGAGGAGACAAAAAAGAAAGAAAGAAAGAAAGAAAGAAAAAGAAAGAAACAAGGAAAAAGGCGATTAGTAATTCGCGTGAATAAATAAACAAATGAATAAAGAAAAAAGACAATGAGTAACACGCGAGGAGACAAGGAAAGAAAGAAACAAGCAAAGAAGACACTGCGTAATTCGCGAGAAGAAAGAAAGAAAGAAAGAATGAAAGTAGGCAATGAGTAACTCGAGAGAAAAGAACAAATGAAAAAGAGTAAGTCGTGAGAAGAAAGAAAGATAGAGAGAAACAAATAAAGATAATGAGGAAACAAAGTAAGAAAGAAAGAATGAAGAAAGTCACAAAAATAAATGACGATGAATAACTAACGAGAAGAAAGAAAGAGAAGGATGAAATAGAAAAAAAAATAAAGAATAACTCGTGAGAAAGACTAAATAAATAAAGAATAAACGAAAGAAAAAACAAATGATAAAGAGTAACTCATAAGAACAAAGAAAGAAAGAAAGAAAACAATGAGTAACATGTGAGGAAACAAAGGAAGAAAGAAAGAAACAAAGAGGACAATGAGTAAATCGCGAGAAGAAAGAAAGAAAGAAGACAGTGAGTAACACGTGAGGGGACAAAGAACGAAAGAAAGAAACAAGCAAGCAAAGAAGACAGTGGGTAACTCGCGTGAAGAAAGAAACAAAGAAAGTAGACAATGAGTAACTCGTCAGGCGACAAAGAAAGAAGGAAAGAAAGAAAGAACGAATGAAAAGGAGTAACTCGTGAAAAGAAAGAAAGATAGAAAGAAATATAGACAATGAGTAACATGTGAGGAGAATAAGAAAGAAAGAAAGAAAGAAAGAAAGAAAGAAAGAAAGAAAGAAAGAAAGTAACTCGCGAGAAGAAAGAAAAGAACAAAGAAACGAGAAAAGAAGACAATGAGTAACTCGGGTGGTGACAAAGAAAGAAGGAAAGAAAGAAAAAGGAAAGAAAGAATAAGAAAAAGAAAACGCGTGAGAAGAAATAAAAATAAAAATAAATAAAGTAAATAATGAGTCACATATGAGGAGACAAAAAATGAAACAAAGAAACAAACAAAAAGGACAATGAGTAACTCGCGAGAAGAAAGAAAGAAAGAAAGAAAGAAAGAAAGGAAGAAAGAATGAATGAAATATGAAAGTATCATCAGAGGAAGATAGAGAAGTAAAATAAAAATAAAAATCCCTAAAAGGACAAACCGAGTAGAATTGAAAGATTCGTAAAGAATCCCTTTTTTTTATGAAGAAAGGGAAATAAATCAAACTGTCCAGTAATTAAAAACCGATTGCAATTACTGATCGATTATTTTTTGTCTTTTAAAGAGATACTCCTTGAAAATACTTTCATCGATTTGCAAGAAAAAAATAGTGAACACACAATTAGCTTCAGAAGCACATTACTCGAGAAATTAATTCCTAAAAAAAGAAAAAAAAATATATATATAGAAAAAAATGAACATGGCGTCATGCCTACCGGCAATTGAATCTTTTAAGTACTGCACTCGTCCACCCTAACCTGCAAAATATATCGCTATTTTATAAGTGACGTGGCGAAATTTTGTTGGAAAGAGTAGAGTGACCTTAGATGGGAAAATTTCGTTAGCATTTTTCATGTTCTGCGTATTAAATATATCTTCAAGATTTGAACAACTGGGGGGAAAAAGTGAGGATGAAATGAGAAAATAAAAATATTAGGTTGGTGCAAAAATAATGACGTAATAATGTTGTTTTTTGACGTATTTTTAACGTCAAAAAACGACATTATTACGTCATTATTTTTGCACCAACCTAATAATTATATATGCAAGAAATATCCGTGACAATTTCAGTTTTCCTATTTGAAATTTCTGATGAATCTTAATTCTGAATTTAATGATTGGATAATCTCCCCTGCGAGTTTCATGTTTACAAAATACCCGTGGAATTTCCTCTACTGCATCTGCAAGTATTTAAGCTTAACAACTTCACAAAAATATTACAACAATCATAAATTTGAACGCAGTTGATTATTAAAAGAAGAGGCTTACAAATGAAAATATTTTAAATTGCCAAGTTGTTCCATTTCACTGAAGCAGACGATAAACAAATAGGTGTTATCGTCGCCTTTATATTTCTATTTCTATTTCTCTCTTTTTCTAGCTGAACCAAACAGCGTCGCCGATATGTCTTTTCCGTCTTTCTTCGCGATCAAAATAGAATAGTCCTTTATTTATGAGCCATTTGAAGGGCGTAACGTACGTGCTAAGGAACCAGCAAAATTATAATATAATTACGATAACTAGCAAGACATGAGAAAATTTCACGGTTTTATTATTTAACGAGACAAATAGATTATATTGCGTCAAATGCCTTACTTATAAGCTTCTTCCGAACTTGAAAATCAATATTTGAAATCCGAATTTTTAACTGGGCTTGAACCAGTGGTAGTAGTGGAAAATACGCATTTACGTTGAACAAGTGCCAGAGTGGATGGATGGATGGATCTATCTATCTATGTACTTTATAGAGTACGTTATATTATAGGTTCCGCATGTGATCCTAAGAATCTTAGACATAGGTGTGACTCATGTTTAGAAGAAAAAATTAGAATAGTAAAATATAATAATCAAAGTCAACTATTGCATCAGAGAAATGAATTAGTGTTAAAATGCCGACATAAAAACAAATTCAGTTTTCCATAATATAGCTTTAACAAAATTAGCTACTATATTTCCATAATATTCACTCCCCTCTAACTCTTCAAATATCGGCTGTATAACTAATTCTAATTTCTATATTTAATTCCCACTTCTATAACCTCTTGACCCTATAATAATTATAATTTGTAAACTTTCCCCTACTTTAACATCTCCCCAACTCTCCTTCCATTAATCCCTTACATCCTTTTATGTATATATTTTAAATTTATTTTTAAACCCCTTTTTATTTCGCTTTCAGTTTTAAATTAATATTTCATTCTTCATATAACTCCAAATTAATGTCATAAGGTTAATATTCGGGTTTAATTTTTGTTGTGTTGAGAAGCCAATTCCCTCGAAAATTGTTTTTAATAAAAAAAAGATTTTATGAATTTCAACCGTACACTAACTGTTTGGTCAATGAATGTCGATCATTTCCTATATGAAAACGGTCCAACCAATATTAGAAAGATCCACAGCCGGCGCGCCTTGTAACCGCCCCCGTCCGCGTTTTTTTGGGCCCTGGTGTGGCCGCTGCCATTTTTTTCAGCACTGTTTTATGGCCATCCGCCAATTTTTAAATTATTTTTAAACTGACGTTACATTGTCAATCATCATTATAATAATATACCTGGTGTATTTGCATGGGGGGGGGGGTGCGTACTACACAGGAACCCCCGACGCGGTTGAAGCCTCAAAAGGGGCTAGTTTCAGCTGCGTTTTTTGTTTTTTGTACTTTTTACTTTTTTTTCTACCAAAGATATATTGTCAATCATCAGCTATAATAGTCGACAGGGCCAGTGTTTATTAAATCGAACCTCTCAACCACTCGGAGCCGCGTCCTGGGTATGACGATAAACTACATCTGCATCGTGGATAAGACGATACTACGCCCAACAGCAAGGCCTCTGATCAGGAGGTTTTGAGGAGCGTGGAACTACCTCTTAATTGCGGGTGTTCCCAGGTCCACCCTCACTCGGAGTGATAGCACCTGTTAGGGTCCCAGCTATGGGCAAATAGTTAGCCCCGAAACTGAGGTAAAAAGCATTATAAAAGTGTAAAAATAGGTTTTAATACCAGAAATACTTTGTAAAACATTATTACCAGAAATGATTTTTTGAAGAAATGGGGAGGAGGACAGAAGTACTAATTTCATTGTAATTTTCATTCTGAACAGTTCTTTAAAATCAATTAAGAGGGTAATATATCTTGGTAAAATCATTTTTTATTCCGAGATCATCCACTAAGGAAGATCTCTGATTTTTTTTTTTACTAATAGTAATACTAAACGGAATTCCACAGCTAGTAAAAAATAAAATTTCTAGTCCCTATTTTTTACATTTCTAGAAAGATAAAACCGAGAAAATGATCGCTTAAAAAATAAAAATGTTTTAAGATTTCAACACATGAAAAATTTTCCCGAAAATTGAAATACTGTTTTTAAAACAAATTTTTAAGACATTCTCGTTTATGTTGTGTTGGAATCTTTGTAAAACTTTTTTTTTCAGCGGAGATGATAATTTGTGACTTAAAATAAATATGTACTGAATTTTTCATTTAAATTGGATAATTCCCTGACTTGTGGTAATTTAAAAAATCGCTGCCCTCACCATTTCTCTTCAAGGGTTTGTGGCTCCCAGGTTGGGAAACATTGAAATCGACATCTAGTAGAGAGTGGAGCCCTGTATCAAAGTTTCGTGAGGGTGATGGAGGCGAGACCCTAGAGTCAGCCCTGAAAATAGCTATAACATTTAGTGGGCTTGAGAAGTCTAAATTCCTCAATATAGTTTTAATCAAAAAAATATTTCATAAATTTCCACCAACAGTAACACTAACTGATCGGTCAATGAATGTCGATCGATCCTTATATGGAAATGGCTAATTTTACCATTTTACTAAGACTTGAACAACGATCATTTGCATCACTGGGAGACACCCGGCTATCTAAGCAACCAGGCCGGCCTGTTTTGCTATTTAAAAAGAAAAAAATCTTTCTCTTACGCCCTATCGTAAAGTTCGCGTTTCCTAGTTTGTATATAAAACAAAATCTTCTAAGTTCGAGACAGGGGAAAGATGGAAAAGAGAAATAACCTCGCAGAAAAAAAAAAAAAAAAAAAAAACTTATGGAAATATCTTATTATAGAGAAACTTATTTTTCCTTCTGTTTCTCATAAAAAAAGATGTTATCTTTTTCCTTGACAAGTAAGAGCTCTTCATGTTGATTACTCGTAAAAGGCACGGGCATAAACAGACATCTGTCATATGTTTTTTTTTTTCGGGCTTCGAAAGATCAAAAGCTTACAAGAAAATATCGACTGAAAATGAGAAATGTCAGAATTCGTTTCTATCGATTTGGCTTGTTCTAAATTATACGACCATACCGCGTTGAAACACCGGTTCCTTTATGGAAGAAACTTAGGCTACGTAAGTGGCAGGTCAAGGGTAAAGGAGCTACCGTAGTCAGGCATGAACGCAAACAAAAGTGCGGTATCTAAATATTTGAATCTGATATTTGATGGTAAGTGCGTTTTCTCACCATTTTGGGGCATCGTTGTACAAAAAAAAAAAAAAGAGAAAAGAAAAAAAGAATGAAGCCTATTTATTTGCTATATGTCCATAGTAGTGCCTATTACTGCAATACGGTAGACTTATTTATATTATTTAAAATGCTCGGACTGTTATCCTCATCTTTGTTGCCATATTCATGACGTTTCGACCGTCGTACGCTCCGGCCTTCTTCAGGTGATTGGAATTTCGAACCCAACTCTTTATTTCGTCCACTGGCGAAGATTGTTCTAGTTCTACGTGCCATGCCTCTTCCGGATGTCTCAGTATCAGTTACCTCTCTTTAATTCAACTCTCCAAGTTTTTGTTCACCTCTGCTGTGGCCAGGTATTGAACTGACAACTCTTTGGGTCAAAGTCTCTGGATTGAAGCAAGTCTTCTTTTCTTTGTTTCTAACGAAATATTTCCTGTATCAGAAAGAGACGGGTGAAATTTCCAGGAGACATAATGAGGAAAGAGGGTTTTGGGAATTTGACACTCACAGGATATATTGAAGGCGAAGGGGATAGGGGAAAGTTGCGAATAACCTACCCGACGAGCTTTTGTAAATGGTCGGCAGAACAGGGATTAAGAGGGTCAGCAAAAATACAGAACTTACTAAGTGCTACAAAGGGCAGGTAGTTGTGGAGAGCCATGACCGCCCACGTCGTAAAGAGACACGGTGCATAGAAGAGGATTATACACATGTTTGTCATGAAATGATCGATATGCAAATGGTAAATGTGATTAAAAAGTTTTAATCGAATTTTGATTGGATTAAAAAAAAATCAGAAGACAGGAATTGTGCCGCTACCTTAAATTGGTAGAAACACTAACAAATGAATATGGCTAGAGGCTTTTCATCAAATTTCGATTAGATTTGTTTTTAAGTCAAACTACAGGAATTGTACTGACATCGTGCATCGATTGGAAACATTAAAAAAATAAATATGAAAAAATTCTCAGAGTTAACCTGTAGAAAAAGACAATATTTATAAAGGTAAAAGACAAATGGAAAACTGTATTATTAGCCGACGCGTTTCGTCCAAAGGCACAAACGAAATGAATTTATTACAACAAAGTAACTAATATTAGGTTGGTGCAAAAATAATGACGTAATAATGTCGTTTTTGACGTATTTTTTAACGTCAAAAAACGACATTATTACGTCATTATTTTTGCACCAACCTAATAACGACAAAACAAAATGTCTTTAGCATCTGTGAGAATTTAGAAAAAGCTATTGTATTCAAATTACGTCAAGTACTATCACATGTGGAAATATTGTTTTTATTGTTGTGTTGACGTTTTCTAAATTCTTCCAGTTGCTAATGACGTTTTGTTTTGTTGTTATTAGTTACTTTGTTTTAATAAATTCATTTCGTTTTTGCCTTGAAAAAGACTACATTGGACGAAACGCGTCGGCTAATAATACAGTTGTCTTTTACCTTTATAAAAATAAATATGAATAAAGACTTTTTTTTAATTAAATCCCAGGTGAATGCCTGTTTTCTAAGGGTAGCTTGGATTTTTGTAAAAATCGTTATCACCTCAAGCAAGGCAGTAAAGCACGCAAGGAGTTACAGAATGTGGAAGAATTAGGAACAGAAACATTAGTAATGAGGAGAAAGAAAAGAGCAGTCAGGAGGAGAGTTGATAGCGATTGACGTTGCATTTAAATTTTTGCAGATTAAAGTTGGCTGGAAAGCATGGAGCTGGAAAGGAGTTCCACAAGCAAGGTAATAAAGCCACTAAGACACAAAGGGTTACAGGATGTGGAAGAATTGATAACAGAAACATTAATTATGGGTGTGACGAGAAAAGATTAATTAGGAGAACAGTAGATAGCGATTGACATTGCATTTAAATTTGGGAAGATAAAAGGTGGTTAGAAAGCATGTTCAAAAATAATGTTTCAGATTTAATTAATCAACAAAAGGTTGATAAGCTGTAAAAAAAAATCAGTCAATGAATGAATCATCCACTTGATAATTATATATATAATTATATATATAATTGTATCAATAAAATATTGACCTACCTGCCGGCCATCAAGTGTAAATATTTTCCGGACTGACCCGCTGTCGAGGTGAATAGCATTGGTGATGTCGGTGAGGACCTGTTGGAAAGAATAGGCCGTCTTTCGATTAAGGAGAACGCGAACAGCTTTGCGTGGTTTTCCACCATTGCGAATGATCGTCACCAATTTGGGCTTGACGAAATCCCTGGTGCTGTCCGTGACAGACGAGGACGGACACTGGTTACTGATATATTCTTCACTCAAGGGTCCTTTCACGTTCGGATTCCAGCAGAGGTTGATAATGCTCTTGTAGTCGGCATTGCGAAAGAGGTCGGTGCTTGAACAGACGTAGTGTTCGTGTTCCATGAGCCCCTCCAGGGTTGTCACCATTTGGCCGTCAAGCGTGAAGATGTAACGTACTCCCTTGGCCAGAATGTTAGTATCACAGAGTGGGCTGGCTGTCAGTTCTTCGAGGAGAGCCTCGAAGCTACGGACCTTTTCACAATTTATGGCCATAACGTAGCCCTTGTAGAATCGATCCCCGTTTCTGTAGAAGCGAACTTTGCGGGCTTTGGGGGCATCGGACAGTTTTCTCATGCTATGCCGGGTAAGGACTCCGTGGGCACTGTGAGTCGGACTGACCCGACCTGTACCTGAGCGATAACCATTTCGGGAATTACGCGAGCGATCATCGAAATGGTCATTAACGTCTGCCAGCTGAAAAATAAATAAATAGATAAATAAATAAATAAAAAATAAATCACACCGGTCGACATTTTTTTCGGCCCAAATGTTGTTGGACACATGTTTCTGGGCTATTTTTTTCACGTTGAATTTGAAAATCAAGTCCATTTTCCCCCATCACATCATGTTTTCTCAGTACAGATAATTTCTATTTTTCTTAAAATATGCCAAAATACCCATTTAACAGTGATATGCCTCGGCCAAGTAAAACCAATCTTAAACGTTTTCAGCTTAGAATAACTTATCATAAAAGAAAAAAGTATCCCAATAATTTAAAGAAATCATTTTCAGCATTTTCAGTTCAGAAAAAGTTTTCAGAAAATTAAATTAAAGCAATCATGTGTCATCAATTTTTGAAAGAAGATACAAATGAGTGAAGAATACATTCATTTTTGTCCAATCAAAAGGTATAAATCTTCTCTTCTTGGAAACATTACGGTGCTTTTGAAAAGGTTGATCCCTTTTGATGCACCAGCAGAAATCAGCCATCATGTTAACCTCCCATCTGTAAAGTGCATATTTGGTTATGCCTATCTGGTGTTTTGTGGCTATTTTAAGCGCTGATAAAGAATATTCTAATCTTTCTAGTCTCAAATATACTCGGCTAACACCCTAACAACCCTCATTTATCGATCTCCCTATGTATGTTATACAGAGACTACCTGACAATACCAGACCTCGGTAAATTCAAGTGATATGATAAAATCTTGTGACAGTTTCAGGCTTCAAGTGGAAACTACTAATAAAAACTAAAATTGCAGTTCTTGAATGACTTCTAAAGAGTTTCTTCTATGAAAAGTAGAGAAGAAACACAAATCACAAAGTTTTAACAAACTAAGAACATTGAGGGCACAAGAATATTTTCCAGTGACATATCTCTCATAAAATCAAGCATTTTCAGGATAGCTTATTTGAACTGAAATAGCTTCATTTTGAAAGTTATTTGGATACCTTTTATTGAATGATAAATCATTTTAACATAAAACGATATATTTCAAATGTGTCGCTGGCGTATCCATCTGAATTAAGCATTTTGACTCATTTTAAGCAAAACAGAAATTATCTGTATTGAGAAAACGTGATGTGATAGGGGGGAAAATGGACCTGATTTTTAGATTTCAGCGTGAAAAAATAGATCAGAAACAACACTTGGGTCAAAAAAATGTCAACAAGTGTTATTATTTAGAACTCATACATTTTTTTCACATTTTAAACAAAAGATAATAGCAAAATATAAGCGGAAGGCCTAGTGGTTAATATTTTTGTTTTATTGAGTTTTGTATGTTACAATTCAGAGATGATTTTAAGGTAGAGGTGGTTCAAAAAAAAAAAAAAAAAAAAAGCATGATTAAGCATCAAAAAAGCATCAAATTAACTTCTACACACGTGTTTCGCAAAAATAAATCTCAAAAGGGCAGTTACGGAACTAAATGCGACTTTTAACTAATTTTATAATATTTTAACAACTTAAATGTAAAAATCTATTATAATTAAAGAAATAACAAATAATTGTATTAAAAATTTAGTATTTAAGTTAAATACTAGACAGAAGCTCAATCCACGTTACGTTTTTTTTATTGCACGCATGATACTTCCGGTCTTCCGAAGATTTAATTTGCAGATTTAATTATTGACACAAATGATATTTTTTTATGTATTGGTGTAAGAAGCTTCGGAAATTATAACCTGTAAATATATATCTACTTAATAACAACATTCGTTAAATTTTACAAACTTTTCCCTAATTTTCGAAGAATTAACAGCATTTAATGTAAAAATAATAAAATATTTCAGAAATAACAAATAATTGTTTAAAAATTCATTTTTCATGAAATATCTTTTTTGCTTTCAGACAGTATTGTCCATGTTCATTAAAATAAATAAAAGCAATTAAAAGCTTTTGAAATTAAATAATATTTTTGTTTTATTGAGTTTTGTATGTAACAATTCAGAGATGATTTTCAGGTAGAGGTGGTCCAACAAAAAAAAAAAAAACAAAAAAAAAAAACAACAAAAAACAAAAAAAAAAGCATGATTTGGTTTCCTCAAAGGCTTGTGCTTTTAACTAATATAATCGCTTTTGCGATTATTTCTAACTATATAACTTGAGTTCGAATTTCACCATAGTCGAAGTGTCTTCTTGAAAATATCAGCTTTTGGGAGACGATCCCGGCTTGCGAGATCGTAGGGAAGAGCCAGAAAACTATACCACGGCTCAACCAGAGTGAGATTAGGCAGACAAAACTGTTTCGAAATCGTCTTAGCAAGAATTTACAAGTCATCATGACTGAAAGCTTTAAAGTGCTGTCCTTGTTCAACTTGTGAGCACGGCATATCATGCATCCTCCCTCAGAAACTGTAACTATAGTATGCTAAGTTATACTGCTCATAGCTGCAGTACGAACTACAGATTGACTCCGGGTATGTTAAAGAAAAACAAATGTACCTGAGCAGGCACCGGTAAAAGGGATTAGCATTTACTTTTTTAAAAGAGAAAGAGTATACAAAAGATCATAAAAAGGGCAGAGAATTAGCATTCAGATAGATAGATAGATAGATAGATAGATAGATAGATAGATAGATAGATACAGACAGGCAGCGACAAAGACAGAGACAAAGACAAAGAGTGATAGATAGAGAGAAGGAAGAGCAGAAGGACACAGGTATAGAGACAGATATAGAAATAGCGAAGAAGAGACATAGATAGATAGATAGATAGATAGATAGATAGATAGATAGATAGATAGATAGATATCCCAATCAAGAACAACGCCAAATGTAGAGAATGACGCCAATCTTTTTTTGAATATCAAATTGAAGAAAAAAAATAAAGGGAGAGGAATACTGAAGATACAGATAAGATCAATAAGACATTTTTTTTTAAATGGCTGCTTTTTCATTCATTATGCTGTGATACGTTCTGTTGATTTAATTTGCCAACCGATTTCTATGTTTTTTGGAACAATTTTTCGGATGATAACCCATGAAAAAATCTTCATATTTTAAAGCAGCCCCATTAAAAGATAATATATTCAAGATAATCGTGAAATTTTAATATTGCAATTTTTTTCTACAATGTTACTTCTCAAAAGTTGCTCGGTAAATGAAAAAAACGGAATGACTGAATGGATTCAGAGAAACGAAAATCATTTAACAGATACTTCATTTTTTGATGACTTAAAATCAAGAAAATGGAAAAAGAAAAAAAATGTGAAAATCAAAAAAAAAAAAAAATGCAATCAAGCTATTTATTAGCCTCAGTTGTTTTTCTCTACTAACATATTTGAAAAATAAAATTATCTTACGCTGTGTAAATTTAGAAAATATCCACTTCAATCAAGACCAAAAAAGAATTCTAATCCTCCTCCTCTTCCTACAACTACACCACTACCAGCCCACCCAGAGCTACAATAATAATAATAATAATAATAATAATAATAATAATAATAATAATAATAATAATGTTATGAAGTGAAATGTTTTTCATATTTTACCATTCCAGTGGTAGTAGTTTATCTCGTATGACGAAAGCGCCCACGTCGCTATCGAATGTGACACAAGTTCATTTTAAAGTGGGTTTGACAGCAATATCGGGGAAAATTGTCACCCACGGCACTTCTCCATTTTGGAGTCGCTTCGAGCGTCGGGTAATAGATCCTGCCCACCCCTCATGATGGAGAGGTACTGGCTGGAAGGATAGTCCCCGGGGGATGGAGCGAATATTATTGGTAGAGGAACGAACACCTCTGCCAGTCAAAACACAATACTCGCATACCGAGAGCTACTCTGTCCTTACTGCTCGGGCATTTATAAAGACTATGCCTTAGCTATTCTAATTGAGCAGTCATTTACATATCACCACAGATGATGATGACAATGATGATAGAATTACTGAATATTAACAATAAAAAAACTATTTACATTATTCGGACTATTGTTCTCATCTTTGTCGCCATATTTATTACAACGTTTCGGCTGTTGTACGCTCTGGCCTTCTTCAGGTGGTTGGAATGTCGAACTGAACCCTTTATTCCGCTCACTGGGGCAGACTGTTCTAGCTCCACGTGACATGTTTAATGGATGTCAGTTATCAGTTATCTCCTGTTAATTCCCCTCTCCAAGTTCTCCACTGCATTAACTGGGTATTGAACTCACACTCTTTGGGTTCTGTCACTGGATCTAACGAACGCCTTTATTCACTGTGCCATGTGTCCTCGAGTGAGCGAAATAAAGGGTTCAGTTCGACATTTCAATCACCTGAATAAGGCCGGAGCGTACAACTGTCGAAACGTTGTAATAAATATGGCGACAAAGATGAGGACAATAGTCCGAATAATAGTGTTTATAATACCTCATCTCAGAAATGCAGACAGATAATAAAAAACTACTTAATAATAATAAAATTACTGAATAATAATAATAAAATTACTTAATAATAATAATAATAATAATAATAATAATAATAATAACATCGCTGCGAAGGTTTTTGAAAAAAAATAGGCAATTCCAAAGACCTTGAAATGAAAATAGAAAAAAATATGGCACTAAACAAAAGCAGTTCCTGTCGTGGTTGAAGTTTTGGGTCTGATAAAAAAAAGGAACTCCAGAACATATCGGCAAAATCCATGGTGCGCCATCTCTCCAGGAAATCTCTAAAATAGTTCTAACAATCACAGCCTAGATCCTGTGAAAAACTTTGCCCATTTAAGTTTTTTTTTTAATACTTGTTTTTTGTTTAATTAAGTGAAAAGAATAAAAAAGTCAAATCCTTCGCTTGCCCTAGGTCATTGGTTATGTCCTGGCACAGGATTATAAAACAAATGCACGCCAAAAAGGATTAAAAATTATAATAATAATAATAATAATAATAACAGAAACTTCTAATGCAGCCATAGACAATCTCCTTTCTGAATGGCATACCTAATTTCACGAGGAAAATAATGTTTCTTAAAGCTTGCGTTTCGTTCTCACTTGTTCACTCACACATTCTCTCATACATAATGAAATAAATAAACAATGATTTACTCCAATGTTTCTTGAATTTTGTAAACTTGCGTTGAAGGTGACAATTTCACCATTTTAAAACATTGATTTTGACTAAGGAACATCATACGTCTACACATTTTTTTGTTTGTTTTAGAAAAAGGAAACGTTCATAATAATTCCTTTCTCCAACGAAGATATATGTATTTTCTTTTCAAAAATTATTTTTTGTATTTTCACACGGAGAAATTAGAGAAAAAATCACACGCAGCAGTGTGATTAATAAGCTTCATTTTTTTTTTATTATAGAAATTTTCTGTAAAGAAAAAAAAACAACTTTTCCCATTTTTAAGGCAGATGCTTACGCGTATGTTCTTCTGTAGTTAAAATGGAATAAATACATTGAGTCAATTGCTTCGTCCACTGCAAGGAAAGTTGGCTCCCTGTGCTGCGCCAGGAAATTTTTCTCCCCGGAATCGATCCTCCAGATCTACAAGTCAACAATTCGCCCTTGCATGGAGTATTGCTGCCATATATGGTCTGGTGCCCCTTCTGTTTGCCTCGAGGTTCTTGATAGGCTCCAGAGGCGGATATGCAATATAGTTGGCCCTGCTCTGGCATCTCGTCTACAGTCACTTTCTCACAGACGCGCCGTCACCTCCCCCTGTCTGTTCTACAAATACTTTCATGGAAATTGCTCCAAGGAGCTGCATTCGCTGGTTCCCAGACGTCATGAGTTCAAGCGCCCTACGAGGCTGTCATCCCGCTCTCACCTTTTCACTGTAGAAAATTTTAAATGTAGCCGTCTCTTCTACTCCAATAGCTCCATATCTCGCACCTCTCGCCTGTGGAACATCCTTCCCAATTACTGTTTCCCTGAGAGCTATAATCTCCAACTATTCAAATGTAATGTCAATCGACATCTCCAGTTGCCTTGATCTTTCCACTACCCTCATCCTCATCCTTTCTTCTATCACTCCTATCTGATCTTGCTCTAAATTTTCTGTAACCCCTTGTGTCCTAGTGGCTCCCCGCCTTGCTTGGGGTGAAATGCTTAAAAAAAAAAAATAATAATAATACTTGTTACATTTTGTCTATGAAATTTGTATAGAAATGTATCAGTTATTATGGGACAGAGATAATAATTTTACCACCTCTGTCCCATAATAGTTGTTACATTTAGCGTATGAATTATGTATGCAAATGTAACAACTATTATGGGATACAGAGAAAGTGAATTCCCTAATTTCAGCAATATCCTGTAAAACGTTCCTAATTTGTAGTGAATAATAAAAGTGACTGCTTTGGCTCTTACTAGAGAAGGTTAGTGTGCTCTTTCCTTTGTAAATAAATCAGTAACTGTTAATAGTTGAAATGTGTTCGATAATAATAGGCATAATTGCTAATTAGCTAATTACTGAATATTACTGATAAATTCCTTGCTAAAAACGTACTCAGGATATTGCTTCAATTTAGGTACTCACATGTCCGTCCCCAGTCATGGACCCCAGATATATGGCTACCAAGCTGTTATAGGTATCGCCTTAAACAGAGATAATTTTACTACCTCTGTACCAGAATATTTGTGTGCATGAAACGTGTATGCAAATGTAACAATTATCATAGGACAGAGATAACGTTTTTTTTTTTCAGTTACCTGTTGGAATGACGTCATTTCTGGGCCCGGTAAGCCCAAAAGCAGAAATTGGAAATAAAAAAAAAAGCTGTAGTGTATCTCGTAATGAAATTAACTCCTATAATTTCAGATAGCGCAAAATTTGACCTTTCTTTTGGGTTAATTAGGTATTAATGTTCACCCCATCTTAACATTTGCCACGAAACACAGATCTTACTTTTTTTTTTCGTCATATTGATAACGTCAATGCAACGACTCACCCGTTTCTTTCTTTTGGTATGAGTAGAAAAATAAATCTACGCGTTAAAAAATAGTACCCGTTGTTTTTTAAACTTTTTTTCTTTTTTAGTGCATACTGACTTTGAAAAAGATTAAAATAAAAAAAATTCATATTTGAATTTAATTAAAAGAAAAATCTTTATACAAATTAGAAATTGCTATGAGGCTCAGTCAAGTGTTAATAAAATGCAGTTTTAATGGCAGATTGGAACCCGACTGCCTTCTTTGCGAAACAGGTTACGGTTTTGAGACGAAGAAGCCATAATAGAAATGTTGACAACGGATGATAATACCGAGTTTAATTTATTAGGTTTAATTTTTCAGAGATTTGAAAACATGTTAATTTGTAAATTTGAGTCTAGCGAGGCGTTCAGGGGTAAGGGCAGAGCTTCCATTGAAAACGTGTTGTAAAAACTGAGTCATTTATTCCAGTTGGATGAATAAAACTGCAGAAACAAGAAAGAAACGAAAGAAAAAGCAATAAAAAAATTTAGAGATTAAGATTATAACATGTAATAAATAATAAAGTCATTCTATAAGTTTTGTGACGAACGTCAAAATAGAATATATTCTTTTAAAACGGGGTATTTCTCAGATTCTCTCAGAGAATATTTTAGATAGGAGCATATATATATATATATATATATATATATATATATATATATAGAGAGAGAGAGAGAGAGAGAGAGAGAGAAGAGAGAGAGAAAGAGCGAGAAAGAGAGAGAGAGAGAAAGAATAAATCCTAACGAGCCAGGTAAACTGCCCAGTTTACTCTGAAGATCCGTTTAAGTGAAACCTAGGTAGGTTTGCCTGGCTCGTTAGGATTTATTCTAATTTACCGCTCTACTTAGCGTATTCAGCCTTCTACGTTTCCGTTTTGTCTTTATACTCGATTATTTTTTTTTCTTCTTTGGACTAAGGACTTAAGACAATTTTTTCCTCCGGTACCGATTTGCCCTCAAATGTCTACAAGTTGAGTCATCCGATGTTTTTCAAGCGAGTAATACTGTTAATATATATATATATATATATATATATATATATATATATATATATATATATATATATATGTATGTATGTATATTAATAAAAAGAAAGAACAGTAAAATATAATCCGGTGTTCCTATAGATATTTTTATTTTTATTTTTACAAAATAGTGCTCAATGTAAATTCACAGAGCATTAATATTATAAATTAATATTAATTTATAATATATATATATATATATATATATATATATATATATATATATATATATATATATATATATATATCAAGGGGATAAATGCACAATTGTGCAAATCGTGTAACTTTTCCAACCCACAAAATTTTCAATATCTGAAAAGAACACTAAACTAATTGAGTTTCTTTCTTCCAGGTTTCCAGATAAGACGTTAGCCATCTTGACACAATGCGTTGTAAGAATCATTGAAAAACCTTTTGACTTATTCCGCTGGAAAGAGCGCAGGTTAAAATCATTTTGTGTCAGCTCCACTGTCTTCCCAACTGAGACAATGGTGAAAGGAAAAATATCATTCAGGCCTTCAGTAATGGTACCAACATTCATACTCTGGATTCCATCTTCAAGGTACATTCAAGAATCATCATGAGAACGGTGAATAAGTTTTTAAAAAGAGGGAACAGTAGAAAGGAAAACTGGATCAGGAGGTCACAACAGGAATAAGGATCACCATTTCAACTTAGAACTAAAGAGATCAATTAGAAAAGATCCAACTCAATCCATAAGACGTTTGGCAGGTGAGAGAGAAGTTTCAGCTATGACAGTCCAAAGAGCAGTGGGAAAAGACTTGAAAATGAAATTGTACGTGAAACGTGTTGCTCCAACTTAACTAAAGTGGTGGAGGAAGATCCAGACCAATAGGAGTGTATGTGCGCGTCTACATATGTGTATGTATATGTGAGGAAGTGTAAGTTTGTCCGACGGCGCGGGCGGCAGATCTGAAAAGCATCAAGACCATCCCACCCGCTCTATTTTTGTAGTGATTTTATAACATATTTATGTTATAATTTTCGAATAAATAATGTCTTGTCACAGAAATAGAATTTGAATTGCGTATGTATATATATGCTCGAACGCATGGATATGTACCTGCGCCTAACCTCGGAGTGTTTATGGTTGTGTTTCTGTGAAATATAATGCGTACACCTGTATGTATGTGTGTCTATGTGTATGTATGAGTGTGTCATCCCAAACAAACACAGAAAAAAATTCTTCCTCCCATCACCAAACATAGTCAAACACAAACAAGTATAAATAGATGCAATTTTTAAAAAATAAAGCAGTTTGATGATCGCAAAAGCGTGAAATCCAGCGTAACAAACTCATATCTATGCGACTGAATATATATATATATATATATATATATATATATAAAGAAATAATCATACATAGAATCAATCAGCAATATTAATGCTATTAATGGCGAAATCACTTCGTTAGTAGAACATAATGTATACTGTTAATCTATTGAATGATGTGATCCTCATTTATAAAACTGTTGTCAGATGTTTCTAGCGTATATTTTTTTAAGTTAAGCAAGTACTTTCGAAGAATCATCTTTCATCGTCAGGCTGTAATTTTTTCCTTTCAAGTTAAAACTTGGAGACGAAATAATTGTTTGTAGACCGAAAGATGCTTTTTTAAAGAGTGTGCTTCAAATATATATATATTACTTCAAGTTTTATATATATATATATATATATATATATATATATATATATATATATATATATATATATATATATATATATATACACACACACATATTACTTCAAATATATATATATTACTTCAAACGTTATTAATTCTCTTTAGGAATATATTTTAGGAATATGTATATGTATATATATATATATATATATATATATATATATATATATATATATATATATATATATATATATATATATATATATATATAAATGTTTTTATTGTATATTAAATATATATCAAATGTTTTTATTGTAATTTACTATAATAAAAATATAATATAATATAATATATGTCTTTATATATATATATATATATATATATATATATATATATATATATATATATATATTAGGTTGATGTAAAAATAATATCGTTTTTTGACGTATTTTTTAACGTCAAAAAACGATATTATTTTTGCACTAACCTAATATATATAGCTTTGTTATTTAACATTAAGCGCTGTTTTTTTTTCCACTATAGGGTATGTATGTATTTGTAGACGAACGCTTGCTCGTGCATTTACCTGTATTTATTCATTTGATTACATATATATATATATATATATATATATATATATATATATATATATATATATATGTATAATAGAGGGAGAGTGTGATTAGGAAAAAAGAGAGAAATCGAAAATTAAATCCTGTTCTCAAAATCAGGTAAATGTGTTAAGATGAAAGCAGAAACTATGAAACCTGATCGAGACGCTAAGGGAAAATGAAAGCAAGAGAAGAAAGCAAGATGTACGAGGATACGGGGCCATTTAAAACCCGGATAAATGCTAATGAACCCCTATTTAAATAAAATATTGAACCTGACATCACTTTTGACGCATGCGCCATAGTGGGTTTTCTGCGGGACAAAGCCCAATAAAGTTGTATCAGCACAAGCGGCGAACGGCAACGGTACAAAATCACATGCTGTATTCGATTTGGCAGTACATCTAGTGAGATGTGGTCATCATGTTAAGGTTAATCTATGAATACGCGTCCTCATAAATTATTAAAACGACTGGGACTTCATTTTCATTATTTACACTATGAACCCTTAGCCAAACGAGAAACACAGACGATGGGATAGCAATATCTATCTATTTATCTATCAATCTATCTATCTATTTATCTATCTCAGTCTGTTCTTATCTATCTATCTATCTATCTATTTATCTATCTATCTATTTCAGTTTGTTCCTATCTATCTATCTATCTATCTATTTCAGTCTGTTCTTATTATATCTATCTATCTATTTCAGTCTGTTCTTATCTATCTATCTATCTATCTATCTATCTATTTCAGTCTGTTCTTATCTATCTATCTATCTATCTATCTATCTATCTATTTATCTACATCTCTGTTATGAAATAAACACACACAAATGTATATATATTTAGTGTATTCGGGTAGCAGATCATTATTCAAACACATGTTGTTAAATATAACAAATAACGAATGTCTATTATGTTTGATCATGACCCGTTCTAAGCTTGTATTGTGGCTTTAACGAACATCGCTGTTGTAATGCCCATACAACAAATCTGATGATGTCTTATTTGAGGCAAAAGCTTAGATCGAGGAATAGCATAACAAAAAATATCCAAATGTTGGACAATTTTTGTCATTATTTTTTCCCGAAACCGAAGCCAATATATGAAACTTAGAACGGCTTATGATCAAACATAATAGACATTCATTGTCTGTTATATTTAACAATATATGTTTGAATATATATATATATATATATATATATATATATATATATATATATATATATATATCCAAATGAGAGAAAGAACAGATAAAGTAAAATTCCACTGTTCGTAGTAGTGTAACCCGGACATAATAGACCCGGATATAAGAGAAACACGGATATAAGGGACTTCTCCGGTCCCGACAACTCTCTTATATCCGTGTTACACTGTATTTACTTTTAAAAAAGTACTCAATACATAGTAGAGCAATATATTATTAATTTTAATATAAGAGATTATGGAATAGCTACACAAAAGCTCACATGTTTCAATACTTTCATTGTACTTCTTCAGGGGATGGTAAGTAATTGGTGATTAATGATTTACCTTTTTCCGAAAGTTAAAGTGGGGGTAAACATGAGGTCAGAATTAAAAATAGACTTGTGGGTATGTCTTGATTAACCAATTAAATGACAGCTCTACGCTAAATAGAAAAGTAAGCTCAGAGTGTGGAGTTGGGGGCGGGGGAGTTATTCTTTCATGCCATGATAAACCGGAACATAGACGTAGTCATTTTAGTGCTTTCGAAGCCAGATTTTCAGTTTAGTGATGTCTAAAAAAATAAATAATTCTACAAAGTTTCCGACAGCCCATGCTGGCGAGGCTGGTAGCAGGTGTATTGGTAGTAGCATTAAAATCGTAGGAATGCTTATAGTCGCATGTTTCTGATGCCCTTACGATAATACCAGGGTAAGTCAAAAATGATCCACCTTTTCGTCATAACAGATCTTGAGGTTTGCTACATCACCTTCTACTCGTGAGTACTTATAGTTGGCACTAGTGCGGTCACGTGATCAAAATTCGGGCATGATCGCGCCAGTTTTCTTGCTGCTGTTACAGTGTAAACATAGCCCCTCCGCTAGCAGTGTGCACCAAGGAGAAACAAAGAGCAGATAATATTGAACTTAGCCTCGTATTAACTTTTAGATAATAATTTTTATATGAAATATTGTATATATAAACATATACAAAATATAAACATACATAATTCCCTCAACTTTATTCTTCCATTCTGACCGAGGGACGCCTCCCTAGCGGAGAATTGTTTTATTTATTGATTTTTTAGTCAATACATCCTAATCAAGGCGATAATGCTACTAAGACGTAAGGGAGCAACTGGGAGTGAAAGAGACTGAGAAGAATTTAGAAGGAACCGGAAACACAATCCTAAACAGAGGATAAGGAATAAACCTCTACTCCTGTTCAAATGGCCGGCGGGAGGGATTATGAACCGGATGATAGGCGAACCTATCTACTCCTATTTAGAAAAATCGGCAGATAGGAACTTGGACGAAATTTTGCCGCAGGGCAAAGTTTCGTCCGAGGGAGGTAGACAGTCCCTGAACCCATTTAGGCGAGTTCAAAGGTAATATTTTGGGCCGAGCCTACGGGCTCGAAGTACTCACGTTAAACTCGGCCTTGTGCCACATACATCCCTGGGTGGGGGGGCTGTTAAATATTATCAGTCGACCAGACTGTTCGTAACTGTCAAACTCTCTGTCTCAGCAGAGAGGAACCCGGACGAAGCTTTGCCGCAGGGCAAAGTTTCCTCCGGGAAGGTAGACAGTCCCTGAACCCGTTTATACGGGTTCTAAGGGAATATATTTGGCCCAGCCTACGGGCTCGGAAAACCCACTGTAAACTCGGCCTTGTGCCACATACACCCCTCGTGGTAGGGCTGTTAAATATAACAGTCGACAAGATTGTTCATCTGTCGAACTCTCTGCTTTGAGCGGAGAGGAAGCTGGACGAGGCTTTGCGGAAGGGCAAAGTTTCGTCCGGGGAGGTAAACAGGTCCTGAACCCGTTTATACGGGTTCTAAGGGAATATTTTTGGCCGAGCCTACGGGCTCGGAGAACCCAAGGTAAACTCGGCCTTGTGGGGGGGGGGTTAAATATTAACAGGCGAATAGATTGAACGGTAAACTCGGCCTTGTGGGGGAGCTGTCGAATAGTTTGAACGCTGGGTCAACCGACACGCATTCACTAGTCGTGTCATACTCTTCTGTTGTACTTACTGTTAATATATGATATATCTGCAACGCTTGTTTTTTTTTATTTCTTTAAACATTTACTTGGTCACAACAATTTATTACTTCAAACGTCATTATAGTGGATATTCGTATTTTAAATAGACGCAACATTTGTATTTTTTTATTTTAAACAGTTTATGGTAGTGCGTATTCGATAAACCCCAATAAAGAAAAAATGCTTTCAGATGGAGATCGAACCTGTGTTCCTCTTTTTAGAAAAAAAAAAACAAAAAAAACTCTGTTTGATTCAGTGTGCTCCCCCGTTCAGCTACAGAGATCGTCACAACTCAGAAAGTCTTTATTTTCTCTTTTAAGGAAAACACATTTCCTCATTCAGATATTTGAAATGGAAAAATAGAATTAATATCTAGCTAATTCCTGTTGTAGCCGCTTTCTCGGGTATATTTGCGTTTCTTCAACATCAACAGAGCCAGCTCGTAGTTTATATTCCAATTATGCTGAGTGGGACAATAGTCTAGCAGTGGGATTTTTAAGTGGCGTGTCGCGGAAGACTAGTGTGCCGTGCGATTCTGTTAAGTTTACCGTGAAATATTGAAGAAATCACGAAAAAACACCGGGCACAGGATTCACTCTAAATAAGCTGCACAAATAGTTGGATAAAAACATTGAAATAAAGTTCATATTTGTGCGTGTATTTTTAAAAATCTATGGTTTTATTTCATAACATTTACATTTATACCCTTTAAAGATTTTGCTAAGTGTGCCATGATATTTTTTTTCCATAATTTTACGGTATAAATGCGGTGGAAATGATTTTACCATAGGCTTTCATTGGAAATGATTTTATCAGCATTGGAAACAATTTTACCATTGGCATCCATTGGAAATGATTTTACCGTAGGACTCTATTGGAAACGATTTTACCAAAGGCTTCAATTGGAAATGATTTTACCGTAGGACTCCATTGGAAACGATTTTACCAAAGGCTTCAATTGGAAACGATTTTACCAAAGGCTTCAATTGGAAATGATTTTACCATAGGCTTCAATTGGAAAGGATTTTATCGCAGGGCTCAATTGGAAATGATTTCACCATAGGGTTCCATTGAAAAGGATTTTACCATAAGCTTCCATTGGAAATGATTTTATCGTGGGGCTCTATTGGAAACGATTTTACCATAGGGTCCCACTGGAAATGACTTTAACATGAAGTTCCAGTGGAACAGATTTTACCATAGGGTTCCATTGGAAATGATTTTACTGTAGGGTTTCATTTGCAATGATTTTAACATAAAGTTCCTTTCGAACAGATTTTACCATATGATTCTATTGGAAACCTCTTTACCATAGAATTCTATTGGAAACGATTTTACTATAGCGTTCCACTGAAAATGACTTTAACATAAAGTTTTATTGGAACAGATTTTACCATAGGGTTCCACTGGAAATGATTTTACCATAGGAATGTTTTGGAAAATATTTTACTATAAGAATGCATTGGGGCTGATTTTATTATTAGAATGTCTTGAAAAAATTTAAATGCAATGTCAATCGACATCTTCTGTTTTTTTTTTTAAACCTGTTCTTTTGTTTTCCTTTCTACTCAATAAAGCTTTCACAGTTTCTTTCACCGTCAGTAACCCTTTGTATCTTAGGGATTGTATCGCCTTACTTGGGGTGAAAATACGATTAAAGATAAATAAGTAGCTAAAATAATTTTACTGCATGAATGCATTAGAAATGATTTTATTATGGGAATGGTTGGAAATGATTTTACTCAAAGAAAGCATATAAATTATTTTACCATAGAAATGCATGGAAAATGATATTACTCAGAATGTATGGGAATAATTTTCTGTAGAAATGAATTCGAAATGATTTCTACAATAGGAATGCATTAGAAAAGATTTTTCTATGCGAATGGATTGAAAATGATTTTACTATGGGAATGAATTGGGAATTATTTCTAACATATGAATATATTGGAAATGATTTTACTATAGGCATGCATAATTTTAGCATAGAAATGCACGAGAAATTATTTTAGCATAGGAATGCACGGGAAATTATTTTAGCATAGGAATGCACGAGAAATTATTTTAGCATAGGAATGCACGAGAAATTATTTTAGCATAGGAATGCACGGGAAATTATTTTAGCATAGGAATGCACGAGAAATTATTTTAGCATAGGAATGCACGAGAAATTATTTTACCATAGGAATGCACGAGAAATTATTTTAGCATAGGAATGCACGGGAAATTATTTTACCATAAGAATGCACGAGAAATTATTTTAGCATAGGAATGCACGGGAAATTATTTTACCATAAGAATGCACGAGAAATTATTTTAGCATAGGAATGCACGGGAAATTATTTTACCATAAG
>OZ010575.1:18732291-18792291 GCA_963932145.1 Acanthosepion lycidas
TTGTTTACATTTGGATACGCATCGAGCAGATATGAATGTATGATAGAAAATCATGGAGAATTGTGGTTTAAAAACAGTAAAATCGACCTTGATAACCGAAACGCTCATTTGTGGCTCAGTCGGTAAAAGTATGTCAGGCTTTATGACGGTTCCGTACAGGGTACCAGTTCGATTCCTGTCGGAGGACGCATAATTTTTTATGAAAATTTATCGGACATTCAGGCCGGTAAATGTTGTTAATACTGTTTATTATAAACAGCATTTCCTTAAATATTTTAAAATCTTATGAGTATGTAACTGTTGACCAATCAAAAGACAGGTCAAAGCTTGAGCAGAAAAGTTAAATATAGGTTAGATGTTAGGGGTGTATGTGGTATTCATACGTATCTCGAGGAACTGTCATTATATATATATATATATATATATATATATATATATATATATATATATATATATATATATATAATGGAATCTCCCGTCGGTTTCGACGTATGAGGATCTGACAGCTTAATTGATTCAGATATGACATTTTGTGCAATAATCTTAAGTAGCACTTAGTGATTTACAAAGGAGGCCACATATGGAGCAAGAGTGAGAATTGTGAGATGAGATCACTGTTAGATTGGCTGACCTTTTATATCTTGCTCTAGCTTCTTGAAGATGATTCAGACAAGCAGATTGAGTTATATATATATATATATATATATATATATATATATATATATATATATACATATTCTGTGTATTTTCGGAAATATTCTTTAAAAAAACACATTTTGTGTTGATTAATTTTACTGTTCAACTTTTACAAATGACGAATAATCCTTCTCAGGCAAGAAGGAATTTCGCCAGTTCATTTCGGAAGAAAAATACATGAAGTATGGTCGAGGCCTTTGATTTTCTTAAGTCACAATCAAGGTAGGTAGAAACAATTGGTAAGTTCCCAGTAACTAGTGAGAGTTAAGACGTAGGCGAGGTATAACGTGTGTCTGTGTGTGTGTTTTCACATACATGCAAGCTGTTATCATTGTTTTTATTTATTCATGGTTGTTTTTGTTGTCTTTTTTTGTTTTATTGCTTCGAGGAAGACTGTTTTTACGTTTTGATTTTATGTCTAATGTTACAATGCATTTCATGCTGTTTTTTAATGTGTTTCCCAATAGCGCTATTGTTTGATAGGTGACAGGTAATTCTTCGTGATTGTGTGGTTGTGGTATATCCTATGTAAGACTTTTTTTTATTATTTCCAGAGAAACATTCTCAATACACCTGTTCTGCGATATATTTTATATAGTAATATATAGGATATATAATTTAGTATATATTAGAATTAAATTTTATGAAATATAAGAATATTTCGAGATTAAATGACCCAAGAGGGGTTGATAAGCCGTAAAACAAAACAACCAAGCAAAAACCAATCAAGTCTATGGCGTGAATACTAACAACGAAGATATTGGATTTATTCTCCACCCTTCAACCTTTCTCCCACAGGCGGGGCGTGGCAAGCCTCTCGCTACTCTATCGTTATTTCCACTGAAAGTGCTCGGATGAACTACATTCCCTGGTTCCGCCAAGTCAAACCTTCAAGGCAAGAACACGCCATGCCACTTACATAGTAGCAAACCAACCACATTCCTCTCCGTATTCCATCGGCGAGAAGTAAGTTCCATTCGAGCAGCAGCTTCTTGCGAACCACTGCCCTTTGGAATCGACTCCCAAGAGGATGTTTCCTCGATCACGACAATCTTAACGTTCAAGGCTAGGGTTAACACTTATCTTCTACTCCTATACGCACAAATGGCCTACTAACGTAACCCTCTACCTCGAGTGCCCCCGGGCCTTGTAAAGCAGGCGTCGGCAACCTTTTGCTAACTATGTGCCGATTTAGGGTTTTAAAATCATTCAGTGTGCCAACAGCATACGTATTTTTATACAAGTCAAGGTGAATATACCTGTTCTACAGTATATTTTATATAGTAATCTATAGGATATATACTTTAGTATATAGTAAAATTCTTTGCGTTGTAGTAGTTATTGGTTCGGACTTCGTGATGTCATTTGCGGCCGCGTGCCATTAAAAATTGCTTGGCGTGCCACGTGTGGCACGCGTGCCGTAGGTTACCGACCCCTGACCTAAACAATAATAATACTGAATAATTTTTTTTAAATGTTAAAGTATATTTAATCACATTTCCCTAATATTATGTTGGTGCAAAAATAATGTCGTTTTCTCACATATGTTACTTTTATATATGATTTCTGATTAATTCATTGATATATATAGCCATGTTATATACCATTTTGAAGCGCGTTTTTCGCTCTATCGAATCGTGTTATTCGTTACCATTCTCAATCTCTTCATTCATTTTTTTTCAGGCTTTTCGACAGCATGGACAAAATTCAAATCCGCACGATTTTCTTGTTCCAGTTCAAACTAGGCCGAAAAGCTGCCGAAACAGCTCGTGATATCAATGATGCGTTTGGCCCAGGAACCACTAACGAACGTGTGACACAACAGGGGTTCAAGAAATTTCGCAATGGTGACGAGAGCCCCGAAGATGAAGACGGTCGCGGCCGGCCGACTGCGGTTGATAACGAACATTTGAAAGCCTTAATTGAAGCCGATCCTCGCAAAACCACACGAGAAGTTGCTGTTGAACTCGAGGTCGACCACTCAACAGTCGTTCGCCATTTAAAGCAAATAGGGAAGTCAAAAAAGTTGGATACATTGGTGCCGCATGAATTGAACGATAATAAAAAAAAATCGTCATTTTGAGGTGTCTTCTACGCTCCTTCTGCGCAACAAAAACGACCCATTTCTCGAGCGGATTGTGACGTGTGATGAGAAGTGGATCCTCTACGACAACCGGCGACGTTCGGTACAGTGGTTGGATGCCGGAGAAGCTCTACAACACTTTCCGAAGCCGAAATTGCGCCAAAAAATGGTTATGGTGACTGTTTGGTGGTCTGCGGTCGGTCTCATCCATCACAGCTTCTTGAATCCGGGCGAAACGATTACGGCGGAGAAGTACTGCCGACAAATTGATGAAATGCACCAGAAGCTCCAACGTAGGTGCCCGAGATTGGTCAATATGAAGGGACCAATTCTCCTCCATGACAACGCTCGCCCGCATGTTGCTCGACTGACCCTGCAGAAGCTGAACGAATTGGGCTACGAGACTCTGCCTCATCCGCCATATTCACCGGACCTCTCGCCCATCGATTATCACTTTTTCAAGCATCTCGACAACTTCCTGCTTCAAAAGCCGAGATGATGCCGAATCGGCCTTCAATGACTTCATCGCTTCCAGAACTCCAGATTTCTATGCTAATGGGATAAATAAACTTGTTTCTCGTTGGCAAAAATGTGTCGATTCTAATGGTTCTTATTTCGATTAATAAAGTTTATTATGAAAGGAGTTATGATCTTTTGAAGTTGAACGTCAAAAAACGACATTATTTTTGCACCAACCTCGCGATCCGTAAATTAATACTGTGGGGTAGGTAAACCATGAAAAAGCAATGAAATAAATAAATTAAATTAAATAAAAAATGTTTGAAATTATGAGGCAAGATAATTTGTTTTTACACCAAAATCCTTACATAAATGTGAGGTTGGTTAAAGTTTTAAGCACCAAAAGCTGATATTTAATTTAAATTACGAGCATTTTGAGCAATTTTACTTATTTAATTTATATCTCTCGACTTTTCTTATTAAGCCAAAAATAAAAAATAAAATGAAATTCTTACTAATTAACCCATAGCTGGGGAGGAAAAAAAGGTGAGTTCATACGTTCCCTAAGGGTGATGTTGCGCATAAATGAATATAACGAACACGACTGGAATTGGAGCTCGAATCTCCTGTTTTCCAATAGCGAGCCGTTATCCATTACACCACCTGCACATCCAAGCTTCTCAAGCGCTCAACAATCTAGGTACTGACAACGATCGATGTTGCTTACCTTCGGTGATCGTATGCGAAACGGAATTTCAACGAGATATGGCCGTAAGCAGGAGCAGAGAGAAAGAGTGATAAAATAAATAGAATTGAATAATAGATAGATAGATAGTGAGATATATATATATAGAGAGAGATTATATACTGAAATAGATAGATAGATAATGTACAGATTGACATAGATTAAATACGAACATAGATAGATAGATAGATAGATAGATAGATAGATAGATATTATATACTGACATATATAGATAGGTAGAGAGAGATTATATACTGATGTACAGACTGCGTTAAATAGATAGATAGATAGAGAGAGAGAGAGAGAGAAAGAAAGAAAGATTATATACTGACAGATAGATAGATAGATAGATAGATAGATAGATAGTGTAAAGACTGCCTTAGATAGATAGATAGATAGATAGATAGATTGTATACTGACATCGAGTGATAGATAATGTACAGACTGCGTTAGATAGACAGACAGACAGAGAGATTATATAATGACATAGATAGATAGATAGATAGATAGATAGATAGATAGATAGATAGATATATATTATATACTGACATATATAGATAGGTAGAGAGAGATTATATACTGATGTACAGACTGCGTTAAATAGATAGATAGATAGAGAGAGAGAGAGAGAAAGAAAGAAAGATTATATACTGACAGATAGATAGATAGATAGATAGATAGATAGATAGATAGATAGATAGATAGATAGATAGATAGTGTAAAGACTGCCTTAGATAGATAGATAGATAGATAGATAGATAGATAGATAGATAGATAGATTGTATACTGACATCGAGTGATAGATAATGTACAGACTGCGTTAGATAGACAGACAGACAGAGAGATTATATAATGACATAGATAGATAGATAGATAGATAATGTTCAGACTGGGTTAGATAAAAAGAGAAAGAAAGAATGAAACGAAAGAAAAAAAACCAGAACGAATGAGAGAAATAAAAAAAAAAAAAAACAATCAATGAAATAAATGAAGAAAAAGAGACGTAAATATGAAATACGAAAACAAAAACAAAAAAAAACAAAAAAAATACTAAACGATTATCGTCGAAGTTAACGTAACCAGAATGTCCCGGTAACGTAACTGTTATTGGCGCGGAAAACTGGAATCAGCGAAGCGATTTCCCTTCTGTGCTTGTCTGTTTGTGTTTCCTTTCGCACTAACGACCTTGGGAAAAGGCAAAAAATCTACAATAGAGAAAAAGAAAAGTACTCTCTTGCCTTGGATGGCAGGCTAGATGAAGAATGGAGTCTTCAGTATCTATCTATATTTATGAGATGAGGTATTATGTACACTATTTACATTATTCGGACTATTGTCCTCATCTTTGTCGCCATATTTATTACAACGTTTCGACCGTTGTTCGCTCCGTGTTCGTAGTTGGATTGTCAAATTGAACCCTTTATTCTAGTTCCACGTGCCATGTCAAATGGATGTCACTTATCAGTTATCTCCAGTTACTTTCCATCCAAGTTCTCGACTGCCTTAACCGGGTATTGAACTCACACTCTTTGGGTCCTGTCCTCAAGGACACATACCACAGTGGATAAAGGCATTAGTTAGATCCAGTGACAGGTCCGACGACCGCGAACGGAGGCCGGCCAGCCACTTCGACGGACTTACGGCATTTACATTCTAAGGCGCATTACGGGCGTCCGGCGACCGCGAACGAAGGCCGGCCAGCCACTTCGATGGACTTACGGCATTTACCTTCTAAGGCACATTACAGGCGTCCGGCGACCGCGAACTGAGCCCGGCCAGACGCTTCGACGGACTTACGCATTTACCTTCTAAGGCGCGTTACGTCCAGAATTTCATCGCGTTTTGCTGATTCCACTTTCCGCGCCGACAACTAAGCTATGCATGCTTATAGGTGACGGGCTACGTGAAGAAGACAACGGAAGAATCACTCGACTTTCTTTCCCAAGAAGCCATGTTAGTTGGTATGATAAAAATAAGTAACCGGCGGAGATCCCTGATTGCCTCCATCTTGAAACATGAGAAAGAGAGAGAAAGTTAAAAATGAAATCCGTTTTGTTAAGTAATTTTGCTCCAAGGAAGGCAATAAAGCCACTCAGGCACAAGAAGTTACTGAGTGTGGAAGAATATGAGAAAAAAGAAAACGTTATTAGAGATAAGGAGAATAATAAAAGAACAGGTAATGAGAAGAGAGAAGATAACGTTTGACATTGCATTTAACCTTTTAAAGATCAAACGTAACTGGAAAGCAAGAAGTCGAAATTGAGTTCCACAAGTGAGAAGTGCAAGAGAAGGAAGTGTTAACATAGAACTTACGGTTACGTCTAGCCATTTTCGTAGGCACCAAGGAGGGAGAACAGGCATAGGACTTACGGTTCCATCTCGCAATTTCAACAATAAAAGGATGAGACATTAGCGACAATCTAGTACTGCGATTAAATTCCAAAAGTTTAGATATCAAAGAGGAAAGCTCATTAGAACAATTACCATGAAAATATTTATAGAAAAGGCACAGGAAAACGACGTTAGGGCGGTGGGTATATGAGTGAAGTCGAGATGGTAGGTCAGGACAAATAACATTGCAGATTCTTCTTTGCGTTTTATCAAGAATCTCTAAATATATAGCAGGAACACCAGACCAGATGTGGCGGTAATATTCATTACAAGGACAAATGGTCGACTTATGAATATGTAAGATAGATTCTGGCGAGAAAAATTGTCTATCACGACATGATGAACCAACTTTCTGAGCTGCAAACTTGGCAACTGATTCAATATACCCTTTCCACTTCATGTCAGTTGAAAACGTTAATCCGAGGAAGCGACACGAGTCACTCTCCTGGAGGCTAGCGTCAGCCATTTATGATGGAACGCAAAAAGGGTTCTCACAGGTGATTAAGAAAGAGCAGACTGAGATAGATAGGTATGAAGAGACGGGGATAGATAGATAGATAGATAGATAGATAGATAGATAGATAGATAGATAGATAGATAGATAGATAGAAAGAAAACTAAAATAGTAGATAGATAGATAAGGTTGATAGATGTAAAAAAGAAATAATTAAGAAAAACTAAAATAGATAGATAGATAGATATATAGATAGCTTCGATATAAACAGAATACGAATACACTAAGTAAGAAAAACTAAGATAGATAGATAGATAGATAGATAGATAGATAGATAGATAGATATGAGCAAAATGACACGGATAGATAGATAGATATGAACAGACTGAGATAGATAGATAGATATAGATAGATAGATAGATAGATAGATAGATAGATAGATAGATAATGAACAGACTGAGATAGATAGATAGATAGATAGATAGATAGATAGATAGATAGATAATGAACAGACTGAGATAGATAGATAGATAGATAGATAGATAGATAGATAGATAGATAGATAGATAGATAAGAAGCACCAGTCCATATTTGGCAACAATATTCTAAGCATGGACGAATGGTAGATTTATAAATGGGTAAGATAGATACTGACGAGAAAAATTGCCTAGCCCGACATGTCACACCCTGAAACCAACTTTCCTGGCAGCAAACCTCGCAATTGATTCGATATAATCTTTCCATCTCCTGCCTGCAGATAACGTGGACCAATAAGGTGCAACGTGTTGCTCTCCCGGGAGTTAGTATCAGCTATACTGATGGATGGTAAGAAGGGTTCTATTAAACCTATTGTAATTAAAGCACAGACATTACTTTGATCACGCTCAATGTAACTATATATATATATATATAGAGAGAGAGATGGGTAGAAAGAGAGAGAGAATGAGAGAGGAACAGAGAGTGAGAGAGAGGGCGAGAAATAGAGAGAGAGTGATAAAAAGAGTGAGAGAGAGGTAGAGTGAGCGAGAAAGTGAGTGAACGAGAGAGAGAAAAAGAGAGAGTGAGAGAGTCAAAAGGAAGATAGAGAGAAAGAGACGGAGAAAGAGAGAGTGAGATAGAAAAAGAGAGAAAGAAAGAGTAAGACAAAGTGAGAAAGAGAGTGAGGGAGAAAGAAAAGGTGAGAGAGAGTGGGGAAGAGTGAGAGAGAGAGAGAGTGACAAAAGGGAGAGTGAGAGAACGAGACAAAGAGAAAGAAAGAAAGAAAGAAAGAAAGAAAGAAAGAAAGAAAGAAAGAAAGGGTGAGAGAGTGAGAGTGAGAAAGCGTGGGAGAATAAGTGGTCGAGAGAAGGCGACAGAGAGAAAGAGATAGAAAGAGTGAGAGAAAGAGAAAGGGTGGGAGAGGGAGAAAACAGAGTCAGAGAAATAGTGCGTGAGAAAGGGAGAGAATGAGAAATAGGGAATGAAAGAGAGAAATAGAAAGTTTGAGAGAATTAAAAATTGTGAGAAAAAAAGGCATGAACAAGGGAAACAAAGAAGAATTTAAGAATGAACAACAAAACAACAGTAACAAAAAAAGAAAACTATTCGACAAGATATCTCAAGCGTAGCCTGCAAGAAATTTATTCTCTGATCCCAATTATTCTAGAGGAAAATATGAAGAAAAAAAAAATAAGATAAGGTCCTTTTGATGTATTGTTAAGGGAACGTAGTACAAACAGATTTTTTAAAATGTAAATTTAAAAAGAATTATTTTTTCTTTTTCATAATGCTATAATTTCATTTCATATGGCCGCACAAAAGAATGGCGTATATTTTGAAGGTTCAGCGCCTTTAAAATATTCAAATCTCGTAAGAAGTTCTCGAAACATTTTCATCACGAGATATGCGTTAATCTTTACAGCAGTATCACAAATGATGTGCAATATTTATTTTATTTTTAAAATGTAGATTTATTGCTTTAGTTTAGTTAAAAGCATTGCAGAACCTTCAATATTATAAGGCTGAGTGCCGAAAAGCTCTTGGTTGAACCAAGCAGGGATCCCCAAATAAATTCTTTTGATGAGCCAGATATTGGATTGATTAATTGACTTGTCTTTTTTTTCGACCTATCAACCTTTATGTGTGTTATTTAAAGCCAGCAATTTTTTTTTAATTTCAAGAACTATTTGGAAATCATAATGGTTTTACAGATACAATTCCTTCCAATTAAACCCAAAAGCCGAGGCGGGTCGAAGAAGATGCGAATTTATATCTTTACGTGGAACTGAAACTCGGCTGACCGACATCCAATCCCGAGCCGTTATCCATTATACCACCCTCGCATCCTCATCCTGAGTAAGACGATAAACTACATCCGCGTCCTGGGTATGACGATAAACTACATCCGCGTCCTGGGTAAGGCGATAAACTACATCCAACAGCAAGGCCTCTGATCAGGAGGTTTTGGGGAGCGTGGAACCACCTCTTAATTGCTGGTGTTTCCAGGTCCACCCTGACCCGGGGTGGTAGCACCTGTTAGGGTCCCAGCTATTGGCAAATAGTTAACACCCAAACTTGTTTAAAAATAGGTTTTAATACCAGAAATGCTTTGTAATAAAAAAAATTCTTACCAGCAATAATTTTTGAACGAAACATTATTATCAGCAATACTTAAGAAAAAAATACCAGCAATACAGCTATACATTCTTTGAAAAAAAATATGACCAGCTATAGATTCCTTCAAGGGAAAATATTCCCAGAAATAGATTTTTAAGGAAAAACATTACCAGCAATAAAAATGTTGTCGGCATTAAATAACCTATTGAGGTTGACATGCCGTAAAACAAAACAAACCAAAACCGCGTGTCCAAGATTACAGAACCTGATTTTCCCAAGCGGTCACCCATCCGTGTAGTGACCAGGCTCGAAGTTGCTTAACTTCGGTGAGTCGTACTGGAACCAATGTTTCAACGTGATGTGGCCGTAAGCCTGGACGCAAGCAATATGTGCAAAACATATGGAGAGTATAAAGAACTGCAGAGGCAGAAAATGCTGAAAATGTTGGAAACGCTGAAATTTTAAACTTTTAAATTTAAGCTTAAATTTAAGTCCTATTTATTAGGTTGGTGCAAAAATAATGTCGTTTTTTTTTTACGTATTTTTTAACGTCAAAAAACGACATTATTTTTGCACCAACCTAATATTTCTTTTTATTTTATTTTTTTTTAAAAGATATGCCCTGGGTATCTAAATTTAGCCAATTTCTTTCAGTTTCCTTGTGTTTTCATTCTTGTTTATGCTATTAAATAGCCGACATTGTGATAACAGAAGATCTGCCAAGAAAGGTGAAAGGTTTTCAAGAAACAGGACGTAAATTTACTGTGGAGGATCTAGCGGTTAAAGCACTTATTAAATGGCTTCCTCTTTCAATTAGAATAGCACTTTTTTTAAAATCAGAATTATGGCCAGACTCATTACGGCGCGACGTCCTGGGTATGACGATAAACTACATCCGTCAGCAATGCCACTTATCAGGAGATTAGAGCTTTTAAGGAGCGTAAAACCACCTCTTAATTGCTGTTAATAACTAAACCTAAGAGTTTACTAACCATTAACCTTTGTAATACACGGACAAGAATGTGATGATAGTCTGTTTCTGTTTACATGGATGATTTCCAAGCAATGATAAAAACGTGCATATAAGACGCTGGAAGCGAAAAACGCACTGCAGCTCATGACGTCACACATGACCACGCGAGAGCGAATTCGAGAAGTATTAAGTATGGGAAGCCTTGGTATAAACCAATAGCTTCTGTTACCAATTATAGACATTTAATGAGATTTGTGGAGATTTCATAAATAAACTTTGTTTATACGAACGGCTTCCCATACTTAATACGAGGGAGATTAAATTGAATTTTTACTTCAATATAAACAAATACAAGATAAAAACTAAGTTCGTGTTGCGTTTTTAAATCTATAGAATGGTGACCAATAAATAACAATTTCTCAACTTCTAAGTCATATCGGGACAAAGGTTAATGGTTAGTAAACTCTTAGGTTTAGTTATTAATCCTGAGTAGTGAGTTCCGTCTTTTTTTCTTTCTTTTTGTCTTCAGTGAGACATTCTCAAGCAGGTTACTTACATTATTTTCGTTTTTCGGACTGTTGTTCTCCTCTTTATTGCCCTATTCCCTACGTTTCGGCCGTTGTACGCTCCGGCCTTCTTCGGGAACTGTCTATATTTCTGATATGAGGTATTGTAATTATTTACATCATTTTCATTTTTCGGACTGTTGTCCTCATCTTTATTGCCATATTCACTACGTTTCGGCCGTTGTACACTCATGCCTTCTTCAGGAACTGCCCATATTTCTGAGATGAGGTATTGTAATTATTTACATTATTCTCATTTTTCGGACTGCTGTCCTCATTTTTTTTGCTATATTCATGACGTTTCGGCCGTTGTACGCTCTGGCCTTCTTCAGGAACTGTCTATATTTCTGAGATGAACTATTTTAAGTTTTTTGTTTTCTTTTTGCTTTTATTGTCTTCAATGAGACACTCTCCAGCAGGTTAGCGAAGTAATTCATTTGCGCCTTCTTGATCTAACGTTTTTCTGTAGACATGAAGCGGAAAGATTATATCAAATCAATTGGTATGTCTACTGTTCTCTCTCCATAATAATGGTTTTTTTCATGTTCTTCATATTCTTTCAAACACAGTAACCTCTTGCATCTGAGTGGCTTTATTGTCTTGTCTGGGTAAAATGATTAAAAAAATACACATTCTTATTTGACACTCCACGCTTTTAACCTTGCACCAAACTAAACTAAGTTTAATAAATGGTGATATAAATCCTCACAAAAACCTAAATCGGTATTATGCCTGCGTTTATGACTACAATAAAAAAACATAACAATAAAAATCACGGCACACCACAGCTTCCTATCCCTTCTAGTTCTTATTAACGTTTCTCTTTCCATCTTTCCTCCCACCACCTGTTCTGTCATTCATTCGCACAAGTTCGTCGGGTACTTGAACCGTCGACACTTCCACTGCATTTTTGTCTTCGCTATGTCTTGTGAGTGTCAATTTTTCCAAGCCAACCTTCCTCATTATGTGTCAAATAAATTTCAGACCTCTCTGTCTGATTCTGAGCAGAAGTATTCTTTTTGTTTCCATTTTTCCTCACAAAAAATAATTCGTTTCTTTACGCGGTCCACCCATGGAATTCTCAGCATCCCTCTGTAGAACCACAATTCTGTTGCCACTTGTCTTCTTTTCATCTGTGAGGAAATTGTCCAGCATATATAGGACAAGTGATATCATATAGCAGTTCAGGTCTTCTTTTCATTGTTTCTAATGATATTTTTCTGTTTCTTAGTACATTGCTAAGCTTCTGGAAGACATCTTGTGTTATTCGAATTTCGGTGTCGCTTTTTTCATTCTCTTTTAAAAATACACTTCCGATATATATATCTGTGTGTGTGTGCGTGTGTGTATACTCGCGTATCATGAGACCTTTGACCTAATTTTGAAGCTAATTTGACTAAAGTAAATAGATATATAGTTTGGTCAACAGCGTAGCCAGGGCCAGCAGTACATACGCTAGTTCTATATATCATGTATGACGCGACCCACTTAAAATTACCTTCAAAATTAAGTCTTCAAAATCATCACTTAGTCAATTTCGTTGATTAGATTTATTGATTGATTTCAGATGACTTTATAATATATCTTGTGTATCATCCGAGTTCCTTTTTTGAGAGACCAAAATACAACAGATTAACCTCTTTTCCTCTATCTCTTTATCCCATCTTCTAGTTAAATAAGTTAAAAAAATTAAAAGAGAATGATAAAAGTATCGTTAGTAACGCTATACTCATTGTACAAACGCGTACAGCCATAAACAACCGAACGAGAAACAGATAAACATCTTATAAACGTAAACAATAGAAAAAATGCATATTCGCCATGTTTGTATTTTATAATATGATACTAATATGTGAATATTGCATGCATTATTATTGGATACAGTTAAGTAAGACATCAGTTTTATCAAAATCATGTTTATTTTAAACACAGCTGTACTTTTTGACTACAGTAAATGGATATATAGTTTGGTCAATGGCGCAGCCAGGGTCAGTAGTACATACGTTAATTTTATATCTCGTGTATGATGTTACCCTCTTAAAATTCGCTGCAAAATTAGGTTTTCAAAAGTCGCATACGTATAGTGATTTTCTAAGCCCAGTTTAGGTGTGGCACCCAGTGAGGTCCGAACTCACTACTCAGTCGTAATTAATCTCGCAAGACAAGCTTTCTAACCATTACTCCACGTCGAGGTGCCCAACTTGCATACTTGCTAGATATACGGTAATTCTGTACTTTTGAAAATCTCCAATTGATTTTGAAATCTCCAAATTTTAGCTCGTATTTTGGGCTTATTTTTTTTTTTTTTTTTTTTTTTGCGATTAAAAAAAAAAACAAACAAACAAAAAACATGTATACATTTAAAATCTTTCTTGACGTCCTTCTTCGCACTGGATATTAAAATGATATCCAAAAATTCAGCATAATGATTTTTTTTTTCTCGTAAGGTATGATTCACTTAATACATAGTTCAGATCCATCCAAGCCTTCGGCGAGAACTAACTGAAAATCCTGCTCAGGGGTGAGGCGTATTTCATGGAATTCGAATTTAATTAAAATTGTTTGTTAATACTTTTGCGGAGGCGTTGACAGTGTAGCGGTTAGTCGGCGCAGAAAATAGGATCGTGTAGCCGAGTTCAAATTCTGGTCGATTTTGTTTCGCTCACTACGCGCTAACGCATTTGGAAAAAGGCATGACTCCATCTTACTCATGCTATGGGTTAAATAACAGGGCAGACCATGACTCTTGCTTTGAGACGGCAACTCGTCTAGGAGAAAGAAAATTCTGAATTAAAAAAAAAAAAAACAGCCTGAAGAGCGACGGGTTTCGTCAGGCTGCCTAGAAACGCCACTGATGCTATGACTGCAGTACACGGAGTGCGCCTACTGTTACTATCTGTGACTAAAATAATTCGTAATAGTAAATTATGATTGAATAAATTTACTATTAAATCGCAAACTTCCTTCGCCCAAAATGTCAGTTGGCAACATGGTTTCAGCTTGGGAATCTGTGTATGTGTTAAGGGGCGGGGATATCGCTTTGGGAAGCGTGACCTAGCCAAGAGGAAGAATCGATTTATGGAAGATAGCTGACAACACGCCGGTTAAGAGGAGACGAGCGGCTTTACTCTAAAGGGTCGATACATGTTTAGTATGAGGGTTGTGCAGTAGAAGTGTAAATGATGGATTAGTGAACCTGGAAGAATGAAAAGGGTAAACAGATATAGACTGATACATAAGAATCAGACTATATATATATATATATATATATATATATATATATATAGATAGATAGATAGATAGATAATGAACATTCAGGGAATGATAGATATATGTACAGACTGGGATAGATAGATAGATAGATAGATAGATAGAGAGAGAGAGAGGGGTGGGGGGGAGAAAATAGGAAATAACCAGGTACACATACGCAAGTGTACGAACACACACATATAGACACGCGTACAGACGCACACGCGCACACACATATACAGACTTGCACAAAGAAGAAAAAAATCAACCAACCAATTATTTTTAACTGAATATAAAATTGAACGAAAAACAGAAAATATGCAGTCAGTTGCTGATCTCCTGACGAATGGACCGAACGATTACAGAAATGCTTAATTTACGAAACTAGGGTCGAGTTACTGAATGTAACATGACAACAGTGACAAGTTTTATATTTGCATTAATCATATATATATATATATATATATATATATATATATATATATTATATACTTATATATATATATATATATATATATATATATATATATATATATATATATATATATATTATATACTTATACCCACACATATATATATGTGTGTGTTTGTGTGTGTATAAGTATATAAATATGTAATATGAAATGGACAAAGTCCGACAATTATTTGAGGTATTTTTTTATGTTTATACGTTCTTTTTATAGATACAAATATTTAAGTAAATGCTCTGTTTATAATAAATATTTCGAATCCTAACGGAGGACGAATATTTTCTATGAATATTTCTCGGATATTTAGGCCGGTAAATGTTATTAATATTGTTTATTATAAACAGAGCATTTACCTAAATATTTGTATCTATAAAAAGAACGTATGAACATAAAAATGACTTAAATATATATATATAAATATATATATATATATATATATATGTATGTATATATATATATATATATATATATATATATATATATATATATATATATATATATATATATATGTAGATAGATAGATACTGTACAGATTCACAGTTATGTAGGTATGATTCATATTACCAGACCAGGGATGTTACAGCGCCTGAGCACAACAACAAAAAAACAACCATTAAAAAATAATTTGTTCGTTGGCAGACAGACAGACACACACACACACACACACACACACACACACACACACACACACACACACACACACATACACACATACATTTATATATAATTATTGAGTACTGTTTTTTTAACACCAGCCATATACGATATAATTATATATATATATATATATATATATATATATATATATATATATATATATATATATATATATTATATATATATAGTTATGGGAAATAATGAAGTGGCATAACCAGAAATACTCTACATACATACCCACACACACATGCACAGAGAGAGACACACCACATGCACAGAGAGAGAGAGAGAGTGAGAGAGTGAGAGAGAGAGAGAAACACACACACACACACACGCACACACACACACACACTATAAAGATGAACAATGTGCATTCAAGTCGTATTGTGAAAGCAGCGTTTTTCTAATGAGATGAGACAGCGAGAATAAGCGATGGTTAGTGCAAAGGGAAACACATAGCAGCAACATTTGGTTCTGCACCCCCCACCCCCGCTGCCAAAATCTAAAAGTACAGGTGCCACCCTTCACTTCGATTATTCCTTTTAATCTTCACTCATTCCTTTCCGTTAGTTTTTTTTTTTTTTTTCAACCTTTATTTTCAGCTTTTCAATCTTTGACTTTCCGGAAACAGTTCTTATTTTAAGAAAGTTGCCAATGCTTCTTTTGATTTCACTTCATTTTGCTTTCGCTCTTTGAATCTTGTTCGTTTACGATTTTTCCCGTAGGTTCTTTACTCACACCGAATTTTCTGTCGTAAATTTTATTAACACCGGCATATCTCATTCTCTTTCTTTCTTTCTTTCTTTCTTTCTTTCTTCATAATGTATTCCTATATCTCTCTCCTTCGCTATCTCATTCTTTGTTTTCTTCTTTCTTTCTTGCGTTCATTCATTCATTTATTTTTTCTTTCTTTCAATTTTAATAATTTCGTCTTATGTTCTTTCTTTCTTTCTTTCTTTCTTTCTTCTTAATGTATTCCTATATCTCTCTCTTTCGTTATCTCATTCTTCTTTGTTTTCTTCTTTCTTTCTTTTTTCTTTCTTTTTTCTTTCTTTCGTTCATTCATTCATTTATTTTTTCTTTCTTTCAATTTTAATATTTTCGTCTTATGTTCTTTCTTTCTTTTTTCTTTCTTTCTTTCTTTCACTTTTATTAATTCCTTCATATGTTCTTTCTTTCATTTATTCATTCATTCTTTCATTCTTTCTTTCTCTCAATTTTTATAATTTCATCATATGGTCTTTCTTTCTTTCTTTCACTTTTATTATTCCCGCCATATATTCTTTCTTTCATTTTTTCATTCTTACATTTTTATTAATTCCATTATATGTTCTTTCTTTCTTTCTTTCTTGCGTTCATTCATTCATTTATTTTTTCTTTCTTTCAATTTTAACAATTCTGTCATATGTTCTCTCTTTCTTTTTCTTTCTTTCTTTCTTTCTTTCTTTCTTTCATTTTTATTAATCCTGTCATATCGTCTTTCTTTCATTTTTTCATTTTTACAATTTTATTAATTCCATCATATGTTCTTTTTCTTTCTTTCTTTCTTTCTTTCTTTCATTCTTTCTTTTTTCTTTCACTTTTATTAATTTCTTCATATGTTCTTTCTTTCGTTCTTTTTTTTTTCATTTATTTTTATTAATTCCATCATTTGTTATTTTTCACTCTTCCTTTTTTTCTTATTCTCTCTCTTTTTGTTCTCCTTCCCTCAACCCCCCTCTCATTTGTTCTTTTTCTTTCCTGTGTTTTCATTCGTCTTTTCCGCCTCTTTCAATCTTTCCGCAGTATTTTTGTCTCCCTTCCGTTATTGTTCATCTTTTCTCAAAAACAAATTCATTATTTCTTTTCATGTTAACTCTTCCTCGATTCTGACTAATTCTCGTTCACTGACACCATTCATTACATGTGTACGTCCAGAAAGGGCGGGCAAAACGATGTAATTTGTCATCATTTCTTTTTCTTCCTCCCTTTCTTTCTTTCTTTCTTTCTTTCTTTCTTTCTTTCTTTCTTTCTTTCTTTCTTCCGCCTTTACCCAACAAAACCTCTGACATCATCACAACCATCACGTTGCTATCATTACCCCTGCCAACATGGGAATTAAGAACAGGAACATCATTATCCCCACTCCTAACAAATACAGAGTTTTTTGTTTTTTTTTACCCAAACAATCATCATAATCGTCGTCCGTGGCGTCATGTTCATCAGCACAACAATTATTAAAATTGTTGACGTCACTTCATCATTTGCGTCTCCTCCGATTATCTGTCGTCGTGTCGTAGAGACACTTATGCTGATTCCTGGGGATCCGTCTCCCAAGCAGCACATTTCAATTGCAAAGAATGGGTAGAATCAGGGTGCCTGGGGTAAGAGTCTGCGTGGTTTTGTGCAATCTACCACTCTCTCATGCTCCCTCAACATCTCTTCATATACATATATATATATATATACATACATATATATATATATATATATATATATATATATATATATATATATATATATATATATATATGTGTGTGTGTGTGTTTGTGTGTGTTTGTGTGTGTGTGTGCGAGTTATTTAAGTTTGATCATGTCGATGCTTATTCTCTAAGCCAGACCTTTTATCAGAGTCTATCTATCTATCTATCTATCTATCTATCTATCTATCTATATATATATATATATATATATATATATATATATATATATATATATATATATATATATTATAATTATATATATATATATTATAATATATATATATATTATAATAATAATAATAATTATTATTATTATTATTTTATATATATAAAAATAATTATAATATATATATATATATATATATATATATATATATATATATATATATTATAATTAATTTTTAAAAATATGACTCCTTAATATAAGCTCTACTTCTGTATGGAGCACTGTTTTTAAAAATAAAAATAAAAATACTAAAGAACTCCGAATTATTTACCTAACGTGTTCTTTCCTATTTTTCTACATACCTGGACACACACACAAATATATATGTATATCAGTATATATATATATATATCTCAGTATATATATATATATATATATATATATATATATATATATATGTATATATATATTAGTATTTTCCTCATATATATATCAGTATATATATCAATATATATATCAGTATTTTTCCTTATATATATATATATATATATATATATATATATATATATATATCAGTATTTTCCTTATCTATCTCATTCCGTTCATATCTATGTATATATCTCATTTTATTAATATCTCTGACTCTCCCTCTAATATAAGTATAGATATTTATAATGTATATAAACATATATATATATATGTGTGTGCGTGTGTGTGTCTTCATTATCTACCTATCTTATTTATCTATTTCTTTTCTTTACCTTTGTATCTAAGTTTCCAAATGTATGTCTATCTATCTCATTCCGTTCATATCTATCGATGTATATATCTCATTTTATTCACATCTCTCACTCCGTCTAATATATATATATATATGTGTGTGTGTGTGTGTGTTCTTTATCTATCTATCTATCTATCTATCTATCTATCTATCTATCTATCTATCTATCTATCTCAGTATGCTTCTCATCTCTTTTTCTATCTCAAGCTGAACATATCTATCTATCTAACTATCTATCTCTCTCTCTCTCTCTCTCTATATATATATATATATATATATATATATATATATATATATATATGTATGTATATTGTGTATATTTAGGCAGCAATTTTTCATTGATGCATGTTTCATTAAATAATATAGACTAGTTTTGTCTATTTATTTTAAGTAAGTTCCTTTCGTATTGTCTGATAAGCTTAATCACATTATCGTTGAAAGACGAAAGGAAAAGAACATATTGATACATGTTTAAATCCAATCTAAGCTTTCGCCTTACATAAGCCATTATCAAAGATGACAATTTCAATAAATCAAACAACACATGGATGAAACAACAATGATAGCCGTCCGTGCTGCATGAAAAATTTCCAAGTAACAACAAACTTGTATATACGAGACGCGGAGGCGAAAATAGTGTCGCAGCTCGTGACGTCACACATGACCACACGAGAGTGAAAAACGATAAGTATTAAGTATGGGAAGCAATTGGTATAACCCAATGGCTTCTGTTATAAATTATATATTCATATATTTATTGAAATTGTCATCTTTGTAAGCCGGGAAGCTACGTTACGGCGAAGAGAAAATGACTGAAGCCGAGATGCCAGTTCATGATCGATGACATTGCAGATTCTTCTTTGGATTTTGTCAGGAACATAGCAGGAACACCAGAGCAGATGTGGCAGCAATATTCAAAGCAATTAAGAGGTGTTTCCACGCTCCTCAAAGCCTCCTGATCAGAGGCCTTGCTGTTGGACGTAGTTTATCGTCTTACCCTGGACGCGGATGTAGTTTATTGTCATACACAGAACTTTAAAATACTGGGATGGATGAATTGTAGTAAGCTTTTAAAGTTATGATCAGTAAATATAGTTTTTACTTAATGACAATATCATCTAACCGGAACAAATTAATACAGAAATTTAAAAGATTTGAATATTTATAAATCGTTCTAATTAAAATTTAAAACAGAATGAAAACAATTCTTGTAAAAATTCATTATTCATCTAAATTTTGTGTTAAGACAATACTGTCCATAATATATTTTATTCATAAAAGGAATTAAAAGCTTTTCTAATTAAATATTGTCTCAGTTTTATTGCATTTTTTGTTTTACAATTCAGAGCAGATTTGTTCTGGGGGTCCTGGCTTTCAAAAAGAAAGTGATGATTTAAATTCTCCAAGGTCTTGTTCTTATAACTAATATAAATATTATGAAAATGAATTTCTCGAAATTTCATAGTGTGTTTGATGGGTAACAAACGCAAAAAATATTTTTACAAAGATTTTCAAAAATCGACACATTCTCAAATAATTTTATTCATTTATGAATAAATCCTGAAAGTTTCATTAAAATCCGACAATTATTTGATTTTTGCAAGAATATGTTTTTCACCGCAAAAAAACGCTAAAATTTCCTAACAGGTTTATGGCCACCCGCTGACTCAAGAAAAATAAATTTTAATCAAAATTTTGAAAGTTCTTGAAAGGATTAACATATATTTTTATAATAAAAAAATCCTTTGGTCTTTCCTCTTAATAATGACATAAAGATTTTAACGATTAGTATTTGTTTTTTGTTATGTTTGGAGCATAATACAGAAATTTAAAAGATTTGAATATTTGTGGGTGAGAAATGTGGGTAAGGCTTGAAATCATAGTATATTCATTCGATGGTACCAATATATACGTATGATAAAATCTAGTTTAAAGGCATGCTACATTTATGGATAAAACGATCAATATCCGGAGTAAAGCGTGTGTAAATATAAGACGTGCGAGCATTGAGGTCAACACTGTTTCACGATTGAATGCAATTTTTAGATGGGAGTAGGCGATTATGGCTCTCCACAATTTCCTGTCTTTCGTAGCTCTTAATAAATTTTGTCTTTCTGTTATTTCTCCTAAACCTTGTCCAGCCATCTATTTATTCAAACTCACTAATTATATCATGCATTGTTTTCCTCTGTCTCTCTTGCCCTCGAACTGTCCTGTGAGTATCAGATTTTCCAAGCCTTCTTTCCTCATTATGTGCCCTAGAAATTTAAACTATCTCTTCCTCATGTTAAGTATAAGTTTTCGTTTTGTTTTCATTTTCTCCGAAACTTCGTCGTAGTTCACATAATCTGTCCATGGTATCCTCAGCATCCTTCTGTAGAACGACATTTCTGTTGCTTCAAGGACAGATATCACGTAACACTTTGGTACTATTTTCCTCGTTTTCTAGCGAGGCAACTTTACGTCGGTGGGAAAGTGACTGAAGCCGAGTCGCCAGATCAGGGCCAATAATATTGGTGATTCTTCTTTGGATTTTACCAAGGATCTCTAGACATATAGCAGGAGCACCTGACCATATATGGCAGCAACATTCTAAGTATAAACGAATGGTATACTTAAAGATATGTACAGTAGATTCTGGAGGGAACATTTGTCTAGTATGTCACAGTGAACCAACTTTCTTAGCAGCTGACCTAGCAATGGATTCAGTATAGTCTTTCCACTTCATGTCAGCCGAGAACGTTAAGCCGAGGCTAGCATCAGTCATGCTGATGGAAAGTAGAAATAGGTTTCTCAGGTGACTGATAGAGAGCAGCTTCGTTTTGGATTGTGGGGATAAATAGCTTCATAGGAAGAGGTAGGAAGGCAGGATGTTTCTAGTTCTTTGATCCACGAAGTTCGTGCAAAATGGAATGACGTGCAAAGTTACGTGGAACTATATCGCCGTGATAGAACAGTAGCAAGACGTAGCATAAACATTTTCAAGGACAACAACATGCCTCGTTTTAGAAACATTTTAAAACATAGAAAAGGAAAAACAAATCTCATTGGACAAATTTTTAGTGGGTCAAATGGCCCAGCGAGTCTAAAGCAGAGTTGAATGGCGCCAAGAGACAGAAAAGAAAAAGAAAAGAAAAAAACCCACAAAGACCTGACATTTTTTTAAAGAACAGGACTCCATCGGTTCCAGTACGACCACCTAAGTTAAGCAACATCGAGCTTGGTCAGTACCTAGATAAATTATCGCTAGGGAATACCAGGAGCTATAAGCTTTGATGTGCAAAATGGCGCGAGGTGCAAAGTTCCGTGGGACTATATCGCCTTGATAGAGCGATAGCCAGCTGCAGAATAAACACTTTCATTGACAACAACATGTCTCACTTGAGAAATATTTTAAAATGCAGAAAACAAAAACAAATCATATTGGACAAATTTGTAGCAAGACATGACCTTTCTTTCTTTATCTCTATGTGCATGTGTATATGTGTGTGTGTGTGTGTGAATGTGTATGTGTGTGAATGTGTGTCATTACTATAAACGTTATTTCAGTGTTCACACGTGTTTGACTATATAGGTCACTGTTTATTTATAAAATTGGGAATATATATTTATATATATATATATATATATGTGTGTGTGTGTGTGTGTGTGTGTGTTTTGAACAATAAAAAATATTAAAAAAATTAAAATTTTCAGACACAATGGGTTGTATATTATTATTTGTTTGTTTTATTATTTCAATTAGATCACTCAGGAGAAAAAAAATTCTGCTTGTTATTGGCAGTGATCTACAGGAATGAATGACTTTCTGAAGAAAATGAACTTTATCTTTCGTTTTCATGTGTTTTTTATCGTTAATTTTGGTCAGTCCTTGTGTTGGTCAAACGGCCTCTTTTAAGTTGTTTTAAGGAAGAGACCGGGGAGACGCAGGATTCCCTTCTTGGTCATTTTGACAGATTTATTGGTTGCTGGGAAGCGGATGTGTATGTGTTAAGTATATGTTATCTTTTAGTTCTTTGTGAGTGTGTATGATGTGTGTAAGTGTATATATTAGTATGGGTGTGTGTATAAGTGTGAGACCTCAACACCTCTGCAAGCATGTCTGTCTTGTGTGGGTGAGAAATGTGGGTATGGCTTGATTTATGGGGTTATATATTAATTCTATCTATGTTGTTAAATTTATGGTTAAGCCCGTCTGGACGAAGTGTTTTGAGGCGCAAAATCCATTTGTCTTCATGTTCCTCAAGAATTTTTCTAATATTATATTTTCTGTCTATTTCTATTTTTCAATCATAGTGTATTTTACATGGCTTTGAAAGTCATGTTTTTTCTATGCAGAAACGTTGTTCTACAGATAATGCTCTTTCGTGAGGAGCCGACTTGATTCGATTACGGTAATTATTAGTTCTGTAGTGAATTCAGATTTTCCCACATTGTTTCTGGCATAGTGTATATTCTAATAAGTAAATTATGTTATGAATTCTACAGTTAGAGTTGTGGTAGATTTTGAAAGTAGATTTAGTGGCTGAGCTAATGAACGAATTGGTGTGTCTAATGTGGTTACAGCATAAGCTCCTTTTGTTGTTACATGGTTGGGAAAATCCTGCTGTTTTTATTCTTAGTCCATGACGGATTACCTTATCATCTGAAATTTGGTTACTACCTATAATTTTCTTAAGGTTCTTAGGTCTACAATATGCTAGAAGGCCTGTTTCCTCAAACAAAATCTTTGATCTGGTTTGATATATATATATATATATATATATATATATATATATATATATATATATATATAGCGCGTTTGATATATATATAGTTGGTTTAACGTGAGTTTGTGACCCTAGGTTTCACGCTATTTGCGATCGTCAGACAAGACGATCGCAAATAGCGTGAAACTTAGTGTCACAAACTCAAATCAATCCAATTAAATATATTAGCTCTATCACTGATATTGAGCGATTTCCAGTAAGTACCACGTATATATAATGTATGTATGTATATATAAATAAAAAGAAAGAACAGTAAGATATATAATCCGGTGTTCTTATAGATATTTTTATTTTTACAAAATAGTGCTCAATGTAAATTTACAGAGCATTAATATTATAAATTAATTGATTTAAAATATGGTTTTTCCGCTACACAGTTCTAAACATGTTTCAAAAATGGAAGGTCCAAATTTAATTTTGTAATTAAATTAAAGACATTAGTTGAGGATGAAATGGAACTAATGTCTTTAATTTAATTATATATATATATAGTTAATACTATATATATATATATATATATATATATATATATATATAGTTAATACTGTTTATTATAAACAGTGCATTTACTTTATTATAGACAGAGTATTTACTTAAATGTCTGCATCTATAAAAAGAACGTATAAACAGAATATATATATATATATATATATATATATATATATATATATATATATATATTGCTTATACGTTATTTTTATAGATACAAATATTTAAGCAAATGCTCTGTTTATAATAAACAGTATTAATTACATTTACCGACCTGAATGTCAGTGTAGTTATTACTGTTTATTATAAACAGAGAATTTACTTAAATATTTGTATGTATAAAAATAACACATAAACAGAAAATATATTAAAATAATTGCCAGACTTAGTTCATTTCATTATATATATATATAAATATATATATATATAAATATATATATATATATATATATATATATATATATATATATATATATATATGTGTGTGTGTGTGTGTGTGTGTGTATGTATCATGAAGTCACATGGGTTAAACTATATAAATTCCAGAGACACTTATTGATGACGCTGGAATTTAAACAGAATAAGCTTTTCAGTTATATTCCGTTGAGCGGTTAATATTCTGGATTGTATTCCGCTTATTCCGCCCCATTTCGTTTCGTTGCATTATTATATATATATATATTTCTTCTTCATTACTCTTGAAACCAGTTCGCTTCGGTCTCCATTCTACCGTGCGCTATCCACGCGTTCTCTTCGACGCAGCGCTACCACCGGCGGGCAACGCACACATTCATCTACACGATTTACTAACAACTACTACGCCCCTTCGTCTCTGTCTTTGGTCCTTCAAAAAATATCTTGTCTGTCTTCTTCATCGACAGACAACAGCAGCAACCTGTTTCAGTTAGCGACGAGATCTGGTTGTCGTTTACTTACTGTATCAATGTGTTTAATAACGTATTTTTTTCTTTATTTCATTTTTTTTTTTTTTTTTTTTTTTTTGATTCTTCATTCATTTTTTCTCGTCTGCTTCAGAGAAATTCGTCTTCGCGGTCATTTACAAGGTATTTCGCCTAAGAAGACCTTAGTTAACATCAATGCATTTCTTCATGAAACAGTACGTGTGCTGTACTCAGCAACACTGTATTTTGTATACGGCTTAGCGCTATGATTGTGCAAACCCCTTACAAATTAAACGTGCGTGTTTTTGTTAAAAAAAATAATGAAGAAGGGTTTAATTCAGTTTATTTTTAATAATGTCTCCCCTAACACGAAATTTCTGAAGTCATATATAAGTATACTAGTACTATAACTTTCTGGAGCCTTCTAGAACTTTCTGGAACTTTCTAGAACTTCCTGGAGCCTTCTAGAACTTAACAGAACATTTCTGACAAATTTTACCACGAGAAGAGACAGCGCTGTATCTTTCCTTGGATAAAACTCCATTTTCAGTTGGGATTTAACATATCAGACAACACTGAGTCATTTGGGCAGGTGGATTTTGGAACACTGGTATTGCACTCAAATTGAAAGTTGGATTTTTAACGTGACAAATAATGACACAAAAATACTTCTTTCGAAATCTTTACCGTTTTCTTTTTAGGAAACGAGTTTAGACATTAAGTTTAGGCTCAAAATTGAAACAATGGAATTTCATTCTAGTGATCTTCACTGATCACTAGAATGAAATTCTATAGCACGGCCTTAAAAAATTTATACTTGAAATATATGTAGTTAGTTGTTTTGAAATTAAAAGGGATAATAATTCCCATAACCAATAATTGTATGACGTGACCCAGAAAATAAATCAACAGTCGACCGAAATGCAGAATGTTACATTAAAAAATTTACAGCACAATCCTTTCGCCTTGCTTCTAGAAAATATCCTTTTCTCAATGAAGTACTGAGTTGGATGTGAGAGTAGAAGCTATAAAAAGAATTTTGTCCATTAGATAAATAAACATTTATGCATACTTAACTGCTTATGTCAATTTACAAGACTAATTTTAAAATTTCATTCAAATTACATCAGAAAAATATAACCAAGAATTTGTAAATTTTGTTATAATATTTTTTTTCAGAAGTAGCGAGCCACTAATGAAGAGATTTTAAAAAATTACATTCATTAACTGTGAAATGATACACTGGTCAAATTTTGTTAACTTCTCGCAAAATAGAGGGATTTTTTTTTTAAATAATGAACTGCGAGAAGTCCTAATGAATGAAACAACATTAGATTTGCCAAATTTATCTACACATTCGCAAGGATATGGAAGTGCAGTTAAATTAATTTAACAAATTGTACATGAACAAAAAGGTACAAGCCCATTATAACTAAACTATAGTGTCATTTACTTCAAAGGGGAAATATACTGAACACTGTATCTATAATATGTTATACAGTGCAGTAGTTTTAATGCGATTTTCAATAAACAATGCAAATTTAAAACATTTCTACTCAGCAATATTATAGCATTATATACACTTTTTAATTTTGTTTTCATTAATTATACTGCAACATATGGTGCAAAGTATTATTCATTGATCAGCCTTTTTCGTAATCTTTTACAATTTTTACACAGTTTTATTTATTGACTGCATTAAAAGATGTATATTTTGCTTGAGGTATAACTAGAATTCTGGTTTGAATATATTTTCTATTCAATGTATCTAATACAAAAGATATTAAGTTTTTTCCTTGTAATTGTAAAATTTTGATGCAAAAGTTTGCAAAAAGTTTGTAAGCAAAAATCTGCGGAAGTTAGGTATTTCTGTACATTTTTCAGACCATCTTTAAAAGAAAAACGCTCAAGAATTGTTAAACTCTATTAAACTAATTTTTGGTGACAGTACTTATCACCCGAAACTCCATTTTTTGCAGCGAGTTCAACGTTGCTTTTAAAAAGTGAAAAATCAACCTGTCCTGCTGAGTCAATGTCGTTCTATATTTCTATCATCATGCAGGAGTTTTATAAATAGAGACAATGGTGATGTTAGACGTTTCCTTATAAGGAAACATTCGACGTTCGTTTACTGAGCAAACAGAGTTCCTACCGACTGGAATTTATAAAATATTTCTCTTAAAACATTTTTCAAGAAAACAGGTGTTATGAATAATCAAGAGTGGTATCCCCTTGTTTGTTACTCTCCTCTTTCTGTTTACTGGGACTATAAAAGGACACTCTACGCGAACCTTGTATTCTCAATTGAATAAAACTTTCTTAAAGCCTACACCTGCGTACTTTTGTCATTACAACAGATTTCCCAAGTTCACCAACTGTTATTACTCTTTCTAGTATTGATGGGAGTTTCCTTCCTAACCTTTTGTTCAGAGCAGTGCGGAATGTCAACATCTTGATTATGTTATTAATTTCTCTTCGAGTTACATGTGCTATCCATTTTAGTTGTTACTGTTGTCGAAAGTCTTTAAGTGATGTAATTTCTGTTATTTGGTACAGGTCTTTGAGTTCCTGCTGCGTTCGAAAAAGGATGATCCTCGCTAAGACCTGCAGGATTCATTCGCTCGAAGTCATCTTTTATTATTGATCTGTGTAATCGGTTGTATACAGCTGACAGCTTAGATATTTCTGAACGGGTTTGGCGTTCTGTATGGAATCCCTCTGAAAGTCTTGACTTGACGAGGCTATTTATGAATATGACAAGAGATTTTAGGCTAATCTTTGCGTTTTGCATCAACTTGTGGCGCGTTCACGAGAATTTAAGAAAGTTCAGGTATCTACGCTTGCTTTACGAGTAGCTTCCGTCGAATCAATTGCCAATGTGGGGCAATTTTCCAAGTTGCTTAAAATTCATATTTTCTTGATTTCAATTGTAAAATTTCCAGCATATGCCATTAAAGTTGTCATCTTCCAAAATGATAGTATATTGTTATAGCTTAGATATACGAAGAAAAAAAACGTTGGTCGATAATTTCTTTTTATATATTTTCACTTTTTTGCTCAAAGTTCGTATTTTCTTAATTTCAAATGAAAACTTATAAAAATTATAGTTTGTAATTATATCGGGAAAAAGATCACATCAGTCTAAAGTAATGCCTTTTTATCATATATTGTGACTATTTTCTTATTTTACTAATATTCAACCAATAAAAGCTCCAAGAGCCACTCAAGGTAGATGGTTACTGTGTGGAGTTATATTAGCGTAGGAAAAGACAAGCGTTAGAAATTTAGAGCTGAAATGGACTTTAGAAGGAACCGGAAACCCAAACTTAAACGGGAAACAAGGGATGAACCGCTACTCCTGTCTAAAAGACTGGGGAGGAATGTGAACCAAAAGTGCATATTTTCTTGGTTCCAAATGAAAACCTTGGTATCTTCCAACATATTTCAATGAAATTTTCAATTTCTAAAATTGTAGATTATAATTATATGAGGAAAAAGAAGACATCATTTTAAAGCTACACCATTTTAAAGCGACACCATTTTGTTTCAATATATTGTGATTATTTTGCTCAAAGTTCGTATTTTCGTAATTTCAAACGAAAACCTGGGTATTTTCCAAAATATTTCAGTGAAATTTTCAAATTCTAAAATTATAGTTAAAATTATAATTTAGATATATAGTAAAAAGGAAGGAGTCAGTTTGAACTGATGCCAGGGATTAAGTAGATCTGTAAATTCTGGCAAAAAGATATTAATAAGAAGGCAGTTCTTTGCCTTCTTATTGTAGACAACGTTGTAACAATCGTCTGTATTGATACCAGCATTGATTATTGCATTGTTATTCCACTCCCCGTTGTACTGTTTACTTAAATGTGAAAAGACAGCCCAACATGTAATTTATAGATTGAATACACCGAAATCAAACTGGTGCAACACTTTTGATATCTGGGGAGAGGATTAACAGATGACGGAAAGTACGATACAGAAATCCGGAGGTGCATTGGGATAGCGACAAATGCCTTTCAAAAGTTAAGCAAAGTATTAAGAAACTGAAAAATAGAAAAACAATGAAAAGAGTACTGAACTGTTATGTAGTATCAGTCCTCCTATATTGCAGTGAATGCTGGACAAACCCCATAAAGATTAAGAAGAAGCAACATAAATTTGGTTCTACAGAAGGATACTGAGAATACTATGGAATGAACATGTGTGCAATGACGAAGTTCTAGGGACAGTTGAAACGAAAAGGACACATATTTAAAATCAGGAAGAGAGAGATTAGGTTTATGGGGCACATAATGAGGAAGGAGGACTTAGAAAATTTGATACTCACAGGATAGGTTAGAGATAAGAAAAAAGCAACTAGCTTGATTGAATGGATGGCGAAGCAGGGTATGGGAGAAATAGCAAATAGACAACAATTATTAATAACTATAAAGTACAGGAAATCGTGAAGAGCCATGATCGCCAACGTCCTCAAGGGACACGATATATAGAAGAAAGAAACAGCGGTAAAGGGCGTGCGGCTAGTGTAATTGCTATCAGAGCGGTACGTTAATCTGACGAGTAAATGTTTTATAGTTCCGAGCGCTTTCGGCTATACCTTTAGCCATTATCAAGGATGATTCAATTTTTCAGCTTAACTGACTGTATGCATTCTGTGTATGTTTTAGTGTGTTATAGAAATATTTTTAATTTCCGAATACGGTCAGCACATTGTGGCCTTGTTCGTAGTTAACATTGTTATGAGTTGGCTTTTTCTTTTTTATTATTAAAGCTTCCATTATTTTTAATCTTTTTTTTTTTTGCAGGTGGATGCAGTTAATATATTTGTGTTTTCTACTAGTATGTTTCGAATGGAGTCTTTTCCATAAGAAACATACGATCTGAACTATAAAACATTTGGACAGTTTTTACACACTCTTTGTCCAGAAAAGAAACTTCTTGTTTGAACGCAAGGAAAATTAAATAAAAAGCTTAACCGTAGTACCTTTTAATGGAACATATATATATATATAAGATATAAATAGTTATACTCGTTTGGAAAAAATCTTAGGTATTTTAGCTTGTAACTGAACAAACCAATGCCCAAGGGAAAATAAGAGATGAAAAAAGAAAGAATTAAGAACATGAAATCAGGCGAAAACAATCGTCCAGAATTCAAGCTCAGAACCCCCCCCCAAAAAAAACCCTCCAAAACGAGTAAAGCAAAAGTAACTACGTAAAGTGCTCAATACACTAAGTAGAGCAAACCTAAATATGAACCTAGCAAGTTGACCCTGACGATCCGTATAGGTGAAACCTTGGTAGGTCTACCTGGCTCTTTAGATTCATATATATATATATATATATATATATATATATATATATATATATGCACCTTATATTTTCAGGAACTTTTGTTGTAAAAAATGCCATGTTGCTTCAGGATGGACGCAATCATGTCTCTCCACAGGTTCTTTATTTTCCGTGAATTTCTTCAACTTTTCTTTGGGGGGGGGGCAGTTGAATGGTTTCTCATTGTCGTCCCTCAACAAAACGGTTAGCTTCGTGGAAAGCAGAATAGGCGGGTTGTGTTCAAATTTTCGTCTAACCTGCTGCGTTCACTTTTGCACAAATATCCTTTTAGAAACAGACACCATCTAATAGTTTCTTTTCTCGCACTTCTCACCTGGGGAACTCTCTTCCGATTTTTTGTTTCCTGTCAACTACGATCTTCAAAAATTTAAATGCAGCATCCATCGCCATATTCTCCCTTCCTGTAACCTGTTCTTTTATTGTCCTTTCTCCTCACTAAAATCTTCTCATTCTATTTCACTCTCGGTACCAACCTTTGCGCCTGAGGGACATTATCGCTTTGCTTTGGAAAAAAATGATTTTTTTTTTAAGTATAAGTTTCATTGCTATTTTCCTTAAGACTTCCTCATGGCGCATATGTTTTTCATTCTCAGCATCCTTCTGTTGAACCATATTTCTGTCGCTTCAAGTCTCTTCTTCATCTGTGAAGGAATTGCCCAACAATCACTGTCATATAGATAAGATATTACATTTTGTGTTAATCATTTCACCCACAAGCAAGGCAACAAAGCCACTCAGATACAAGGGGTTACAGTGAGTGAAAAAAAAAACGACAAAAGTTTAGGATATTTGAAGACCATGATTCAAGGAGACAGAAAATGGCGACTGATGTTACATTTAAATATTTGAAGATCGTAGTTGACAGGGAAGTAAGACGCCAGAAGACAGTTCCACAGGCGAGGAGTACAATATTCTTTTCTAGATTGTGTCAAAACTCTCTAGATTGACATTAGTAAGGGGAGGGTCCAGTAAAAGAACAATAATTCAGGAGAGAGATGACGACGATTGATATCGCATTTAAATTTTTGAAGATGAAAATTGACAGGAAGCCGAAAGAGCATTCCACAAGCGAGAATAAAATATTTAGCCTAGAATTTATGGTTACATCTCAGCAATTTCAACTGGCAAATAATAACCTACCTGCCAATCTAGTACCGTGTTTAAATTCATGTCGAGGTATCAAAGAAAAATATTCAGAACTCTTACCATGAAAATATTTATAGAAAAGAGCACAAGAAACCCACGTGACGGCGATGGAAAAGTGGCTGAAGACGTCAGGGGAAAATGGCTCTCTATGATATTAGGTTGGTGCAAAAATAATGACGTAATAATGTCGTTTTTTGACGTTATTTTTAACGTCAAAAAACGACATTATTACTTCATTATTTTTGCACCAACCTAATAATTTAAAGTCGTTTTTTGTTGCTCTAATTAACAACTGATTGGAGGTCATTTTCGAGAGTAGCAGCCATTTTTACTTTTGTAGGACCTGTCGGAGTTACTATTAAGACAGGAGGAAATGATTGTGTCGTCTGCATCAGCCACCATATTGTAAAAATGTCTGTCTCTGTCTCTAACATCGCCATGTGTTATCTATCTATCTATCTATCTATCTATCTATCTATCTATCTATCTATCTATCCCAGTCTGTAAATATATCTATCATTCCCTGAGTGTTCATTATCTATCTATCTATCTATCTATCTATCTATCTATCTATCTATCTATCTATCTATCTCTGTTTAAACATCTATCTATCTATCTATCTATCTATCTATCTATCTATCTATCTTGTGTAATTAAAATTTCTCTTTTAATCGCGTTCCACCTTTCCCTCCTCATTTACTTTATTGAGTGTGTCTTCATTTGTATTCCCAATCGCCAACGAATACTTTTGAAAAAGTCTTGGCCGAAAGTTACCTAAGGTATGATGTCTGTGTTGTTTAAAGCTATCTATCTATCTATCTATCTATCTATCTATCTATCTATCTATCTATCTATCCCAGTCTGTACATATATCTATCATTCCCTGAGTGTTCATTATCTATCTATCTATCTATCTATCTATCTATCTATCTATCTATCTATCTCAGTCTGTTCACATCTATCTATCTATCTATCTATCTATCTATCTATCTATCTATATATATATATATATATATATATATATATATATATATATATATAAGTCTGATTCTTATGTATCAGTCTATATCTGTTTACCCTTTTCATTCTTCCAGGTTCACTAATCCATCATTTACACTTCTACTGCACAACCCTCATACTAAACAGTCTATTCATCTCAATCTATCTTAGTGTATTCATTATCTATCTATCTATCTATCTATCTATCTATCTATCTATCTATCTATCTATCTATCTTAGTCTATTCATATTTATCCATCTATCTTCGTCTATTGATATCTATACATCTGTCTTGGTCTATTCATATCTATCTGTCTATCTTAGTTTATTCATTATCTATCTATCTATCTATCTATCTATCTATCTATCTATCTCAGTTTGTTCATCTATCTAAGTCTATTCATATTATTCATCTACCTTCGTCTATTGATATCTATATTGGTCTATTCATATCTATCTATCTATCTATCTATCTGTCTGTCTCAGTTGGTTCGTTTCTCTCTTTTTCTCTTTATCTATCAGTCTCTTCATATCTATATATATTACTCTTCATATCTATCTACTTTTACTTTGTCACATTTTATTATGCAACTCAGTTTTTCACAATAAATGCGGTGTTAATTAATTGATGTTGTCAATATTTTCAGTATATATTTATATGTGGATGTACAGGTGGTGTAAGGTTTAGCGGCTCGAAAATAAACTAGTTAATTAATCCAATATCCTATATACATCTGGATAAATTATTTAAATATTTGACCAGTTAATATGGGTTCTTTGACATTCTGTAACCTTTATCAGTCTTTCAAGCTTCGATTTTGATGATTATTCAATTTTTTGGTTTTTTACTTTAACCTAACTTGCAGCAGCTTTCATTGCTTTGCAGAGATCTTCCTTGCTAGAATATTGTTTTCCATTCTCATATACATCTCTTCTAATGATAGACCCCATACTTTCTATTGGATTAATATCTGGTGAGGCTGGGGTCACATTACCTGCAGCAGTTTTTATTGCTTCCCAGAGATCTTCTTTTCTTGAATATTGTTTTCCATTCTCATTTACTTCTCTTTTAATGAATTTTAATGTCTTTATTTGTGTATGGACCACAAGCTTTCTATTGAATTATAATCTGAACAAGCTGGTGGTTGTCCATTCTATTAATTTAGGGTTCTTTGAAACCGTTCTTTGGCAACATGAGTCGTCGTTTTTGCGTAACAGGAAGTGGGTATGTAACAAACAATTATAATTGACATGACTTCATCTCAAGAATTCATCAAATGCCAATAAAACAACAGAAATTAAAATGAAAGAAATGCTGAGTGAGAATTAAAGGAATTAATTATACCCCCATCTAATAGATTCAGGTATTATGTTCAAAATAATGTTTTCACTTTAAATTAAATAGAAGTGCTTAAAAAAGGAAGGAAGGAAGGAAGGAAGGAAGGAAGGAAGGAAGGAAGGAAGGAAGGAAGGAAGGAAGGAAGGAAGGAAGGAAGGAAGGAAGGAAAAGGGTGGCACGGTGGAGTAAGGATAGCGGCTCGGATCAGAGAGCCGAGTTCGAATTCCAGTCCAATCCATTACATTCATTTACGTGCTAATACCCTTGGGAAGTGTATGAATCCTTTTCTTCTCCCCCTCCCCCAGCTATGGGTAAATAGCAGGACAGGTTCTATAGCCTTTGATGGCAACTGGTCTACGACAGAAAGAAATGGCAACCTAATGCGGGAAAAAAGCTTCTTTGTCAGTTATGCATCGAAAGATACGTGATTGTCTAAGCGTGTATCACGCATGACACATAACTTATTATAAACTCTATTCTTACTCAAATGCAAGTGGTATTCGGGAATAATGTTTTTTTTTTTTTTTTTTTTTTTAAACCCAAAAAACACGGTGCTATGTCTGCAAGGCCCACACGAAAAAACGTCCCTGCTGTAAGTCGTTTTCCAATTTCTTTTTTATGGGGATTATTCGAGATGAGATGCGATGGTTGATTGCTTATGAGATCATGGTGTCCGAGAACCACATTTTTATTTTTAAAGTAATTTAAATATTTTTGATATTTTTTGTCTTTTATTTCGTTTTACTTTGAGAATTTCTACCGTTGTTTTTTTTTTTTTTTTTTTTTTTTTTTTATGGGTAGGGGGCATTTTTTATTTTTGCGGACACAGAGCAGTACCATACATTCGTGTGAGTCCTGTGGGACTCTGGGTTGTGAAATGGATTCAGATACCGAACGAACATACCCCCCCCCCCGGCGTGGTTCGTGGGTAATAAATACTACCTATGATATCATATATGTTAAAAACAAAGTCACTTGTACCAAAATTAATGAATTAATAGCGTCGGGAACCTTGGGACAACACGGGAAATAAGGCTTGGAATCCAACGTGTTAAAGCTTCTATATCACGTGAGGGGGATGTTGTTAATACGTCCAGGGCGCAAAGGGTTCCTCAGATGCGCTATAACGGCCACGTGTTCGCGACCAAGGCGAGCTACCTAGTTGGAGTTCTTGTCAGGTTAAAACGCCTAAGACATACCACGTAATGAGCACGCGAAGAAACCATTGGCGGAGACCTAGGCTCTGGACGACAACCGCAACAGATGGAGGAGAATGGTGGACAACTCAGCACATCGGTGCCCCATCGACTCCTTCTGGGGTTAAGGGCGACAGAAGACGACGAATATTCCGTGTCCATCTTTTGCAACTGTTAGTAAAGTGTATCTTTTTTTCATATCCTTCCTAATCTCAGTTCTGCCAACCATTTATACAAGCTTCTTCTTCTTCTTCTTCTTCTTCTTCTTCTTCTATATACTGTGTCCCTTTAAGGACGTGTGCGATCAAGGCTCTCCACAACTTCTTGTTCATTGTAAATCTTAGTAAACTTTATCTTTTTTATATCCCAGTTCTACCAACCATTCTTCTTCTTCTTCTTCTTCTTCTTCTTCTTCTTCTTCTTCTTCTTCTATATACCGTGACCCTTCAGGACGTGGATGATTATGGCTTTCTTCAACTTTCTGACTTTTGTAGCTCTTAGTAAATTTTGTCTTTTTTGTATCTTTCTTAATCTCTCTTTTTTCAGCCATTTACAATTGTCTTCGACGGGCCATATCCCTTCAGGGTTTTAGCGATCAAGGCTCTCCACAACTTCTTGCCCTTTGTAACTCTTAGAAAAGTTTATCTTCTTGATATCTCTCCTAAAGATTTTTCTTCTTCTTCTTCTTCTTCTTCTTCTTCTTCTTCTTCTTCTTCTTCTTCTTCTTCAGGACATGTGCGATCACGGCTCTCCACAATTTCCTCCCCTTTGTAACTCTTAGTAAAGTTATTTTTGATGCTCGTTCTTCATCTTTATGCCGTGTCCCTTCAGGACGTGGGTGACTATGACTCTCCATTACATTCCATTTTTTGTAATTTTTGTCTTTTTGTCTCCTAATTCATGTTTTGCCAACCATTTGCACAAACTCGGTCTTCTTCGATGGGTCGTGTCCCTTCAGGGCGTTGGCGATCAAGACTCTCCACAACTTCTTGTCCTTTGTAACTCTTAGTAAAGTATATCTTTTTATATCCCTCTTAATCCCATTTCTACCAACTATTTGCATAAGCCTCTTCTTCTTCTATATGCCGTGTCCCTTCAGGGCGTGATTGATCATGGCTCTCCACAATTTCCTCCCCTTTGTAAATCTTAGTAAAGTTCATTTTTTATATCTCTCCTAATCCCTGTTATGCCAACCATTTACACAAGATCAATCTTTTTGGATGAGCAGAGCCCCTCCAGAATGTTAACGATCATGGCCCTCCACAATTTCCTGTCCTTTGTAAATCTTAGTAAGTTTTGTCGTTTAGTGATGTCTCCTAATCCGCTCCTGCTAACCATACTCATTATTCGCTGCTTTCCTGTCTCTCTTGCCGTCATCATGTTTCCGAGTGTTTGATTCTCCAGGCCTTCTTTCCTCATTATGTGTCCTTCACATTTTAACTCTCTTTTTGATTTTGATTTCCAATAATCTTAAAACACCTGCGTTACTCGTTCAGCCCATGGTATTCTCAGCATCCTTCTGTAGAACCACCTTTCTGTTAGGTCAAGTCTCTTTTTCATCTGTGCAGCATTCGCTGCCATATAGGAGGAGAGATATTGCATAACAGCTCAGTCTGTTTCTGCATAACAGTTCACTTTTGCATCCATTTTCTCTAAAACTTTGTCGTTGCTCACACTTTCAGTCTATGATATTCTCAGCATCCTCCTGTAGAACATAATTCCTGTTGACTTAAGTCTCCACTTCATCAGTGATTCTCCAACGTTAAAGAATAAAATAAAGACGAAATGATAGTATTGACATCAAAATGTCACTCACGATAGTTTGGTCTGATTTCATATCTGAAATAATACTGACTGAAATGAAAACATTGTGCCTCACCTATATGAAAACGTGATCAGATTAACTTTTGTTTTTGTTATAAAGCAAAGTGCTACATTGCACATCGTTTAAATTTTGTCTGCCTCTTTTATTGCATCAAAAAGCAGAAAAATAATTGTAAACTAAAAGCTCGAGATGGCAAACATCAGGCGTCTTTCTTTTTAATTCGTTTCTTTTTTTTTTTTTTTTTTTTCAATTGTGTACCGGTTCGGGAGACATGTGGGCGATTGCAGGTTGATGTCATTATCTCTGCTGTCGAAGGATAATGTGTATGGTGGATGGGAAGTGGGGGGTGACGATAAGGACATTCTCGAAATGAACGGGGGATAAATGAGGAAAGTGAAGGGAGAAAAGTTAACGCACGAACGTTCCTAATGATAAAATGAATAGAAATAGAGACATCGCATATATATATATATATATATATATATATATATATATATATATATATATATATATGCGCGTGTGTGCGCCCGCGTGTTTATATATATATATATATATATATTTGTATATATATATATATATATATATATATATATGTGTGTGTGTGTGTGTGTGTGTGTGTGTGTTTGAATGTTCAAACATTTATATATATATGTGTGTGTGTGTCCGCGTGTGTATTTTCAAACATTTTTTTATTTTACAGACAGAGAATGACCTCTTTGGAGAGTTTCTGAAAATTATTAAATAAAGGTTTACTGCCTATATATATATATATATATATATATATATATATATATATATATATATATATATATGTATGTATGTATGTATGTATATATATTATATATATATTATATATATATATATATATATATATATATATATGGGTATATATTATATATATATATATTATATATATATATATATATATATATAGAGAGAGAGAGAGAGAGAGAGAGAGATGCATGTGTGTGTGCGTGTGCATACGTGCGCGTGTGTGCGTCTATGAAGAAAAGAGGGAGTAAGGAAGAGAGAACTGTACTAGTATCGGTTATGAAGATAGATACATGTATACATGTCATATATATTCATATATATATAAAATTATGCATATATATCGATAAAAAGAAAGAGAAGAATCAATGATAGATAGATAGATAGATAGATAGATAGATAGATAGATAGATAGATAGATAGATAGATAGATATGAACAAAGCGCGAAAGCAAAGTTAAAAAATACATTTAAATTTATTCATTTGCAGGCGCTGTTTCAATTATCAATGAGAGTGTTCCCGCACAAACCAATATATGTATATATATATATATGAAGATCTAATAGTTAATACTGTTTTATATATTGACTAAAGAAAAAAAAGGAATAAATATTTCATGCAAATAAGATATATAAAGAAAAAAAGGAGATCTGATTTCATTTTCAACATTACAAATATAAATAAATGAATTGATGAAAAATGAAGCCGAAGCTACAATATTTTTAAATACAAAAGCCGGCCTGAAATCGAAAAGGAAAAATCATTCGGCTACAATATTTGGACATATGCCGATATGATATGCAAATACAACACATTTTTTACGTCCCCACAAAATCGAGATGGAGTTTAAACAACAGAAACATCAGAATATTTTTATGGTGAAAAAAAAAAGAATGAAAAATAAAAATAAAAACGAAAAATGAAGGGAGGAAAGAAAAAAAGGAAAAAAAGGGGAAAAGGGAGAATGAAAGAATAAAGAAAGAATGTTGGATGAAGGGAAAGAGGGATAAGAAAGAAAGAAAGAAAGAAAGAAAGAAAGAAAGAAAGAAAGAAAGAAAAGAGAGCAAGAGGAAAAGGAAGATGAAAGAAAGAAAAAATAGAGAAAAGAGGGACGAAGAAAAAAATAAAAATAAAAATGAGATGGATAAAGAAAGAAAAAAGAGAAATGTATTTTTGATTACTCACCCGAAATTTTGGTGATTTTGGCTTTTCCATTTGTCTTTTCCCCCGTCTGTAATGTTCCCTTTTCAAAGATTTTTTTTTTACTGTCTTCTTTCTTTCTCTACTCCTTTTTATCTATCTATCTATCTATCTATCTATCTATCTATCTATCTATCTATCTATCTATCTATCTATCTATCTATCTATGTGTGCCTCTGTCTGTCTTCTGTTCCTCTTTATCAACCTTAATTTTGGCTCGGTACTTGCATACGATATAGACACTCCAAATTTCTGCTGGGTCCTCCAGTCTTCATCTTTACGGCTCAGAAATGTGGGGAAAAGGCTGCGGAGATTAACGGATGGACTGAAATGTTTTAAAAAGAAGTATATTGAATATATTGAGAACGAGGGAAAATTGAAGAAAGCAGACGATTTCGGGAGATCAAATCTTCCTCGGCGAACGTCTCTCCAATATCAGTTAGCATGTGTTCTTCCGTGTGCATCCACGCGTGTCTGATATAATAATAATAATAATAATAGAAAATACTTGAGGGTGGGGACTTCGCCTTCTCTCTAAGGCAGGGTGATGTCAAATAGCTATTGTGTTAGACCCGTGTTGTGGTATAATGTTGTTTTTATGAAGAGTAGTTCAAACAGTCTTGGTGTTTTAGCCGCGTGTATCACAGGAGCGTGTCGGCTAAGATGAGTAGATGCAGGTAAGAATAGCCGGGTAGACAAAACGGGTCTGTAGATGGATGTGTGTTCAGGGGTTGGGGACGGAGGGCAATAGAAATGGAAAAGGAGGGAGAGTACGGACGGATGAAAAAGAAGGTGGCGTGAAATCGTGCAATAAAACTCCACGAGGTGTGGGCAAGTGATTCAAAGAAGAGCAAGGGAGGAAAAAAGGGAGAGTAAGGAGTGTTGGAGGCAGTGTTGTCAATTGTAGTTGCAGTGGCAGCAGGAGTAGCGGTGGTCGCAGAGACAGCGGCTGCTGTACACGAGGTGAATATGGTTGATTTAGCAGCAGAAGCAGCAGCAGAAGCAGCAGCCGAAGAAAACGAAGAATTGGTGGGAGTCGAGGTTGTGGGGGGGCAGGACAGGACTCCCAGAACGTCTACATCGATGAGCAATCGGCATGATAGCAACAGTGGAGGAGGAGGTAGCAACTGGGGGTCGTGGTGGAGCTTTGTTTGTGTGTATGTGTGCGTGTGTGTTTTCCTGACAAAGCTGGTATGGCATGCACAAGGTAGTGACATTATTGGAGATTCTTTTTTAATCTTTTTTTTTAGTTTTTTTTCCGTCTTTCTTTTTTCTTTTTCTTTTTTTTTTTTTTCAATTTTTTTCTCTTGAAAAAGTTCTTGCTTTATATAAAAATAAATAACACCGGAACAACAGTACACTAATGGTGACGATGACAACAATGCTGGGGAGGTGGTGTGGCTGGTAAATTGGTTGCCGGCAGCAGGTTGGTAATGAAATGGTATGGAATACCGATATCACAATTGCAGCATTACTGATTCTCAGAGAAATGGTAATAATCAAGCGTTAATCGTCGACACGATAGTAAAATGGTATTAATGATATAAGAACGGCATTAATTATATTGGCCCGGCACTAACAGTGGTATGGAAAAGATTTAACAAGTAGCTGAGCAGTAGTAATGGTATGGAAAAGGTTTTCGTAAAGGTGGTTTTAACGATAATTGTAAAGAGCGCCTCATTGTGGGCTACTGGTTTGCAAGCAATTCAAACAGACCATGTCTACTGTTTAGTGAATTCGATCTTCATTGGGGATTCCGCGTATATTGCCTTTCAAAACATACAAAGAATCGTTTAAAAAACCTTACCTTAAAACAATGTTTATCAAGATAATCAGACACACTATTATTATTCCAGTAAGTTGTTCAATGTACACTCAGTCAGTCAGTTATGTGCTATGCGTGATATTCGCCTAGGCGATCATGTATCTTTCGATACATGACTGTCGAGGCAGATTTTTTTCCTTCAGTAGGTTGCCATTTCTTTCTGCCATTCAAGGCTATAGAACCCGGTCTGTCCTGCTATTTACCCATAGCTAGAGGGAGAAGAAAAGGATTCATACCTTTCTTAAGGGTATTAGCATGTAAATGAATATATCAGTCAGTTATGTGCCATGCGTGATACACGCTTAGGCGATCATGTATCTTTCGATAAAATGACTGACGTAGCAGATGTTTTCCCTCAGTAGGTTTCCATTTCTATCTGCGGTAGATCAGTTGCCATCCTGCTATAAAAAAAAGAAAAAGAATCCCCAATAATGTCACTACTCATAGCAGGTAGAGGATTCACAATTTTCCCAAGGGCATTAGCACGTAAGTGGATGTAATGGATTCGACTGGAATTCGAAATCAGCTCGGCTCTCCGATTCCTCAATTCTAGCAACTATCCATTACTCCACCTGTCTCCCTCTATAGACTAATCTGAATAAATATATTTAAAACCCATTCGAATGGTATGCAGAGACTATTTAAACTATTAAATTTAGTTATCCACCAGTCTTGGTTTCAGTGGAGTCTACTAAAGCAGCTAGCAAATTTCTATACGTTATTTCGAACTATTGTTTCGAAATATTTCTCTTGTTATTTCTATATTCTCTAGACACAACGTTTCGAAAAAGCACCCTCTAACCATCATCAGGGTTTCATTGCTTTGGGCTGATATGGGATATCTATTGATTATTGTATTATTTTATTTCTGTGAATGCCAGTCGGGAGTAATGGTTAGCGGATCGGACTGAGGAATCGGAGAGTCGATTTCGAATTCCAGACGAGATCGTTACATTCAATTACCTGCTAATACAATGGGAAATGTATGGCGATCTTTTCTCCCCTTCAAACTATGGGTAAAATAGTAGGACAGACTGTATCCTATAGGCTGGTAACGAGTCTAGGAGAAGAAAAAAAACGCTGAATTCAAACCTGCTGCTGCCTTGTAGGTCCCGCCTCTTTTGGCAAAGACTAGAAGTTCACTTCAAAAGCAAAGCCTTGAATGCCAACATGAACGACGATTGTAACCACAGCGGTGGCGCAAAATGTTTCACTATCTGTTCCGAATCAATTCTTGTATGCACTACGTCAGCGTCCCGAAGGACATCAGCAATATATTTTTGGAGTTTTCATATGCACTATCAGATGCTGCAGACGTATGTTCAGGAAGATCTGTATTTGTTCAGCGGCCACGGAGCCAACTTTTCTAAACGGGCACTAGTCACAATTTCTGGGGAAGCCCGCAAAATCTGGCGTGATGAGTAGTTGGACAAGGCTATTACGCACGAACCCTTCGTCATGATAACTTGTGGCATCGCGATACTGCAAAAGAAGGCAATAAAGTTAATAACTTCACCCAAATTAAGACAATAAAGCTAATCATTTCAACCATATGAAGGCAATAAAGCTAATAATTTCACCCAAAGCAAGGCAATAAAGTAAATAATTTCACCCAAATCAAGGCAATAAAGCTAATAATCTCACTCAAAGCAAGGCCATAAAGTTAATCATTTCACCCTAAGAAAGTAAATAAAGCTAATCGTTTCACCCAAATTAATGCAATGAAGCTAATGATGTCTCCCAGCGCAAGATAATAGTTAATCATTTCACCCAAAACAAGGTAATAAAGCAAATAATTTCACTTAAATCCATGCAATAAAGCTAATCATTGCACCCAAATCAAAGCAATAAAACTAATAATTTCATGCAAAGCAAGATAATAAAGCTAATCATTTCCCCTAAAGTAAGGAAATAAATCTAATCATTTCACCCAAATCAAGGCAATGAAGTCAATAATTTCACCCAAATCCAGGTGAGTATTCCACAAAAGCAATGCAATAAAGTGAATCATTTCACCCAAAGCAAGACAATAGAGTTAATGATTTCACCCAAAGCAGGGAATTAAAGCTAATCATTTCACCCAAATCCATACCATAAACCTATTTAACCCAAATCAAAACACTCAGTCTAATCATTTAACCACAATTAAGGCAATAAAGCTTATCATTTCTCCCAATGCAAGACAACAAGGCCAATCATTTTACCAAAACCAAAGCAATAAAGCTAATCATTTCACCAAAAGTCTGGCAATAAAGCTAAACATGTCACCCAAATCAAGACAATCAGGCTATCGAGGCAATAATCAAGGCAATAATGCTAATTATTCCATCTCAAAGCAAGACAACAAGGTTAATGATTTCGTCCAAAGTAAGACAATAAAGCTAACCATTTTCCCTAAAGCAAGTCAATAAATCTAATCATTTCACCCAAATCCAGGCAAAAAAACTGACCATTCCACCCAAATCACTGCAATTAGGCTAATCATTCCCCCCGAAGAAAGGCAATAAAGCTAATAATTTCACCCAAAGCACGGCAATAAAGCTAATGACTTCTCCCGAAGAAAGGCAATAAAGCTAATCATTTCACCTGAATCCGGGCAATAAAGGTAATCATTTAATTCAAATAAAGGCAATTATTTCACCCAAAGCAGGACAACAGGGCCAATGATTTCACCCAAAGCAAGGCAATAATGCTAATCATTTCCCCTAAAGTAAGGCAATTACAGTTAATCATTTCACTCATATCAAGGAAATAAAGCTAAACATTTCTCTCGATGCTAGTCAATAAAGCTAATCATTCCTCTACCTTTACAAGAGCCAGATCAGGCCAAGAATGGAATACTTTTGTCATATGTGGATGGGAGCTCTCCACTCATCACACTCCAGTCTCGATAGAGTTCAAAAGGGTCTCCGAGTTCATGTTGTAGAAGTGTTATTTTGTACCCTTCAACTTCTCTCTTACAGGCGGGATATGGCAAACCTCTCGCCGCTCTATCTCTGCTTCAATGGAAAGTGCTCTGGCGAACGACATTCCTTGGTTCCGCCAGGTCTAACCTTTACGGCTAGGACCCGCAATTCGTCTTTGTAGCATAACATCCACATTCCCTCCGTATTTCATAGGTGAGAAGTAAGTTCCACTCGAGCAGCTTCTTCCCGCGAACCACTGCCCTGTAGAATCGACTCCAAAGAGGATGTTTGTTTCCTCGATTACTTCAATCTTAATCCTGTTCAAGTCTAGAGTTAACCATTATCTTCCCCTCCTACCCGTGTAAACTGCTTCTTAACGTAACTCTTTACCGCGTAAAAAATATTTACGCTTGAACACGGGTTCCCGTACTTTCACTGAAGTTAAGCAACGTCGAGCCTGGTCAGTCCCTAGATGGCTGACTGCTTCTGATTACCAGGTGTTGTAAGCTTGGATGTGTGGGTGGTGTAATGGAATTGGGAATCGTAGAAATGTGTGTATCTGTGTGTGTGCATGTGTGTGTGTGTGTGTGTGTGTGTGTGTGAGTGAGTGAGTGAGTGAGTGAGTGAGTGTGAGTGTTAACGAAATTTTGTGTTGTTTGTTTTTCATCATTAAGCAGACTTTACGTACCTCAGGCTTGTCAAGCAGCATTCATGTGCGTACGTGTATCATAATGTGTGGGTTTCAATGTATATTCGTGTGTGTGTGTGTGTGTCAAGGGGACGTTGTACAGATATATTTTTATTTATATCGGAACTGTTACATTTTTACACACACACACACACACACACACACACACACATATATATATATTTAAGCATATCACCCCAAGCAATGTGGGAAGTCACTAGGACGCAAGGGGTTACAGAAAATATAGAGCGAGATCAGATAGGAGTGATAGAAGAAAGGATGAGGGTAGAGGATAGATCAAGGCAACTGGAGATGTCGATTGACATTACACTTGAATAGCTGGAGATTATAGCTCTCAGGGAAACTGGAATAGGGAAGGGAGTTCCACAGGCGAGAGGTGCGAGACATGAAGCTATTAGAGTAGAAGAGACGGCTACATTTAGGAGTTTCGACAGTGAAGGGGTGAGAGCGGGATGCCTGCCTCGTAGGGCGCTTGAACTCATGACGACTGGGAACCAGCGAATGCAGCTCCTCGGAGCAATTACCATGAAAGTATTTGTAGAACAGACAGAGAGAGGCGACGGCGCGTCTGTGAGAAAGTGACTGTAGACGAGATACCAGAGCAGGGCCAGTTATATTGCATATCCGCCTCTGGAGCCTATCAAGAACCCCGAGGAAAACAGAAGGGGCACCAGACCATATATGGCAGCAATACTCCATGCAAGGGCGAATTGTTGATTTGTAGATCTGGAGGATCGATTCCGGGGAGAAAAATTTTCCTGGCGCGGCGCAGGGAGCCAACTTTCCTTGCGGTGGACGAAGCAATTGACTCAATGTATTTGTTCCATCTCAGGTCAGCAGTCAACGAGAGACCGAGCAGCCGCAGAGAGTTGCTCTCGAGAAGTTAAGCGTCAGACATTCCAATGGCGGGCACGGAAGGATTTCTGTGGTGATTAATAGAGAGCAGTTTTGTTTTTGAAGCATTAAAGTTGACCAGCCAATTCCTGCCCCAGTTCACAACCGATTGGAGGTCCTTTTCGAGACGCACGGCCAGGTTAGTTTTGTCAGTGACACTAGATTTGCTTTTGAGGCAGGAATAAATTGTGGTGTTATCCACGTAAATGCCAACTTGGGAATTTATGGCGTCAGGAAGGTCGTTTATGTAGATAAGGAATAGAGTGGGGCCTAGGATGCAGCCTTGAGGAACACCTGTGTTCGTGGGATAGGAACTGGAGGAGAATCCGTTGAGAACGACCTTTAATTCACGGTTTGACAGGAAAGATTGTATTAGGTCAAACAATCGACCCGTAATGCCATAACCCTGGAGCTTGAGAAGAAGGCCGGCATGCCAAACCCTATCAAATACTTTGGAGATGTCTAGTGCCACGGCACGAGCTTCCCCGTTATTTTGAAGCGCTCGGTAGACAGTTTCAGTGATGGCCGTAAGCACATCAGCTGTAGATCGGGCAAAGCGGAAGCCATATTGCTTGTCTGAGAGCAGATCATGGGATGTGAGTTGGTTAACCACCTCGGTATTGATTAGGGCTTCGAAGACTTTGCCGAAGAGGGGTAGGACGGTAGTTAGAAGGGTCAGAGGGGTCGCCAGAGTTCTTGAAGACAGGAACAATCGAAGAGGACTTCCAGAGTGGCTGTATCTTCTTGCTTGATATATTGTCTGAACTTGGAATTGTTCTCGCCGTTTCTTTCTCCTGTTGTTCTCAATTTTATTGAAAGCCTGCCTCCCAAGCCCATTATTTGGTGAGGGCGGAGGGTTGGCCGTTAATTCCCCCTCCTCCACCAGGTCGATGCTTGGACTTAAGGTAAGCCGAACATTCACTTGCCATCATGAGGAAGAAAGCGGACAACCACTTGCTGCCCTGTATGAGTATAATTTCGTGCTACCGAAAACTCATTTTCATTTTTCTAATTTTTTTAATTCTTTATTTTTTTTTTTCTTTAAATTTATTTTTATTTTTATATTATACTACAGTTCAAAATGTTGAGGCCAAAGAGTTGTGCTGCAGTAATCAAGGCTAAGGGTGAATATTTGGCCGAGAGCAAATTTTAATCATAATAAAATTTCTAATACAAAAATCACATCTCATTTTTTTAACCACGTTTAATAATTTCCTCTTATTTAAAGTACAAAACAACTACTTTGGGTTCAATTAGAAAAATTACCAGGGTGAGTTCAAACTTTTGAACTGCATATATATATATATATATATGTCTGTGTGTGTGTACACAAGTCTATTCATATCAGTCTAATTATACACACAAACAAACACTCCCCACGCATACTCACATGCATACACGCATTCGCTCACACACACTTATGTAGGCCTGCTTACATCTATCTATGTAAAAGTCTACATGGTGTTCAACACCGAGTTGCGACAATCTATTTCATACTTGAAAAGCAATCTTCAGGCCATGTGTTCTTGGTGCTAGCTTGACTATTTATAAATGCTGGCTAGTGGTGAATTATCGGAAGCATTGACCATTGTATTATCATAAAGGTTATTGGGTACTTGACAGCGGTTATATTTCAAATTATTCTAATGGTTATTCAGTAGTAATAGTTGCGGATCAATTTGCGGTTATTTGTAGCTATTGTATTGTGTTTGTTAACTTCTACCCATTATTTACTATTGATTACATAGTATATCTTGTATTTAATCATTATTCATTATTATTATTATTATTCGTAATAATTATTTGTTTATTATTATTATTATTTATTATTTGTTTATTATTATTATTATTAATTATTTGTTTATTATTAATTATTTGTTTATTATTATTATTAATTATTTTTTCATTATTATTATTATCATTAATTGCTTATTATTATTAATAATTATTTGTTTATCATTAATCATTTGTTTATTATTATTATTATAAAATTTACTCGTCTTTATGCGGGCATTCGTAGTTTGTTAATTTGTTTATTATTAACTTACTTATTTATTAATAAAATTAAGTTGGATTGTGTTGTTTAGTCCCGTTTCATCTTCAAGCGAAATTTTAGGAATAAGCTATCTCTCGGTTTACGTGTATTTTTACAGAATTTGTTATTGTGGGAGTGGCTAGACTATTTTCCTTCTTTAAGTGGTCAGGGAGTTAATTCTTATCAGTAGATTCATCATCCTCTGAGAGGTTTTGCTAAGGTTGGGTAGGGTATCTATTTCAAGGCTAATGTTTACGGTCATCCTTTAGTTGGTTCCCAGTGAAGGGTATTTTTATGGCGCGCCTACAGTCGTTATGTGTCTGGAGAATTGTCTTTTATTATTGTCTATCTGATTATCTATTTATTTATTTGTTTATTTAAGTGGGTGTTTAATATACAGATCGCTTTGCATTGAATTTCAGTTTGTTTTTTTAGTTTTTTTGACGACGACAAAAAGGGTTTTTCCTATTTAAAGGTTTGGCTGAGCTTTTTAGAATTTTACTTAGCTATGTTTTGTTTTTTTTTATATATATATTTTAAAATTATTCTTTGTTGATCCATAGGATCAACAAAGAATAATTTTAAAATTAAATGGAGACAACACAAGAGCTCTTTCAACAATATTCAAAATAGAAATCAGACATCTCTATCCCAATATTTCTGGCATCTAAAGGAAACGAATAAAACACCAAAAGTAAAATGGAAAATAGTAAATAGAACAAGAACCTGTAGAACCTGGGATGACCCATGACTCTTATGCTTACAGGAAAAACTACACATCATTAAATTCCTAAATAATGAAAAATTATTAAACCATAGGCAGGAGTTAACGGTTTTTTGCCGATATCAACAGACTTTCGCATTAAATAATTAGCATTTTTTTTTTCAAACTGAAATTCAATGCAAAGCGATCTGTATATTAAACACCCACTTAAATAAACAAATAAATAAATAGATAATCAGATAGACAATAATAAAAGACAATTCTCCAGACACATAACGACTGTAGGCGCGCCATAAAAATACCCTTCACTGGGAACCAACTAAAGGATGACCGTAAACATTAGCCTTGAAATAGATACCCTACCCAACCTTAGCAAAACCTCTCAGAGGATGATGAATCTACTGATAAGAATTAACTCCCTGACCACTTAAAGAAGGAAAATAGTCTAGCCACTCCCACAATAACAAATTCTGTAAAAATACACGTAAACCGAGAGATAGCTTATTCCTAAAATTTCGCTTGAAGATGAAACGGGACTAAACAACACAATCCAACTTAATTTTATTAATTATTTGGATGATTTCGGCTCTCGTTTTTGAAACATGAGAACTCTTATGTAGCGAAGGAATCATATTTTTAAACAAAAAATATTATTATAATATAAGCTCTACTTCTGTATGGAGCACTGTCTTCTTAAAAATAAAAACAAAAATACTAAGGAACCCCGGATTATGCACCCAACGTGTTCTTTTCTATTTTCTGCATACCTGCACAAGGATACATATATATATATATATATATATATATATATATATATATATATATATATATTATAATTATTTTTTTAATATGGTTCCTTCGCTACGTAAGAGTTCTCATGTTTCAAAAACAGGAGACAAAAACTTCAATATAATTATTAAAATTAAATTGAATTAAAGTATCAAGCTCTGATTCATCCTCAAGCGAAATTTTGGGAATAACTAATCTTGAAATTTACACATCTTTATAAGCATATTAATTCGTAAGATTATTGACTATGGAAACGGCTGAAGCAATTATTTCAATAAGGGGCTTAAGGGTTAACAATTTGTATCAACATATGAGTTACTTTCGGAAAGAGATCAAGTCAAGGTAGTGTCGGGGTGTCTATTTTAAAGCGAATGATGACATTCATTTAGACGCATATCGTCTAGTCTGTTTCAGCGACAGAGAGTTACTGGCATTATTGTTACGCCGTTAAATGTTTAAAGATTTTTTGTTTTTTCTAAAAGGTTTGTTTGTATATATTGTTTTTTTGAGGACTTCCTAAAGGGTTTTTAGCTTATGATAGGGTTAAGCTTTTAAACCTTTTATTAGACTATGAAATTTGAATTTTTTTTTTAACGTTAATTATTTATTGCTAAAATTTGTTGATGTCGGCAAAAAACCGTTAACTCATGTCTATGGTTTAATAAATTTTCATTATTTAGAAACTTAATAATGTGTAGTTTTTCATGTAGGCATAAAGAACATGGGTGTATATATATATATATATATATATATATATATATATACATATATATATATATCTGAAGGCCATAAATATAGCATACCATAAAATTATATTTTATCATTATATATATATATATATATATATATATATATATATATATATATATATAGGGTGACAAAATTAACGGGAACTTTTAACAATCCAATAAAACCAAGAGTGATGGAAGAAAAATATTTTATTCGTAGTAATTGAAACCTTAAAACATGCCATTTAAGAAACAATGATGGCATTTTCATTTTTTAAAAATTACGTCCTGTAGATGGCGTCCTCCTGTTCGAATGCATTCTTGAAATATGCTGTTGAGATTCCTCATTGACTGCTGCAACATCTCAGCTGGGATACTGTGAATTTTATTTTGAATTCTAAATGGCGAAATGTTTATTTGCTCAAGGTCACTGTCTCGCAGTGTTGCTAACTGCTCATGTCTGGCAATACGCACTTCAAAAATTCCCGTTTTTGTGGGTCACCCTGTATAAGCATTTCACCCCAAGCATGGTGGGACTGCCACTGAGAGCAGGAGTAAAGGGAGGTGCTTGAGGAAAGGCTAAAGATCAAGATCAAGGTATCAAACAGATGTCGATTGACATTACACTTGAATATTTGAAGATTATACTTATTGGGGAAGCAAGTAAGAAGAATGGAGTTCCACAGACGAAAAGTGAGCTGTTTGAGTAGAAGAGATAGCAACATTTAATCGTTTTGACAGTGAAAGGAAACCATCACACTGCATATCCGTCGGTGGCACCAGACCATACATGGCAGCAGTATTCCATGCAAGGACGAATGGTTGATTTATAGATTTGAAAGATGGACTCAGGCGAGAAAAACTTTCTGGTACGACACAGAGAACGAACTTTCCTTGCGGTAGATGAAGCTATTGATTCAATGTATTTAATCTATCTCATGTCAGTGGACAACGTGAGACCAAGCAGGCGCAGAGAAGCGTTCTCGTGGAGTTGATATATTAGGTTGGTACAAAAATAATACGTCAAAAAACGACATTATTTTTGCACCAAACTAATATATATATAATGTAGACGCTCCGTATATTTATTTATTTTCGTCTACCGGTCGGAATATTCGACAAGTCATCTAAAAAAAATTCTCTCTCCGGCAGGATTCAAAACTGCACACCACCCCTCTCGACAGGGGAAACGGATCTGATGTGTTTGAGAGTGCGTCGATTGTTTCTAACGACGGTTCCCTGCCAAGGTGGTCGCAGGTTCAAATCCTACCGGAAGTATTCCACATTAATATGACAGTGTGGAATACCTACTGACAAAGATAATGGAAAAAAATTTTCTAAAATTCCCAGCATCCCTTGGTCGTGCGCATGTGTAGCCGTACCAACATAACAAATTTAGTCCGATGAAGTCCTGAAGAACGAAACGCGTCACAAGTAAACTTTTACCCACTTTTTCATACAATTTCCCCATATATATACTCGGCTATCCTGTCAAATTCGACGTATGAGGGTCAAGCAGATCAGTTCCTCGGAACCAACAGTCCGACACCAACACATGAGATTTGATTATAGTGGTGAAGGTTTTGTGCAGAACCATCCACACTTTTTAAAGGCCCGAATTCAGAGACCTGGTGCACTACGTGCCACAAGGTCCCCAAACAACCCTCCACAGGTTTTGATTTCAGAGTTGTCCTTCTCCTAGACCAGTTGCCATCCAAGGCTATAGAACCCAGTCTGTCCTGCCATTTACCTATAGCTGGAAGAAGAGGATTAATACCAAGGGTATTAGCACGTAAGTGAATGTAATGGATTCGATTGGAATTCGATTCCTGAATCAAAGCCGCTATTTATACTCCACCGTGCCTCCTAATATATATATATATATATATATATATATATATATATATATATATATATATATATATATATATTCCTTATTACTATAAACGTTATTTTTAGTGGGTACGTTTGTTTGGATTGACATCCCTATTTATTTTCTTAAACGGTGAAATTAATATCAACTGCCCTAGATTGTGACATCCTATTAAAGAAAAATTGTGCCTCCCTGCAAAAATCGAACCTGTATTCCCTTTTTCCATCAGTGCAGCTATTCCTTTAACCGAAACATGTCGTTACAAAGTTTGTGTGTGTGCGTGTACGTTTTGTGTGTGTGTGTGTGTGTGTGTGTGTGTGTGAAATAAAATGACAGGCATGAACTATTCCAACAAAGTATATACGATGGAATATGTGAAAACCAGTTGGATGTTTCAAATTTTAATCTTTTGTCAACGTTTCGTTCAGATGGCAACATTGAATCTGAATGTTTTCTTTTTGATTGAACAAGTATTCAAATTGAAAGTAAATATCCGTGAACAAATCTATCAGATTTGCTCAAAGGGAAATCTTCAAATAATCTGTAAAACATACTTTTTTAAGATTTGATATAGGAAAATAAAAGAACGTCTTCGTAAGAAAAATAAGTCACGTACATCGAAAGAAATTAGGTGTTAAGGAAAATATAGAATGAAATAAATTCAATATTAACTTCCGAACTCATAAGCTTCAACCATCAACGCTCAATACAAACTGTCTGAGGTGAATCAATAAAATATATCGAATCTTTTACATATTTAGTAAGGGAAATAAATTCTACTGCAAATCATGTGAAATTTCGCATAGCTAACGCTTGGAACAAAATGGGTGTAATCTGGAAGTCTGATCTACCAGACAACCTCAAACGGAGATTCTTTTGCGCCACTGTAGAGGCGCTATTAATGTATAGTGCCACTGCCTGGAAATTAGATAAAACCTTTCAGAACATTATATCATAGTTGATTCTGTTCAGTGCCGGCTTTAATTTTTTTAATATAAATTGCTTCTAGAATTTGTAATCTAGATTTGTTGTTTTCATGGTGTAGGATAGTTGTGTTGTCGATTAGTAATTTTTTATTTTGTGAAAGCGGACAGGAAAGTTGTTGTAGATTTCTCGTAATGGACGAAAAGGTCAGACATGTGGCGTGTAAGCCATCTTGTTAGTGTATTTGTCGTATACCCAACATACAGTAGCGGCCATAATATAAGGAACGGAAACAACAAAGACATAAATATGGGTATTACTTAAAAAGTAATGCATGATTAGCAATGAAATTTTTACCGAATAAAGATTAGGGTGTAATGCATAAATATTATACAAAGTTACAAAAATTTACATAATAGTTTTTTTTAAATAAAAATTAAATGGAACAAAGGAAATAAGCTACTGGACAAAAGTTAAGGAACGATGTTAATTTGCATAAACTTTTAATTTACATGGTTAAAAAACTTGATGGAGCTTTTCAACAATAAGTAAAAGTTCATTTATCATTAGGACTTTATTTTTAAGCAATATGGCAAAATTCTACATCCACGGCACACAACACGGCCGTCATCCAACCAGCTTTCTAGTGGCTTTCATACCTTGACCTCGTGTCATTAACTATTCGCATCGGCCTCCAGAAATTTGGACACAATATACAACGCATCCTATCATTTAAAATGACCCGGGAAAATAAATATTGATTTCTGCTTTGACTTATCTGTTCGCTTTTGCTACAAGAGACTTAACGTAGGTATTAGAGTTTACGTCCATGTTAGAGGCACCTCTTATATCTACGACAATATCTGTAGTAATGGCATTTGTCGAGACCATCTTAAAAATCATCTACGTCCGCCTTTCCGTAATAATGGCAATGACAAAAAGAAAATAATGAGTAAGACGTAATATTCGGGCCTTTAGATAAACGTATGGTTGGATTTTCCATTTTTTTACAAGTTACTTATACCAAAGCTTATTTCATATACGAATCTAAAGATTATTATTATTATTATTATTATTATTATTATTATTATTAGGATATATTAAAGTTTTTACAAATCTTTACTCCAAAGCTTATTTCATATACGAATTCAAAGATTATTGTTCTATTATTATTATTATTATTATTATTATTATTATTATTATTATTATTGGTGTTGTTGTTATTAGGATATATTTTTAAAAACCTTATTATTATTATTATTATTATTGTCATTGGGATGTATTAAACGTTTTTACAAACCTTTACTCCAAAGCTTGTTTCATGTACGAATCCAAAAACCATTGCTACGCTGCTATTATTATTATTATTATTATTATTATTATTATTAGTAGTAGTAGTAGTAGTAGTAGTAGTATTGTAGTTGTTGTTGTTGTTACTATGATTTATCTTTACAAACATTATTATAATTATTACTATTATTACTATTATTATTATTATTATTATTATTATTATTGGGATATATTAAATGTTTTTAAAAACATTATTATTATATATCAAACATTTTTACAAACTTTTACTCAAAAGCTTATTTCTTATACAAATATATACATTAAAATTATTGCTCCGCTTTTAATATATTACAATTATTATTGTTATTGTTGTTGTTGTTATTATTATTATTACTATTTCCTTTGATTTCTGTTGTATACAAATTTCCTTCCGGGTCCCAACTAGAGACCTATGGTTAGAAATGGCTTCATGATATTTTCCACAAAAATTTGCAAAAAAAAAAAAAAAACCCACTAAGATCACAGACATTTTCCATAGATAAAGCTTTTCATAATGCATGGGCTGTACTTGTGAGTACAATGTTTTATATTTCTTTAAGGCATAGACTCCAAATGAATCCCTTCAATGAGTTTATCGGAAGATTTCCCAATCAATCCGAGGGTTTCAACTACAAATGAAGTTACTGATGTCCTCATGTGCGACATTTGTTGAGATTTCCACTTCAAGATTCTTGTATTTTGATAATTTCTTTGAAGATCTTCAAAGCTACATTAAAATCTGCAGTGACTGCCATGTCAATAAGAAGGCACATTCTCTTCTTGTAGTCTTTGATCGCGATGTGTCAACGATTAGCATTGATTGTTCTGTGTATTGTAAAGTCCCATAAATTTGTTACAGGTCCTATCTCATTTAACCGGGTTTGGATTATATTTATCCCAGTTTCTTGCGGTTTCCTTCCTGTAAAAGGTGCAAATATTGACCCGCTCTGTCATGTTGAGTTTTTATATTCAATTGGTTCTAACACTGTGCAACTTGATCAATTGTTTCTGAATATTTATCCCAGAATCTGTATTTGGGATCAACCCAATTTTTTCAGTACGCGTGCTTGGTAATTTCTAGTTAGCGAGCATTGGTCCTGTGCAGCAAGCATAAAACCATCGGTTTCAGCTTTTATTTCTACACTACCTAACCACTGATGAGTACGGGCTTTGTTTATATCAACTTGTTTGGTACGGGCAGAATATTAACCATGAAGAGGCTTATGTTTCGTTTCTGCATATGGTACATTGCATGGTAAATTTGCTTTTTAACGCCCGCGCTAAATATCTCTTAAAATTTTCCCAAATCGTCATAATTCCGTGTAAATGTACATGCTGAACTCAAGTTAACAATTAAATTATGAAGAAACTTAACATTTTGGAGTTATCGACAAGAAAAAATCGGATTTCTTGTTGGTCATTCGTCCGCCATTACTGCCATAATGTTCACAAACAGTGCGGGGTACTTCTGTTGGCGGTTTTTTTTTTATAATTTAATTGTTGATTCGAGTTCAGCATGTACATTTACATGGAATCATGACGATTTGGGAAAATTTTAATAGATATTTAACGCGGGCCTTAAAAAGCAAATTTACCTATTGCATTTGCTTTCTTTTTTTGGTGGGGGTTACTTTTACGCTACAGCAGATGTATTATGGTTTATCTGCACTCATTTGAAATTCCCTTTTGAATTTGTTGGCTTCCTTTATTACTGAATAAAGTTTCTTATTTCTTTCATGTTCTTTGACACAGACCATCATCCAGTCTTCTGTAGTTTCCAGGTATCTTTCAAGACCGATTGCTGTAGTTTTGTAAGACAGTTCTTGTTGAACTAATCCTCTGCCTCCTTCGGATCTGGACACATACAGACGATCAACCTTATCAGCCTTTATAATGATGCGTGCGGCAAGCAAGAAGCTTTCTCGTTTTAACATTCATTCACTTATTGTCAGCTATGGTTCAATTAAGTATGTTGAAGTTGTATTGCACCACAGGGACAGCCAGAGTATTTATGGCTGATAATCTGTTCTGTGAATTCAACTCGGTATTTAACACCAAACGCACACGGCTGTAATATTCCTTTCCCACTTTCTCCTTCATTTGGGAATGCTGTAGTCCATCTCCTTCGCTGACTCCTAGGTATTTATAAGCTTCTTCTTGATAAGCTTCTTCCAATTCCCTACGCTTTGTGACAGAATCGAGATCTATTGGGGGTGTTTCTGTAATTCTCACTTTCTTGAATGTTACTTTTGCACATTTATCTAATCCGAAGTCCATACCTATGTCATCACTGAAATATTTTACAATACTGAGGAGACCCTTCATCTCATTGTCGTCTTTGGCAAAGAGTTTTGGATCATCCATGTAGAATAGATGATTACACACTTTCTTTTTTATTTTGTATCCAAAAGGCACGGTGGAGTAATGGATAGCGACTCAGATTGGGGAATCGGAGAGCCGAGTTCGAATTCCACTTAGATCCATTACATTCACATACGTGCTTTGGAAATGTATGAATCTTATAGATAGCAGGACAGATCGGGTTCTATAGCCTTGGATGGCAACTGGTCTACCGCAGAAAGAAATGGCAACCTACTGCGAGAAAAATATCTGCCTCGTCAGATCGAAACACACATGATCGCCTAAGAGTGTTATACACATGGCACATAACTGATCCATAGTTATTAGAGTTTAGTTCATGCGAAAGGGGGACTAAGGAGAGACAGAGCTGAAGGGTCGACAGGGAGTCTCCTTGAAAGATTGCTCGTCGAATATTCAAACAATTGGATGTTGCAGTACCTTCTCCACAGTTCCATGCTATATTTAAAGAAATTTACTATAACCGAGGAGACCTTGCAGATTTCCAAAGCCTTAAGAATCCAGTACGTCTTGTGAGTGTTAAATTACTCAAGGTGTGTTTCCACCGTATGTGTCCCACATTTTTCAGCTGACTCTTTCTGGTTGTAAATATGAGTTTTCCTTGTGGTTCCTATTTACTTTAAGTCTTCCTCGTTACAAACACCCTCCATATCTCTCGCTGAAAGTCTCTTCTTAATCTTCTAGATAGTCCAACATCCGCTGCTATATAGGATATTACATATTACACAGCTGCCCAGCGCTTTTTCTTTGTTTCTGGCATTCAGAGTTTCGTATATCATACTTATTATAAAACCCAGGTTGTGTGTGTGTGTGTGTGTGTGTGTGTGTGTGTCTGTTTGTTTATATATTGGATCGGATTTCCTACATTTTTCAACCGATTTCAACAAAACTTCACAGGACTATGTAAAATTACCTTGTGGTGGTTCTGACAGCGCCAAAAATTGGAAAAAACACAATTGTTTTTGCATGAAATCAATTTGAAAACACCATTAAGAAGCATCGCTGTCGCGAGAATGAAAGGACAACTCATATCGAGTTATACTTATTATAAAACCCAGGTTGTTTGTGTGTGTGTGTGTGTGTGTGTGTGTGTGTGTGTGTGTGTGTGTTCGTTTATATATGGGATCGGATTTCCTACATTTTTCAACCGATTTCAACAAAACTTAATTTTTTTTGGCAGGTAGTGTTTCTTATTGTCTTGCACACTTTTTCTTTATTTTTACATTCAGAATGCTTTAAAAATTCCATTTACAAGACAATTGTTTATAATAAAATTCTATTCAATCGGTAGACTCATAACGATTAAAAACAATGTTTTTGTTTGAGTTTGGGTTTGACCAATTCGTAAAAAAAAAACTAATTAAGACATGCGACACGCATGTCTTAATTAGTTTTTAATTAATTAGTTTTTAATTAGTTCAACCTTAAACAATAATCTTTGTCAATTATATTTTTCAGTCTTTATGATGGTCGATACTTGATCTATCTCTTACTGTTACATCCCCGGGCAACGCCGGGCTCTACTGCGAGTATATATATATATATATATATATATATATATATATATATATATATATATATATATATATTTTAAGCATTTCACCCCAAGCAAGGCGGGAAGCCACTAGCACGCAAGGGGTTACAGAGGATTTCGAGCGTGAGCAGATTGGAGTGATAGAGGAAAGGACGAGGAGAAGGATGAGGAGAAGGATAGTGGGTAGATCAAGGCAACTGGAGATGTCGATTGACATTATGTTAAATAAATGGTGTTTACACCATTCCTCAGTAGAACTATGTATCGCTGTCGCTTCCAATCTCTACGTCTGTGTATGGCGCTTATGATCACATCTTTATCTATATCTGTATATCTATATCTCTTCCAATTGCTTCTTTATGTCGCTTTAAATCTCTTCATCTCTGTCGTTTCAAATCTCTTCATCTTTATCGCTTTCAATCACTTCTTCATATCTGTCGCTTCGGACCTCTCCATCATCTCAGTCGATTCCAATCACTTCTTCATCTCTGTCGCTTCCCCTCTCTTTTTTATCTCTATCGCTTCCAATCAATTATTCATGTCTGTCGCTTCCATTCTCACCATCATCTCTGGCGTTTCCAATCTCTTCATCATCTCTGTCGCTTCCAACCACTTCTTCGTTTCTATCACCTTTAAACATTTCTTCATACCTGTTGCTTTTATTCTCTTCTTCTTCTTCTCTATCACTTCCAATGTCTTCTTCATATCTGACGCCTCCAATCTCTTCTTTATCTGTGTCACTTCCAAACTCTCCATCATCTCTGTCGCTTCCAAACTCTTCTCTATCTCTGTTGTTTCCAATCAATTCTACATCTCAGTCGATTCCAATAACTTAATCGTCTCTGTCGCTTCCAAGCACTTATTAATCTCTGTCGCTTGCAATGTTTTCTTTATCTTTCAATCTGTTTATCTCCATCACTTACAATCTCTTCTTCATCTATTTCTTTTCCAATCTCGTCTCTATCTCTATCGAATACAACCTGTCTATCATCTCTGTCGCTTCCAAACTCTTCATCTTTGTTTATCCCAATCACTTCTCCATCTCTATGGCTTCCAATCACTTCATCAATTCTGTCGCTTCCAATCACTTCTCATGTTTATCACTTCCAATCTTTTCTTCATTTATGTCTCCTATAATTTATTCTTCATCTCTATCGCTTCCAAACACTTCTTCATCTCTATCGTCTTTAAATACCTGTTGCTTCCAATCTCTTCTTCTTCTTCTCTTCTTCTTCTTCTCTGTCGCTTCCAATCTCTTATTTAATCTATGTCGCCGAAAATCTCGTCTTCATCTCTCTCGCCTTTAAACACTTCTTTATATATATCACTTCCAATCAGTTCTACCTATCTGTCGTTTCCAAACTTTTCTTCATCTCTATCGCTTCCTATCACTTCCATCATCTCTATCACCTTTAAACACTTCTTCGGACCTGTTGCTTCCATTCTCTCCTTCCCTAACACTTCCACTTAATTATTCATAACTGTCGCTTCTAAGGTCTCCATCATTGTCGTTTCCAATTTTTTCTTCATCTCTATCGCTTTCAACCAGTTCTTCATCTCTATCACTTCCTCATCTCTACCGCTTTCAACCTCATCATTATCTCTGTCGTTTCCACTCTTCTTCATCTCGATCACATCTTCATCTTTGTCGCCTAACATATCTTCATCTCTATCGCCTTTAAATACTTCTTCATATATATGCTTCCAATCAATTATTCATGTCTGTCGCCTCCAACATCACCAACATCTTTGTCGTTTCCAAATTCCTCTTCATCTCTATCACTTCGTACCACGTCTTCATCTCTATCCCCTTTAAACACTTCTTCGTACCAGTTGCTTCCAATCTCTCCTTCTCTATCACTTCCACTTAATTCTCCTTATCTGTCGCTTCTAAAGTCTCCATCATCTGTGTTGTTTGCAATGTTTTCTTCATCTCTATCGCTTCCAATCAATTCTTCATATCTGTCGTTTCCAATCTCTTCTTCATCTCTATCACCTTTAAACCCATCTTCGTACCTATTCCTTCCAATCTCTTCTCTATCAGTTCCACTTAATTCTTCATTTCTGTCGTTTCTAAAGACTCCATCATCTTTGTTGCTTCCAATCACTTCCATCATCTTTGTCGCTTCCAAACACTTTTTCATTTCTATCGCCTTTAAACACTTCTTCATGCCAGTTGCTTCCAATCTCTTCTTCTTCTTCTCTCTCGCTTCCAATGCCTTCTTCATACCTGTCGCTTTTAAGCTCTCCATCATCTCTATCGCTTCCAATCTCTTCTTCGTATCTGTCGCTTGCAATCAATTCTTTAACTCTGTCGCTTACAATATATTCTTTAACTCTGTCGCTTCTAATCTCTATCTTTTCTCTATCTCCGCCCCAAGCCATTAACGCAGGCATCCTCCAGATCCGTATCGATCAAACCTTCCTATATTACAGAAATGATCTGCGTAACTGTATATGTCGATCATTTGCGAATAGCTCTGCTGATGGTACCCCCTCCAAATCCTTGGATGACCAGATCTTGTTGACAGCTGCTCTCTCCTCTGACCTAGCTCTAACAGCTCAGTAGGGGAAAATTGGCTGATCCCATTCAGTTCATCGAAAACTAAAC
>OZ010575.1:18797291-18817291 GCA_963932145.1 Acanthosepion lycidas
ACGACATTATTACGTCATTATTTTTGCACCAACCTAATACTGAAATTAAACATTTTCCTTCCTTTTTGTTTCTTCTTCTTCTTCTTTTTCTTCTTCTTCTTTTTCTTCTTCTTTTTCTTCTTCTTCTTCATTCACTCATCAATTTCGTTTCTTTTCCTTCTTTTTCCTGGCATTCAGCTGCACTTCTTTCTTTCTTTCATTCTTTCTTTCTTTCTGTTTTTGTTTCTTTTTTCATTTTCTTTTCGCTTTCTCGTCCACCTTTTCTCTTTCTGTTGTATCTGTTTTTCGTTTTTTTTCTCTTTATCGTCCTCAATTTCTCACCTTTTTTTTTTATATTAACCGTCTTATGTTTCTTCTTTTTCTCTCATTTTTTTCCTTATCGCCCGCTTTTTGCATTTCTCCTATAAGTTTCTTCCTTTTCTTTTCGTCCTTTTTTTCTCTCTTTTTTTTTTAATCGTCCAACTTTTATTTTCTCTTTCTGTCTTAACTTTTTTCCTTTTCTTTTTTCCTGTCCCTTTTTTCTCTCTTTTTCAACTACGTTTTGCTTCTTTTCTTTCTCTTACGTATTTTTCCTTTCTTTCCTTGTCATTTTGTAATTTCTTTATTTTTCTACTTTTATTTTTTTTTTTTTTTTTTTTTCTTAACCGACATCTCTCTTCAACTTAACTTTCATGCTTTTTCTCTTCTACCTTTCCATTTCTCTTTCTATTAAATCTTTTTCCTTTCTTTATTTCCGTTTCTTTTTTCTCTTTGTTATTTTTTATTTTTTTATTTTTTTTTTAATAATTTCGCCCCAAGCAAAGCAGACGGTTGCCGGGAGTGAAAAACTTTAGAGAGAAGTGAGGCGAAAGGACAATAAAAGAACAGGTTTCAGGAAAACACAAGATGGCGTTTGGTGTTGCGTTTAAATTTTTGACGAGTGTAGGTGGCAGGGAAGCAAGAAATCGGAGGGGAGTTCCGTAGCCGAGATGTGTAAGTAAAATAAAACTATTAGAGTAAAACTGACGGTTGCATCTAGCTAGTTCAACAGTAAAACGCTGAGACCTAATTGCCAATCGAGTAGCATGCGTAAATTCGTGCAGTCGAGGCCCTAAGGAGGAAAGCTCATCAGAACAATTGACATGAAAAAGGAAGGAAACTATGTCACGTCGGTGAAAAAGTGACGGACGTTGAGATGCCAGGCCAGGATCGATTACATTACAGATTCTTCTTTGGATTTTGCCAAGAATCACGAGATGTGAAGCAGGACCACAAAATCAGATATGGCCGCAATATAAAATGCACGGAAGAGGTGTGTTTTATCTTTCTTTTCTTTTTACTTTTCTTTTCTTACTTTTTCCTTAGTCGTCCAAGTTTTCTCTTCGTCTTTTTCTTTCATTCATTTTCTTCTTTTCTTTCTCTTTCTTGATCATCTTTTCTTATTCTGGCAACCGTCTTTCTTTTTTTTTTCTTTCTTCTTCCATTTTTCTTTCTTCTTCATAGTTTCTCTTTGTGCTATTTCTTTCTTATACGTTTCTTTCTTCTTCCATTTGTCACCCACTTCTTTTATATCTTTTTTTCCTTTCCTTTCCTCTTTTCTTCTTTTTCTCATTATTGGCCATTTTTTTCTCTTTCTGTTAATTGTTTTCTTTCTTTTTTCTATTTCTCTTTATCGTCCATAATTTCTTTCTATTTCTCTTTATCGTCCATAATTTCCTTCTTTTTCTTTATATCTTTTTCCTTTTTTTCGTTCTTTTCCTTTCTTGTCTATTTATTGTCTTTTTTTTCTCTACTTCTATGCTTAAAAAATCGGCGATCGGAATCCATATTGTTAAATTAGTGATTTTCTAGGCAAATGGCCATTGCAAATAACATTTCAAGAATTTATTTTTATTATTCATTTACGTACTCTTTGTTACCGTTTTTGTTGTTGTTTCATTGTGTTTTTTTTTGTTTTTTTTCATTTTCTTTTCTTCCTATTTATTTCCAAACCAGATTGAAAATATTTATCTAAGACGAGTGTAGGTTTTTAATACTTGATGCCATAAACAAATATAAGCAAAGTTATACAAGGGAAAGCAGAAATATCGACAGTTTGGTGAAAGAAAGAAACAAGCAAGGAGGAGGGTATTAAGAAAGAAAGAAAGAAAGAAAGAAACAAGCAAGGAGGAGGGTATTAAGAAAGAAAGAAAGAAAGAAAGAAAGAAAGAAAGAAAGAAAGAAAGAAAGAAAGAAAGAAAGAAAGAAAGAAAGAAAGAAAGAAACAAGGAGGAGGGTATTAAGAAAGAAAGAAACAAGCAAGGAGGAGGGTATTAAGAAAGAAAGAAAGAAAGAAACAAGCAAGGAGGAGGGTATTAAGAAAGAAAGAAACAAGCAAGGAGGAGGGTATTAAGAAAGAAAGAAACAAGCAAGGAGGAGGGTATTAAGAAAGAAAGAAAGAAAGAAAGAAACAAGCAAGGAGGAGGGTATTAAGAAAGAAAGAAAGAAAGAAAGAAAGAAAGAAAGAAAGAAAGAAAGAAAGAAAGAAAGAAAGAAAGAAAGAAAGAAAGAAAGAAACAAGGAGGAGGGTATTAAGAAAGAAAGAAACAAGCAAGGAGGAGGGTATTAAGAAAGAAAGAAAGAAAGAAAGAAAGAAAGAAAGAAAGAAAGAAAGAAAGAAAGAAAGAAGCAAGGAGGAGGGTATTAAGAAAGAAAGAAAGAAAGAAAGAAAGAAGCAAGGAGGAGGGTAGAAAGAAAGAAAGAAAGAAAGAAAGAAAGAAAGAAAGAAAGAAAGAAAGAAAGAAAGAAAAAAAAATTTATTTATTTATTTTACTACTTCAACATGAGCGGATTTTGACTCTCTATTCACTGAAAACAGTCACAACAAAATATTGATTGTTTCCTGAATGCCGTCCAGCACAATCGGTGCACCGGCTTCAAGTAAATTATTTTCTTTTTTTTAATCTCATGACGTATTCACCTGTCCATTTGTTGAAATGCATTCTTTAGCCCTTGTCCATCCGTCTCTTGCTGTTTGCCTCAGGACATATCGACTTCAGTCCTATCTCGTCTATTAGTCTATCTGTTCATGTCTTTTGTTCATCCCTCTCTCTCCCTTTCTATCTCTCTCTGTCTGTCGCCATCTCTATCTCTATTTTTCTCTATCTCTCTCTCTATCTCTATCTCATAAATAGATAGATAGATAGATAGATAGATAGGAATAGAATGAGATAGATAGATTGATAGATAGATAGATAGATAGATAGATAGATAGATAGATAGATACCTCTTTCAAAAAGGAACGGCGTGTGCGTGAGTGGCTTTTTATTAGGTTGGTGCAAAAATAATGACGTAATAATATCGTTTTTTGACGTTAAAAATACGTCAAAAAACGACATTATTACGTCATTATTTTTGCACCAACCTAATAGAAGTTTCACAGTTATTAGGTTGGTGCAAAAATAATGCCGTAATAATGTCGTTTTTTGACGTATTTTTAACGTCAAAAAACGATATTATTACGTCATTATTTTTGCACCAACCTAATACAAACCCACCCAATCGATATCCCTTCAGTTTACGAAATGATTCTCTCTCTTTCAATATATATATATATATATATATATGTGTGTGTGCGTGTGTGTGTGTGCGTGTGTGTGTGTGTGTGTGTAGTTGTGGATTTGGGCAGCAGTCTCCCAGTAATACATGTTCCGCTAAAAATTACTGTAAAGGTATTTCTGTTTTTTTTTTATTGTATTTTTCTTGTATTCGAATAAGATATATCTTATTTGGAAATAGTGTATGTAGAAAGTGTTGTTTCGTTAGCCTGGTCAGTACCAAGATGGATCGACGCTTGGGAATACCAGATGCTGCAAGCTGGAATGTGAGGGTGGTGTAATGCATAGCGATTCGGATTCGGAAATCGGAGAGCCGCAACCAAGGCAGTAAAGCCACAAAGACAGGCACAAGGGGGTCCAGGGTGTGGAAGAATCAAGAACAAGAACATTAATAATGAACCGGAAGAGTAATCAGGAGGACAGTAAATAGCGTTTGACATTGCATTTAAATTTTTTCAAATTAAAGTTGGCTGGAAAGCATGAAGCCGGAAGGGAGTTCCACAAGCGAGAAGTGCGAGAGAATGACGAACGAGGGCCGGATAACCATTTTGTTCAATACAATACACTGAATACACAAAAATAAAGACAACAAACATACTTATTTGCTAAAAATTTGTGTGGAAGAATTAGGATCAGAAACATTAATTATGAGCGGGAAGAGGAAAGAGTAATCAGGAGGACAGTAGATAGCGATTGACATTGCATTTAAATTTTTGCAGATTAAAGTTGGCTGGAAAGCATGGAGACGGAAGGGAGTTCCATAAGCAAGGCATAAAAGCCACTAAGACACAAGGTGTTACAGGGTGAGGATGAATTAGGAACAGAAACATTCATAATGAGTGGGAAGAGGAAAGAGTAATCAGGCGGACAGTAGATAGCGATTGACATTGCATTTAATTTTTTGCAGATTAAAGTTGGCTGGAAAGCATGGAACTGGAAGAGAGTTCCACATGCGAGAAGTGCAAGAGAAGAAACTGTTAGCATAGAATTTACGGCTACATCTAGCCAGCTCAACTGTAAATTGATGAGATTTCGACGCCAGTCTAGTGTTGAGCTTAAATTCAAAAACTCTAGATACCATAGTGAAGAGCTCATTCGAACAATTACCATGAAAGTATTTATAGAAAAGACACAGAGAGGCAAGATTACGGCAGTGAAAAATTAACTGGAGCTGAGCTGCCAGATGAGGATTAATAATAGTGCAGATTCTTCTTTGGATCTTATCAAGGAGCTCAAGGGTAATAGCAGGGGATGCGAACCATATGTGGTAGGAATATTCTAAGCATAGACGAATGGTAGACTTGTAGATATGTAATATAGATCTTGGAGAGAAAAATTGTCTCGCCCGACATAGTGAACTGACTTTCTTAGCAGCTGACCTAGCAATGGATTCAATATAGTCTTTCCACTTCATATCAGGAGAGAACGTGATCCTGAGAAGGTGCAATGAGTCATTTTCCTGGAGGATAGCATCAGCCATGCTGATGGAAGGCAAAGAGGAATCTCTCAGATGATTAATGGAGAGAAGTTTAGTTTGGGAGGTGTTAAAATTAACAAGCCATCTTTTGCCCCAGTTAACGACGAACTTGAGGGCGTTTTGGACGTCGGCTGCCATTTTGACATATCGAGGCAGGAGTTGTGTCGTCAGCGTAGATACGAAGTTGAGAGCTGATGTTATCAGGAAGCTCATCATTACTAAAATTAAAAATAGAGCAGGACCAAGGATAGAGTCCTGGGGGACACCTGCGTTAATATGAAATGATCTAGACGAGTGGTCGTTCAAGATAACCCTCATTTCACGATTTGATAGGATTTGATTGATGGGTTTTCTACGATTTATCAACCCCTTGCAGGTTATTTGAAGCCAGAAAATATTTTTTAAATTGTAAGTTGATATGCCCCGGAAAGGGATATATTTGAACGAAGTAGCTAAGTGGTTTTGGCTACTATAACCAAGTAGAATACAGGTAGCAGTAATCGACTGGTACGCGTCGTAGTCGCAGGTAAGAAGTGTAGATCAATGGCGTAGTCCAATGGGCGTCGTTATAAACTTAGCTCTCAGAGTAAGGCTCTTCTGACTCTGTCGTACCTACACGTCCCTCGGTATTTATGACGGACACCAGCCAATCATATTCCAGTGAGGGGGAACACAGGTGTAGGCATATTCCATTATATCATAAGAGTTTCTAAACATATAATAATGGTTTAATGATACAAATCTTATTAATTAACACAAAGCTTTAGAAGAGGTGGATTCATCCCTAATCAAAATTTGATAGACATTATAATGTGGATATAAAGTGGGGGATAATTTATATATTACAATCAATATATAAGGTGATCCCTCATTTGTGGACAGATAATTTTCTTACGTTAGTATTCCAGAGAATGTAAATAAATCTAAAAGACAATGCATGTGTAGTTAATCAGTATTTGATTGATTCATTCATTTTCTACGGCTTATCAACCCCTTTATAGGTTATTTAAAGCCAGAAAATAGCTTTAGATTGTAAGATTTTTTTGTATTTAGGGATACAAGTCTTACTAATTAACTCATAGCTGGGGAAAGAGATGGATTCATCCCTAATCAGAATTTGGTAAACAAACAAGAGATTATAATGTGGGTATAAAGTGGGGGATCAGTTATATATTAAAATCACTATATAAACTGATACTTCACGGAATTTTCCATACGTTTGCATCTCAGCTGGAGGGAAAAGAGGTAAATTCATACCTTTCCCAAGTGCATTTACACGTACGTGAATATAAAGAACCCAACTGGAATTGGAACTCAGGTTATCAGTTGTGAGCCATTATCTATTACTTACCCACATTTGTGCATTTGAAAATATTTAATTACCTTCCGATGTTCGGAAGGTAATTAAATATTTCACCCCATGAATCATGAACCAACCAACAAATATTGAATGGTAGGACATTACACTATTTACACTATTCGGACTATTATATTTATTACAACGTTTCGGCCGTTGTACGCTCCGGCCTTCTTCAGGTGGTTGGAATGTCGAACTAAACCCTTTATTTCTCTCACTGGGGTAGACTGTTCTAGTTCCACGTGCCATGTCTAATGGATGTCAGTTATCAGTTATCTCCTCTCCAAGTTCTCCACTGCCTTAACCGGGTATGGAACACACATTCTTTGGGTCCTATCACTGGATCTAAACAACGCCTTTATCCATGTCCTTGAGGACATCTGTGTATGAATTTCTGGGAATTATAAACCTAATGTCTTCAGCAATCATTTTTTACCAGTGCTCATATTGGCTCAAGGACACATGGCACAGTGGATAAAGAAACAGAAAAATGTCCGAAATAGACAGTGTTTGCGACGTTTAAAATAGATTACGAACCCCCGCAGGAAATATATTATTGTTGAGATTTATTGTAAATTAATACAATTATGGCACAAGGCCGAAAAAGGGGAATGGGTTGAGGCTGGTCTTCACTATCTTATACCTTGGCTAATCGGATTCACGTTACATTCACGCGTTACAATTTCCTCATTCACCATAAAAACTCATCCGTCGTCAATCAATCCTCCATACACCATAATACCACATCCTCTCGAGGGAGGGGGTGTCTAAAAAACATCCAAATGAGATGATAATTATTATTTACATTATATATATGCAAATCGGATGAATGATCATGAAAGGGGAAGGGTGAACCCCCAAACAAACTAAATATGAAAGCAAAGCAAAAATAAACATAACTGATGTTAGTAGGACCCGTCAAATCCTTCGAAAAAGAGAAGCCGCTGTATTCTGCCCTTAGACAAAATCAAGAGGCTCTCCCGCTAAGGGAGAGGGAAAAGAGAAAATATAGAAGGGCATAGGGAATCAATAAAGCTGACCCAAAGGGAGCCAAAACAAGCTGGAGAGGTTGGGAATCTCAACTTGGATCATAACCAAAGATGTAGTCGGGAGCAGGCCAGGAACCACACTTACTTACATTAACTAGATACACAAAAGTTTGTCTAGCCTAACCGGGGGGGGGGGCTACACAGGAAACCCCGATGTGATATAGATTGACCTAAAAGAGAAAATAAAGACTAGCCCCGTTCAAGTGAACCAAGCTCGCCTCTTTTGCTAAAGACTGTCGAATGCAAGCGTTTTCTATCAGTTCTAATCTTCATCTTGAGTTGATGCTCAAATCGGATCAGATACTGATGAGAAAGACGTTTGCCTCGCAAGACTTCCTCCAGTTGCGCCATCCAAATCACCATTCGGACCGTGGCAAGCAGCGTTAGAAACACCATTCGTTTCACCCCAGAATACGGCAGCGACACATTGTCACACACGTATGCACGATCAATGAGCACGAACGTTTCAGGGGCGATACGAGCCGTCATCTCGCTGATATGATCCCATAAGGGGCGGACACGAGGAAAATGGTAGAAGGGGGCGGACCCGAGGACAATGGCAGAAGAGGGGCGGACCCGAGGACAATGGTAGAAGGGGTGCGAAGCCGTTTCTTCCGGGCCAAGGTCACATCGTTCACAGTCTGGCAAATCCGCCAAGCCCCGTATGAAATATATGAAAATATATTATTGTTTCTGTAAAGCAACAAACCAGTTTGATACGGCGTCGGACATAAACCAGATTCTAGGCCAGTTTTTAGACCAAAAACGCCAGTACCCTATGCTTCTCTGAATATGATTGAAAAAGAATTGAAACGTCTTCAGCAAGGTGCAACTTACTCCGTGTGGGCAGCTCCTATTGTAGTCCGGATATGTGCTGATTACTCGACTGGTTGAAGTTTGGGTGCACGTCAGTATCCAATTCCAGTGCCGAATGATCTTTTCACAAAACTCAACGGCGGAATTTGCTTTGAAAAGGTTGATCTTTTCTTCAACTGGAAGTTGACGAGGAGTCTAAAGAGCTCCTTACTATCAACACCCACAAGGGATTATTCAAATTTAACCGTTTTAGTTTCGGAGTCAATCCAGCATCAGCCATTTTCCAGCAGACAATGGACGCCATGCTGACTGGATTGACAGGAGTCGGAGCATTCATCGATAGCATCATCGTTGCATGAACAAATCAAGATGAACTTATGCCGATCTGTATCGCACACACATATGTACATACACAAATACAAATCAGATACAACGACAAGCATTCATTGGTTAATAAATCACCACTACGTCAGATACAACGACAAGCATTCATTGGTTAATAAATCACCACTACGTTACTATAGACAATTTACAAATCGCAGCAATGCGACAATTTTGTAATCGCTCTATTTTTATGTAGTCAATTTTGTGCACTTTTGGGAGAAACGGATCTCAGAAGCTTTCTTAAGTCTTCCCAAAACTCGCTCGCTGATTGGTCAATACTAACCGATCAGATCGTCTGCACATGAAGAATAATTCTTCCCGCGCAGCGATCTGGAGCCTGTCAGGTGATTACATTATCTATAAATAGCAAATACGATTTTGCCCCTCTCTCTCTCTCTCTCTCTTTTTTCTCTCTTCTCTCTTTCTCTTCTTGCTGCAAGATGTAGTCCCAAAGAATCCTCGTCTCGACCATGGGCGCTCAGACGTTAAATAATATTTCACGCATTCACGTACGTAGGAACTTTTACGAACTTTTCCGACCTTCTCACTCACACACACCACTCACATTCCTTATACACTCACATAATCTTTTCTTACACAGCAAAAATCTTCCGGGAACAGTCATTATAAGAAACTCGCATAAACATTCTTCCAGTGAACTTTGAAATACTAAAAATAATAGTTAAAGAGAGACAACTCTTGTTTTATTCAACCATTACTTACTTAAATGCATGCTTTCTTCCACATCGTTGTTTGATATTGTACATCTTGTTAAATACATATTTTATGTGTAATGATGTCTTTTGCTTATCCTTTTCCGCGTCAGCCCTGTTTCCTAATCTAAAGTTAACTCAATGTGGTGAAGTCCGCCACTAACTTTTGCAACGTTTATTTTCTGTTTTCAGCCGAATTCAACAAATACGGATTCCGTGTTAAAGATGAAAAGTGTGATTTTTTTCCGAGAACAAATCAAATATCTTGGGTTTATTTTCGACAAAAATGGTACACGAGCAGATCCGGAAAATATCACATCCTTGTCGCCCCAAAATAGGTTGATCCCAAATTGTTGGCATGAACGAAAACAAATGAAAATAAAAGACAAGTGCATTGTAACATATAAGAAGATATCTTTTTATTCATTTACTGCCTCAGAACAGCAAAGCATTGTTTGGATTTAAACCATGAATTTCACCTATGTGTCAGCTTATCACCATCATGTTCGATTCAGAAGCGCCGCGTTCCCACTCGAGGACAAGGGACGTAAATTCATTTTGTGTCATCGTCCTTTATAGAGGAAGTAAGTAACATTCCCTAACAAAAAGAAAGAAATGACATGTTGTTTTTGTTTTGTTTTTTGCTTAGCGGCATATCAACACCTCTATGGGTTATTTAATGCCAAAATCTAAATATTTTAAACGCATTTGTATGTCTTCAACTACAGATAATATATATTCTTGGTAATTTTGCTTTAAATATATATTGTTAGTAATTTTACCATAAATAGATATTGTTGTTTTGTTGATTTTGTTTAGCGACATATCAACACCTCTATGGGTTATTTAATGCCAAAATCTAAATTAATTTGAACGCAGTTGTATGACTTCAACTACAGATAAAATATATTTTTGGTAATTTTGCGTTAAAATTGTATTGTTGGTAATTTTACTATATAGATATTGTTGTTTGGTTGATTTTGTTTAGCGGCATATCAATACCTCTATGGGTTATTTAATGCCGAAATCTAAATTAATTTGAACGCAATTTTTATTTTTATCTTTGGAGATAACAAAGGTTTTAGTGACAGTAGTCTTACTAATTAGTATCTGGGGGGAGGGGGGAGATTCATACCTTTCCCAAGGGTATTTGCGCGGAAGTGTATAGTACAGACCTATCTGGATTTAGAACTCGGCTCTCCAATTAACCATTCCGAGCCATTATCATTTACACCATCTACACATCCAAGTTTGGAGCACCCGGTATTCCTAAGCGATTACCCATATAGGTACTGACCAGATTCGACGTTGCTTAACTTCAGAGATCGTACGAGAACCGGTCTTTCGATGTGATGTGACCGTAAGCCGAAATGAAAAGATAAAAGTAAAAGACGGAAAGCAAAAGAGATAAAGAAACAAGAGAATTTTGAACATAAAAGAAAGAAAGAAAGAAAGAAAGAAAGAAAGAAAGAAAGAAAGAAAAAAAGAAAGAAAGAAAGAAAGAATTGACAGGTTAAAAGAAAAAGATGAAAAGCAAGAAAGAGAAAGAAAAGAAACAACAGAATTTTGAATGAAAACGAAAATTCATAAGAAAAAGAAAAAGTAAAACTCCTTCGTTATAATTCTCCTTTGAGAAGGTTTACCCTTCCGAAGCTAAATAGCTTAGTCTACCCTAGTATTTTACCCATAGATAGAGCGAAATCGAAGAGCCGAGTTCAAAACCCGGCCCTTCTAGCACAAATTTCCTCAGGACCAGACATGAATTGATCTCTACTTTCTCAACTTGGGTCACGTAACAGAAGCAGTCTGGTCTCTCTAGCCTTGAGGGGTTGCCGGGCTAGAAGGAGGAAGACTAAATTCAAAACCGTGGAGAAACTAACGGAAAACCATTCCATTATCTTTCCCAAGAATGCGTGGTAATTCACAGATAATAAAGAGAAAGAAATTATGGAGAATCATGATGATCTAGGTCCTGAAAGGATGTGTCATTTAACAAGCGAAAAATAAAAGCGAGATGAAAGAGATTATTTCTTTTCCCAAGGGCATTATTGAAAGCAACGTTATCGGTCGAGAATTGAACGCGGCCCATCGATTCCATTTCTCACGATGATAACAGAGTAATGAACTTTCTCAGACATATCTGAAAAACGTGTGGCTGTGTGCGCGTGTGTCTTTCTGATTGTGGGGGGTGTAAACAGGTAAATTGACCTTTCATCATTTTCATTACATGTATATCCGTTCGGTTTCAAAACACTACGACCTTTGACATTTACGTCGGCCACACACGTAGTATTCTGGTTTGTTTCTGTTCGAAAAAATTTAGAACTCTTTAGGATGTATAATGACAGCAAGATATATATATATATATATATATATATATATATATATATATATATATATATATATATATACATACATACATATAGAGTGTGATAGATAGGCATGAACACATACATAGATATAAATCGAATGCGATAGGCATGAACAGATATATATATATATATATATATATATATATATATATATATATATAGATAGATAGATAGATAGATAGATAGATAGATAGATGTATGGACCGACTAATCTGATATCGATATTTGCAAAGAAAGATTAATATGAATATTAATATAACGGACATATACAAATAAAGTTGCTGAAAAAAAGATATTTTATATATATATATATATATATAATGATAAAATTATAGCTTTAATGTATGCTATATTTATTACTAAATGTGTTGGGTATCAAGGATAAAGCGTATGTAAAAATTAAAAGGTCAACATGACCTGAAGATTACGTTTAAGCTTGGAAGCTTGGCGCTGTGTTCACCTTAATATATATATATATATATATATATATATATATATATATATATATATATATATATATAATTTATTCGAAAATTATAACATACGTTATAAAATCACTACAAAAATAGCCATTTTGTTTCAACATTTCTGGTGTCTTATCAAGTGATGGTGTTGAATGTAGAATAAAAGGTTTTTGAAGGTTCAATTCGACCAAACACCCCTCACTAGGGGAAACGCTGTTATATAAGCTGCAATGTCCAATGAAAAACATGTAATTCTCTATATGTCCCTTGTTATTTATGTCTTAATTCAAAATTTGAAATCATTCGATTTTAAAACAAGATCCATCTCTTAAATCAAAGGAAGAAACTCATTGTTAACTGTAAACATAGCTATAAATTTAACTTACTATAGGGATAGTAATATTTTTGACGATAGGCAATATTACTGTAAGTTTAGTATGTTATTACTTTTATTATCTGATAATCCTCCTATGTACATATATGTAGATATACATATATCATGTTGTTTGTGTCTGCACATATGTGTATATTTTTATAGATAGATGTATATATATGTATGTGAATTTTCATAAATATATATATATATACATGCGTGTGTGTGTGTGTGTGTGTGCGTGTGTGTGTGTAAAGAGCCAGGAAAACCCACCTAGGTTTCACCTAAACGGATTTTCAGGGTAAGCTGAATATGCTTGTATATAGTTATAATTGCACGTACTTGTGTATGTGTGTATATGTTTATGTGTTTGTGTGTGTAGGTATATATATATCTCTATATATATGTGAATGTGTGCATGTTTGCGTGTATGTATGTATATATGTGTTTTATTACATTTTAATCTTGTATGGACTTTAGAGTCCTTTATTGTCATTTTGATGATATTGTTAGTATATGTGTAGGTTTATACATGTATATGCGTATTTATGTGTGTTTGTATATATATATATATATATATATATATATATATATATATATATATATATATATGTTTGTATATATATATATATGTTTGTATATATATATATATATATATATGCATATGTATATATATATATTCATATATATATTTATATGTTTGTATATATGTATATATATATATATGTATATGTTTGTATATATGTATGTATATATATATATATATTTATATATATATGCATGTTTGTATATATGTATATATATATATTTATATATATATTCATATGTTTCTATGTATTCATATATATATTTATATATATATATGCATATGTTTGTATATATGTATATATATATATTTATATATATATGCATATGTTTGTATATATATATATATATATATTTATATATATATATATGCATATGTTTGTATATATGTATGTATGTATGTATGTATATGTGCATATATATGCATGTTTCATTAAAAACGACAGACAAGATACTACGTTTAAGCTTTTTATTAAATTTTTCTTGTGTTCTAACGAGTTTTCTTTTCTGGACAAAGGGTATGTAAGAACTGTCCAAATGTTTTATATTTCCGAGCGCTTTCGGCTATAACTTTAGCCATTATCAAGGATGATTCGATTTTTCAGCTTAATTGACTGTGTACGTTCTGTGTATGTCTTAGTGTGTGGTAGGGATGTTTTAATTTCCGAATACGGTTAGCACATTGTGACTTTGTTCGTAGTTAATATTGTTAAGAGTTGGCTTTTTCTTTTTTATTATTAAAGCTTCCATTACTTTTAGTCTTTTTTTGCAGGTGGATGCAGTTAATATTAGGTTGGTGCAAAAATAATGACGTAATAATGTCGTTTATTGACGTTAAAAATACGTCAAAAAACGACATTATTACGTCATTATTTTTGCACCAACCTCATATATTTGTATTTTCTACTAGTATGTTTCTAATGGAGTCTGGCAAATTTGTGTGTGTGTTTAAATGTTTAAATGTGATCAGATCGGTGTAACGTAAGACGTCTGGATAAGCATGTAGTTGTGTAACCGATGTAATTATTTATGAGTCCGGTTTGATCAGGAACACAGTTCCTTAAGAGGCATTTGAACTCATAGATAATGTTCGTTCTTTGTAATTTTGACTTAGTTGGTGTATTGTTATTTTTGAGGATAAGGTTGGCTGTCTTAAATTTTTTATAATAGATAATAAGTTTGATTTTATGTGTATATATATATATGTATATGTATAAGTTTGATTTTATGTATATATATATATATATATATATATATATATATATATATATGTATATGTATATATGTGCATATGTGTGTATAATATATATATAAAACTGTCAAAATGACCGAAGGAATTCAGAGCAGCATGAATCCATCCAGCTCTTATCTTAAATAACGACTTAAAAGAGACTGTTTGACCAACCCAAGGACTGAACAAAATTCCTGTTAAAAAAAATTAAAAAAATACAAACAAATGTTCAGTTTCTCTATCAAGACATTCATTTCTGTACTTCACTGCCACCAGCAAGCAGGAAAGTTTTCTTCCTCCTGATGATGGCCATGATAGCCGAAACTAGTCGAGGAATCTAAATGAAATGATAATAAAAATGAAAGAATATTAATGTACAACCCAGTGTGTCTGAAGATTTTAATTTTTTAATATCTTTTATTGTTCAATATCTATCTATCTATCTATCTATCTATCTATCTCTCTCTCTCTCTCTCTCTCTCTCTCTATATATATATATATATATATATATATATATATATATATATATATATTAAAATTAATTGATTTAAAATATGTTTCTTTCGCTACACAGTTCTAACCATGTTTCAAAAATGGAAGCTAAAAGCTTCGAATTTGATTTTGTAATTCATAAGAACACCGGATTATATATCTTACTGTTCTTTATATATACATACATACATACATATATATATATATATGTATATATATATATATATATATATATATATATATATATAAAGAAAGAACAGTAAGATATATAATCCGGTGTTCTTATCGATATTTTTATTTTTACAATATAGTGCTCAATGTAAAAATTACTGGGTTTTAAAGACACAGCTAAAATCATAATTCACGTTTCCAAAATGAATTAATCTGTAACTTTGGAAACGTGAATTATGATTTTAGCTGTGTCTTTAAAACCCAATAATTTTAAAAGTTGCTCCAAAATTCGCTTGAGGATGAAATGGAACTAATGTCTTTAATTTAATTACAAAATTAAATTCGGATCTTCCATTTTTGAAACATGGTTAGAACTGTGTAGCGGAAAAACCATATTTTAAATCAATTAATTTATAATATAATATATATATATATATATATATATATATATATATATATATATATATATATATATATACACATTTTCTTTTTTATGTTACTGTGTAGGTTGATATATTCATATTTATTTCTGTGTGTGTTTGTATATATGCATATGGGTATCTGTGTATGTATATCTGTATTTATATATAAGTGTATATATAGGTGTATATATATATATATGTGTGTGTGTGTGCGTAGGTATTTTTATTTACGTTTCTATTTGTAGTGATGAATATGCGTACACATGCATATGTATGTATTTTTTACCTATTGTTATATATTTGTACTCGTGTATGTGTACTCATGGAATATAAGTATATATGTGATATTTATATATATGTGTGTGTTTATGAGTTTTCTTTTTTATATATTAGATAGTTTTATTTTAAGTGTCACATTTTGCCTGGACATTTGAATTTCGTCTTTTCTTATGTGCGTGTGTGTATGCGTATATATTTATTTTTCTATCCATTTCTATATATCTTAGTATCTTTTTCTTTGTGTTGTTCATTGACGAATATTTGTTTTTCTATTCTAACCCTATTAAATTTGATCTATTGAACCATTTTTATCTCTATATCTTTGCCCATATAAGTATGTATTTTAATAGTATGTTTGAATTCGTTTACTAACATTTTCAAATTTGAATATTTGTTGGTGTGTATATGTGTGTGCCTTTATTAATGTATGTGTGTATTATCGCTTATATATGCCTTTCATTATAGGCATATGTTGTCGGGTTTTTTTAAGGGTCGTAGACATCTATTTCCTGTTTTGATCGTGTTTTTACGTGTTTATATATCTAAATATGTCTACGTGTTTGTGTATTATAATCTGATTGTGTATGTATTGCATTTTGCAAGATGTCACCCTCCCCTGTCCATGTCATCACTTCAAATGTATCTAAGTTGTAACGAAGCTTAGCACAACATTAGATTCTAACGTGTATTCTAACTTAAGTTTTGGCCTTTCAATTAAAACAAAATAAATAACAAAATATATGTATTTTTCCTCAGTTTCTTCTTTAAATAATTTTATAATATTTTAAATTTAACAGAGATTAAATTTAAAATTTAAAATTGGTAATTTTTAATTTTCAATTTCATAGTAAAATTTAACATTAATTAGAATGATTTCTATTTTAGTCGAAGCCTAACATTAAAGCATTAATTATTAAAATCAAGGTTCGTTGTCAAGTTTTCTGAATTCTCATATACTTGTATTTTGACTGGTCATTGCAGCTTATGTAACAGTGTTACCACTATCGAGGGGTGTTTGGTCGATTTGAACCTTTTAAAACACTTTATTCTACATTCAACACCATCACTTGATAAGACACCAAAAGTGTTGAAACAAAATGGCTATTTTTGTAGTGATTTTTTAACATATTTAGGTTATAATTTTCGAGTAAATTATATTTGCTTTACTCTGTATTGAGCACTCTTTTAAGAATAGTATTTTTTCGTTATTGGAATTTATTCCGTATACACTAATCCTATACTTGGGTATATATATATATATATATATATATATATATATATATATATATATATATATATATATATATAGAGAGAGAGAGAGAGAGAGAAGTGTAAAGATAGATACGTACGAAATGCCTAAGATATATATATATATATATATATATATATATATATATATATATATATATAGATAGATAGATAGATAGATAGATAGATAATATTTCATGTATTTATATGAAAATCAGATATAAATAGACTGGCCAAGAGATCAATCATACATTTGACATGTGCAGATCATTAAATTGCATGCGTGTGGATATCGGGAAAAGCGATCTGAAAATACGGGCAGATTCACAATGTGTATCTCGACACGAACCCTGAGAATGCGTCTGTAATTACATCTCAGAAACACATGACGATCGTCCAATTGATGGCCTATGCTGCTGAAAAGGCCATATTGTCTAATTCTGTTAACGTCATTAAGCCGTTCGATATATGTAACCAGATCAAATATATCAGTTCAATACGCGCATGCTTATTGCATGGACTCTCTTTTCTTACGCATGCGCGTGTTTGTTGGCAAACACATATCCAGAGACAGACACAAGCACACACATATATTAGGGTGTTCGGTGAGTAAGTATAATTAGGTGCCTAATGCAAGGGGAACTCTTAATAAATGGGCAGTCGGAATTTTTCTTGGTATGCAATAGATGGTGGGTGTTAAGGAAATGAGGGGATTGGAAATCATTTAAAAAACAAAAAGTGCGAAATTTACAAAAAGGATGTGACCTTTAGGTGGTACAAGATGCCTAATAACAACTCAAGCTGAAAATCACTGTGTATTTACATACTGACAATATATATATATATATATATATATATATATATGTGTGTGTGTGTGTGTGTGCGTGTGTGTGTACGAAGAAAAATATACGGAAAAAACAAACAAAAATCCTAATATGCAATTATGCTGTATTAATGTTAATATAATGTCAACGTCGGACGTTTCGGTCTAATAAACCATCTTCAAGACATATTCATAAAATATAATTAACATTAGACTGTATTTAATTCAACATGAAAAGACGATGGACATAAGAGTAAGACTAATCAAAACAGACAAGTGAAATTTTCCAAGATTTCATCCGATGTTTGCATCTAAATCTCATGCAACTACTGTGACTTAAAATATGTGGGTGAAACATGTAGGTCCGTAAAATCGTTCCGTTGGCAAGGTCGAATTTACTGCTTTGTCCATTTCTTAATGTATGACGTCATTTGTTTACATTTGATACGCCATGAGCAGTTATGAATGTACGAGATTCATTAAAGATTGAAATTTATAAGCATTAAATTCGACCTTGCCAACCGAACGATCCTTTGTGGCCGAGCGGTTAGGCACGCCGGGATAAATGGCGGTTCCGTATAGGATGCAGGTCCGAATCCTATCAAAGGACGAATATTTTCTATGAAAATTTCTCGGACATTCAGGCCAGTAAATGTTATTTAATACTGTTTATTATAAACAGAGCATTTACTTAAATACTTGTATCTATAAAAAAGAACGTTAAACATAAAAAATGTCTGTAATATACACACATATATGTATAATTTAATTTAATTTTAAAGAAAAACAGACCACTTTAAGGCTCCATTTTAATAAGTTATTTCACCAGAGAATTTTATTTTTCTCAGTCTTCACTTTCAAAAGGTGAAACGAAAAATGAATTTAAAATTTACACTTTTGACGGGCGGTATTAAGCTTATATAAGTTGACATAGAGGGTGGTGAGGGATGAGAGACATGGTCAAGTTTAGAGAGGGAAGGGAGAGTTTTTAAATTTATTTTTTTTTTTTTTTATTATAATACTTAATATTGAGGAAGGAGGGGGTAAGGATCAGACATTGACCTATTTAATCGGTCAACTCAACAGAAATTATATGGGAAATGGAAAAGGAGAAAAAATGGGAAAAAGAAAAAATGAGGAAGTAAAGAGATAAGAGATGTATGTAGGGTTTTTGGAGGAAGAAGAGGGGTAGTGTATACAATAAAATCCAAAATTATCCCATATGGGGAATAGTCTATTTCGGCAGACGAAGATATAGGTCGTCTGTCTTATCAATCCCCTGTGTGGAATGAAATTCGTGTCTATACAGTTAAAAAGTATTTATCCATTTCAATGTTTCAGTCCCTTTAAGAGAAATACCTTCCAACCTCCTGTGATCCCTCTCGTGCCTTTCGTCTGACTGAAACATTGACAGCAACAACTCTACCCTCCTATTTTAACCATGTCTAGGATAGAAACCATGTTTTATCGCAAGGGCACTAGTGAGAACAGACAGCATCAGCTTCGATCGAATTTGATCCTGGTTTACCAATTCCATTTTGAGGAGTGGTTTCCGTTACGTCTTCTCAAACGCACGCGCATACGACGTGGTATAGTTGTTAGCGAGCGTGTCTCGCTAGAACAATTACAACTGAGTAATGAGTTCGATTCTCATTGGGTACATCTTATTTTGGGACTTGAACCACATCTAAGCTAAGCTTTGAAAACATCCTAGAATACCGACTGAATTCCATGCAGAGAATCAAGACCCTCCCCAAAATGAGGCCAGGCCATTTCTTTTTTTTTTAATCAATTTACCCCAAGCAAGGCGATAATATCATTAAGATGCAAGGGACTACTGGACGTGAATGAGAATGTAAAATATTTTACAAGAAACCGGAAAATCAAACAGGAAGCAAGTGATAAAACTCTACTCTTGTTCAAAATACGGGAGAGAAGTTGAACTGGACGAGAGGCGAACCTCAGTTCAGTTATGAGCCAGGCGTGATACACGTTTAGGCGATCATGTATCTTTCGATACATGACTGACGAGGCAGATGTTTTTCCCGTAGTAGGTAGCCATTTCTTTCTGCGGTAGACCAATTGCCAACCAAGGCAATAGAACACGGTCTGTCCTACTATTTATCAATAGCTGCGGAGGGGGAGAAGAGGATTCATATCTTTCCCAAG
>OZ010575.1:18822291-18849791 GCA_963932145.1 Acanthosepion lycidas
TATATATATATACATATATATATATATATAATTATTTATTTAAAAATATGATTGCAACACGCTACATAAGAGGTCTCTTGTTTCAAAAACAAGAGCCGAAAACTTCAATATAATTATTAGAATTAAATTGAGTTAAAGTAAGCTCTGTTTCATCTTCAAGCGAAATTTTTTTTTGGAATAACTTATTTCTGAATTTTACGTGTTTTAATAGTATATTTACAATTGAAATCAAAATTTCCATGGTAACAGCCATGTCGAATTTTTAAAATAGGTAGGGGTGTTGTCTGCTAATAATATGTATCAGCATGGAGTTACTTTCATAGATGTCAAGTCAGGGTAAGGTGGGGGTGTCTGACCAGTTCTTTCCTATTTTCTATATATTTTCACACACACACACACACACATATATATATATATATATATATATATATATATATATATATATATTAATTATCCATGTAACTGTCGCAGTCTAGTCATATCTATCTATCTATTTTCGTCTTGTCATGTTTATCAAACTATCAGCTTATTTGTATCTCTTACATAATTTGTTCTTCCTTTAGTTTCTGTTTGTTGGTTTCATCCAATTAGTCTCGGACTATTCGTAACGATCCGAATGTCTATCCTGGATAGCTATTTATCTAGCTAGCTAGCTAGATAGATAGATACGAATCTGACAGCCACGTTCTTACACAGACAAGCAGATAGACAGTTAGAAAAAGAGAAAGAGATAGATTCGCGGACAGTGATTCAAAATATGCACGCAAATGTTTTATTTTGATGGCCCTTTAATTTACTTATTAATTCCCGGGCCGCCAGCGTCCCTTTTGTGCACGCAGGCGCATGCGCAAGCAGTCGGTGAGTCATAACCACCTTTTTCTTCACTTCCAGCTCCTAGACCACTTCCTTCGTTGCCAAATGGCCCAGCTGATTGCGAAGGCCAGAGTCACTCTGTCCACGAGCGATAGAAGACCCTGATAATAACAACCAGCCAAGATGAGATGACCAATAGGGAACCATCCTAATATCTCTTCTTCTTCTTTCACTTTGTTTCCTTATTCCTCTTACCACTCCGCTTACCTCTCCTTTCTATTTTCCCTTACACTTTTCTCAATACTTCCCCGATTGCATCTCTTGCCTTCTTTTTTCCTCTCCCTCTCTTTCTATCCACCGTTTGATCTTTTTTTCCTTCTTCCCGCTCCATCTATCAATCTCATTCTACCCATATCTCTCTATCTATCTATATATATATATATATATATATATTTCTATAATGTCATCCACAGACAGACTGTTTCGCTGTATCACAGCTCATCAGAGCGGCTAGACATCCGGTTGCCTCTAGCTAGGATCGAAACCCGACTGAATTGGTATCAGGCGGATATTCTACCACTAAGCTGTCGGCACACGGTTGGGATTTTGTAGAGAAAAGAGAAGTGCAACCGTTTTTGGCTATAATGTAGATTTTTTTTAAATATATAAACGAAAATAACGACTCTTTGAAGGTAGCGAAACCGGAAACGAGTGTAGCAAAAATGTGGAAAATAAAGTATAATATATATTTAAAAAATTAACCCCATTAAAACCAAAAACGTTTCCGGCTTCTCCCTTCTCTTTAAAATATACGTTTCTATTGTCGGAACTATACCTTCTCACTTATTTATATATATATATATATATATATATATATATATATATATATATAGAGAGAGAGAGAGAGAGAGAGAGAGAGAGAGAGAGAGAGGGGGAGGGAGGGAGATGCAAAGAGATAGACAGAGACAGAGATGGATCATTCTGTCCATATCTATCTATATCTATCTATCTATCTATTTCCCTCTCTTAATATATATATATATATATATTACAGCAAAAAAAAAAAATTACCTCAACATCAGCCCCTAACTGATATAATGATATATTTTGATATATTTCCTGTTCTCCTCCTTCCACTCCTTCGTGTTCTCCTCTTTCCTCTCTTGTTTTTTCTTTCTTCTCCTCCTCCTCTTTCGTAAGCTCTTTCCTCTTTTTCGTGTTCCTCTCCTTTGTCTTTACTTCCTTCCTGTCTATATTCTCATACCTCCTCACTTTCGTGTTCGCCTCCTTCCCTTTCCTCTCTTTCATGCTATCCTTTCGCCTCTCTTTCGTTTTCTCCCCCTTTCCTCTCTTTCATATTCTCCTCCTTCCTCTTTATTGCGTTATCCTTTTTTTTAGTTTTTATATACTTATTCTTACCGTTGACATTTGCTTATTTTGTTTTCCACCCGTTAATCACTGTCGTTCTTTATCCTCTCACCCTTTCCCTCTCAGTATTTCACCGTTTTGGGATTTCTTTCCGACTTTCTTTGTCATTGTTTCGACCCTGATCTTTTTTCTGTTTCACTTCCGCTCATCCCTCCAACCATTCCTCATTTGTGTTAATCATTTATCAGTGTTACACCTCCTCTTCTTTTTTCAAAAGTCTTTGGTACCCTTCCTTATGTACGATTCTGTAGCGCCAGACCACAATGTTCAAAGAAGGATTGTCTTTGCCAACACCCTCAGGCTTCACACACTCAAAGTTAATTTTAACCATTTTTAATCTTTAGAAAGCGGCTGTAAACAGCTGACAGTTTAGATATTTCTGAACGGGTCTGAGGGCTTACATGACATTCATATGAGAGTGTTGATGGGGTTATTTAATAACTCGAGCTTTCCAGTTGATTTTTTGGTTTTGTAGTAATTTGTGGTGTTGGGCGATATTACATCTGGTGCTGTCTATTCTGTGTTCAGTTTCTTTTCTACTATACTAAATTTACTATAACTGATCCATATGCTGAGGTATTTTGAAGTGTTTAGTACTTACTAATCCCAGAATTTTTATGATAGATTCAGGGTATACGTACCATTACTGCTTTCATTCCAATTCCAGATCACAGTTTCTGTTTTGGAAACGTTTTATCTTGAATCCTATTTCTTGAAACACTTAGTAAAGAATGTTGATTTTCTGTTAAAAAGAAAATGCCAACTAAGAATACCTATGTCATCAGCATAGCCCCCCCCTCCTCGCCCTTATCTGTACATTGGCCTCAGGAGCGAAAGCAGGATTGTTTTATTTCTATTGGTAGATTTGTTTGGGATCTGGATGCTTAATCAATTTCTTCACATCTGTCACAAAAACAGATTTGAAAAGAATGAAAAGGAAAGTAAATTAACCAATAAGAAAATATTTGAAGTCACTGCTGTTGTAAATGTAAATGGAGCGGAAAGATGCAAAATATTATGAACATTGGTTAAAGACAATTAAATACAATTAAACTACTACCTTTAAGTACACATCACGAAGAGAAAGTTGCTAAGTTAACAAAGAAGTATGGAAAAACGCATTTTGTTTGTGATTATGTTATGCTGTAAAGTTACTGAATGATAGGAACACAACATTGGAAATTGCACATGATTATAATATTATTAGATACAAGTTTATGAATGCATAAACATTTACACATACATATTCACATTATTACACACTGCCAGAGGATGATTTATTCTATGAGAGAGCACTCACACACATTTCAGATTTATTCATTCACAAGGACGATGCAATTATGACAAACATATATTTATACTATCAAATTGTATTATCAAAATTATTATTTTCACAATAATAATTTTTATGATAGATTCAAGGAATACGTACTATTACTGCTTTCATTCGAAATGGCTAGCATGCTTAATGGAGTTAGGGCGGAATAATGGTTAGCAGCTCGGATTGAGGTACCTGAGAGCTAAGTTCGAATTCCAGCCATTCACTTAAAAGGTATGAATCTATGACTGTAGATTTCGGTTGTGACCAGTCTAGAAGAAGGAAACTTTGAAACCAGCCTGAGAGAGTTGGGTTCCGTTAGGTTAACTTGTCCAGGAAAAGTTTGGATCGCACTATGTTAAAGTCTGTATAGATTGGGACCGATTGCAATTCAGAATTCCCATTGAAACGCTTACTAGGAATACGACCTCAGCTACGCTCGGTTGGCTTTTATTCCGGTGGTTCGAGCCCGGTTGAATGCTGCAACAACTACAAATAATACAAGTTAACATACTTATCATTAAAGCTATTACGAGATCTCTCACCCTCTCTCTCTCTCTATCTATCTATCTATCTATCTCACCCTCTCTCTCTCTCTCTCTCTCTCTCTATCTCTCTCTCTCTCTCTCTCTATATATATATATATATATATATATATATATACAGGGTGTTTCAAAAAGAATGCGCCAAAATCATCACGTAATGCGTCAAAAACGAAAAAAATTACAAACCTCTAGCATGAACACATGTGTTGTATATACATTCAAGTTTCATTTCATGTTTTATAAGTGCTCAATGTGGCCACCACCGGCAGCACGGACAACATCAAGCCGATATGAGAATTTCTCCCAAACGCGCCTCAGCATGTCACGGTCCACCATGTTGATTACAGCTGTTATTCGATCTTTCAAGTCATCGATACTTCCTGAAAGTGCTGGAACATAAACTTGGTCTTTAACATGCCTCCACAAGAACAAGTCACAAAAAGTGAAGTCCGGGGATCTGGCAGGCCAAGCACAGAGAGTAAGATCTTTAGCACCTCTCCTCCCAATCCATTGCTGAGGTACGTTTTCATTCAGATAAATGCACACATTGTGACGATTGACTGTGCCTCTCAAATGGAAATTCGCTTCGTCACTAAAAACTAAAAGTGAAAAGAGAGTTTCATCACCTTCCTCCATCTCCAGCATTGACTCACAGAATGTCCTCCGCATCACCTTGTCATAATTAGTAAGTGCTTGGACGAGGCTTAGTTTGTATGGTTTCATGTGTCTCTTTAACACATGCCAGACAGAGGTATGAGGGATGGCAAGCTGAAGACTTGCTCGACGTACGGACTTACGTGGGCTGCTCTCAAATGCATCATGAATCCTCTCCACTTGCTCCTCTGTAACACGTGGTCTTCCAGGACTCTTTCCTTTGCACAGGCACCCACTCTCTTTAAACTGTTTAACCCACCGTCGAATGCTCTCACGATGAGGCGGATCAATGCCGAATTCTGTTCTGAAAGCACGCTGCACCGTGACAATGCCGTTTGGTTTCGCGAACTCAAGCACGCATAATGCCTTCTGCTGAGGAGTCGCCATTTTGATTGATCTTCCCATAATTCAGCTGCACCAGAAGCGGTGAAACTGACACCTAATCAAACTTTGATAAGTACTGATTCAGTCCACTACAATGCTATAGACCTGAAAAAACAGCGTAATGATTTTGGCGTATTCTTTTTGAAACACCCTATATATATATATATATATACTGGGTTGGTGCATAATTATCAGGCGTTTTTGTAGGCGTGTTATTAGGTTGGTGCAAAAATAATGGCGGTTATTGACGTATTTTTTTTACGTCAAAAACCGAGATTATTTTTGCACCAACCTAATATTTTTTTTAATAAAAGTGCTGTTTTGTTTACTTTTATTAATAAAAATATTTTATTTTCAGGTTGTAAAAATGCGTGTCGGTAATCATACGCCCCGGAATAATTTTAAAAAGTTATTGTTGAATTGTTATGTTTCTTCCTTCGTAATAAATATTGTTTAAAAAACGCCTGATAATTATGCACCAACTCACTAATTAATATGAGTAAAAGTTTGTCAGCTGATTGATGCTACCTTCTGCATCCCGACCTCAAAGTTTCGTTTACAATCTATGAATAAAATAGCAGAACAGACTGTAGATTTGGGTTGCAACCAGTCTAGAAGAAGGAAACTCTGAAACCAGCTTGAGAGAGTTGGGCTCTGTCAGGTTAACTTGTCCAGGAAACATAAGGGGACCAGACCGTCCAATCTTCAGGGTTTATCAGCAATTTACTGCTTATATTTTTCGATTTTTTCTTTTTTTATACACTTATCATTGGTGTAATTTTTTTCCGTATTGTTTGTGTTCGTGTGTGCGTTTGTGAACGTGCGGTCATGCGCCAATCTGTGCGGATGTGCGTTTGCGCGTGGGCTCCCGTCTGCGCAGATGTTAGTACATGTAGTGTGCCGTGATCATTGTCCTTTTTTCGCTGATTCGTTGAATAGGACAGACAAGGAAAATTTAATTAATTTGTTATTTAGTTTTTCCAGCGTTCTTACATTATTCCGATTGGCGGAAGTAAGGACTGCAAGAATTGTCCATATTCTTCTAGGCACTTTCTACAACGTCTTTAACCATTTTCAAGGGGGGTTGCTTTTAGATGTTGTTAATTTCTTTTCATGTTTGACTGTATGTGTTTTTTGTGTTGTTTTGAATACTAGTAGGAACGTTTATTCGAGTGAGCATCTTTCTATCTTTTAAGCTTCCGACACACCATCCCCACTGTTAAATAAGGTGATGAAAAAAACTGAAGAATGCGGGAAAAAGTAGATAAAAGATTAAATTAATATTCCTTGCCTGTCATATTCAACAAAACATATTTTTAAAAAGTTTGCTACCCAAATATAAATTAATATGTGCGTATAGGAATGTCATCATTTGCTTTGAAATATGGACACTCCAGCCCCGCCTTGGCTTGGCCTCTTTCCGAGGGTGACCGGTATATTGATAGAAATTGTTAACCCTCTTGGACTGGTCGCTTCAGCCGTTTCCATAGTAATTAATTTTACGAATGAATATGCTTATAAAGATGCGTAAATTTCAAGATTAGTTATTCCCAAAATTTCGCTTGAGGATGAAACATAGCTTGATACTTTAATTCAATTTAATTTTAATAATTATATTGAAGTTTTTGGCTCCTGTTTTTGAAACATGAGAACTCTTATGTAGCGAAAGAATCATACTTTTAAAAAATAAATATGATTATAATTTAGGCTCTACTTTTGTATTGAGCACTGTTATTTACCTAACGTGTTCTTTCCTATTTTTCTACATATCTGCATATATATATATATATATATATATATATATATATATATATATATAAGTTTTCCGTAGTATCATTTCAGTGTGTCTGTTTTTATTTCTCTGTCTCGAGTTGAAGCATAAAGTTTCAAATTTTTCTCCTGGTGGATATGGCGAAAGCATTTTGTAGCAGGATATCTTTCTGGATGTTAGACCATTCAGATCGTGGTGCCTGTCCAACTGGGCGTGTAAATTCAAGAGAAAGCTTCTGGTTGAGAGAGCACAAGACGTTCACTTGTTGTGTCGCTAGTCAATGAAATATTGCAGTGATTAGCAAACCGTAAATGACTCGCGACCCAATTTCAAGACAAAAGGAAAAAAATGGGGTCACAACATTTTAGCTCTGTCTAATTTTAGTCTCTTATTTAAAAATAAATATAATATTTGCTAACGGGGCATCTACTCAAATATGAGCATCCATTTAAAAAGTAGCTTTTAAACAAATAAATTAAATATTCCGTCGGATTTAATCCATTCCATAAAAAAATTATCTTTGTCAAAGCAGATTTGTATATTTCGAGAATCAGGAAGGAGATGTCTGTTCAAAAGCACTATTCGGGCTTTGTTTGATCAGGAGGTCCTAAGTGGCTGAGTGTTTTAAGGCACGTCAGATCTAATGACGGTTTCACCAAGAGGACGCAAATTCGAATCCTGTGAGATCTCATGAATAATTCAATATATATATATATATATATATATATATATATATATATATATATATATATATATATATATATATATATATATGTATATTACAATGAATCATTCACATAAAGCGTAGATTAGTAAAGTTAATGATATAAAATGGAGATATCTGTTCGCTAACAAAATTTTAAAGGTGCATTAACCTACAAATCACTCGAGGAATGTTATGATCATTGTTTTTAAAAATTATAAGCTGTATAAGGTATTTCTTTAATACGCAAGTACTTTCGACTGTACATTCAGTCATCTTCAGGCATGGAAATTATTGTTTTTGGTAAAATTCATGTATCATTCGAGACCAAAAAATAAAATGCGAATCGAAATATAATTTTTTCTGAAATGTGTTATTGACAACGGATACAAACTTTTGGATCGTGCAGTCGCAACGCTAAGGTTGAATTTTTTTTTTTTGAAAATTTAAGAGAGTGCGTTTTTTTACTAATATGGCAATTTTAAAATTTTTTTTGTTGTAGGAATTTATCAGTCAAAGTGGAATAAACTAAATTGTTCAATAAATAGAGTAATGTCTCAGTTATTATCCCGAAAATTTGCACGTCGGATCAGTTCTTTTAAATCAAATATGTGGTGCACCATATATATATATATATATATATATATATATATATATATATATATATGGAAATGGATTAAATCCGACAGATTTTTAAAAATCTATTTGTTTAAAGGCTATTTTAGAAATGGATACTCATATTTGAGTAGACGCCATGTTTTTATTTGTTTATTAAACAGTATGCTTATTTATTTACATATACTGGCCTGAATATTCGAGATATCCTGTTAGAAAAATATGGTTCCTCCGGCAGGATTTTCCGAACTTGCGTCCCCTAGGGGAAACCGTCATTAGATCTGATTGCCTAAAACCAACTCGGGCTTTGTTTGATCAGAAGGTTCTACATGACCGAGTTGGTGTAAGGTACGTCAAATCGAATTACTAGTATTTCTAAATAACTATTTTCATAAACGCCAAGACTGTCCCTAAACAGTAAAGTAACTTCTTAAGCTATTTTTGTTCTCTTCACTCTTCTGTAAATTTCCCCATCATTTTTTATTACAGTAATGTTCGCCCTGTACAAGAAGCGGGGTAGAGGGTTACGTTAAAGGGTAGTTTTTATGAATGAGAGGGGACGATAACGCTTAACTGTAGACTTAAACAGGTGAAGATTGTAGTGATCGGGGAAACATCCTCTTGGAAGTCGATTCCACAGAACAGTGATTCGTGGGAAAAAAACCGTTCCAGTAGAACTTACTTCTCATCGTTGGAATACGGAGGAAATTTTGTGGGGGTTGCTACTATGTAAGTGGCATTTCTTTTACAGTAAGCTTTTCCCTGTACAAGTCCCGGAGGCCACAGAGGTAGAAAGTTACGTTAAGGGGTATTTTAGCCTAGAGTTAAACAGGTGAAGATTGTAGTGATCTGGCAAACATCCTCATGGGAGTCTGTTCCACAGGGCAATAGTTCGTGGGAAGAAGCTGTTTGAGTGGAACTTACTTCTCATCGATGGAATACGGAGGTAATGCGGGTGCTGTGACAGGGGTAATTGTAATTCTTTCTTCTTTCAAAGCACAATAAATAACTTCCCCATGCATGCTCTCAGCTTAACAACCATGCTTCTATGCTTCCGGTACTAACTCAAATGGGGGTAGGGAATCCACAAGTACCCACCACCAAAAAAAAGAAACTTCGTTGCACTCCCCTTTCTCTCAATGGGTCTTTTAGTCCTCATGTATATGAGGGAGCTTGCCTTGGTACCCTAGGTATCTGGCCTGTAAGATGTTTTTGACCCAAGGAGTTCTGTTGTCCTAACCTCTAGACGGACGAGATTCGTACACTGCATCGCGCCTGAATCTTTCCCAGGCTATTTGTCCCCTCATTAAGGGTACTGGAGTAAATGTTTTCTGAGTTTGGCGTTATCTGTCTGATAGTCAGGGATCCGAACGTTCGAGTAACTTCGAAGGAAGTTATCCTATCAGTAGGTGTATAATATCGGGGCTACTGTACTGCCATTTTGTGAATGGCTTATAGACCGTGCAGTAGTCTCCGGTGGGGCCTCTCGTTAACATGATGATGGGTACTTTTACGGCAGTATCTCCGGACGAGTCAACTCAGGTTATTTATGTATGCATCTCCAATGGGTGTCTGCCTCACTGCTTGTACAATTTTAGCTTCGTCTCAATTTGTTCGGCTTTTTTCTTTTCTTTTTTTTAAATATCGAGATTATTTACACATGGATTCGGTCCTCTTACCGAGGATCAAAGCATAGTATCTGTTCTCTCCACCGTATTTCTGCATATTTTTTTTTTTTTTTTTACTAATGTCCACCCATTACAAGGCCCAATGGCCACTCGGTGTTACCGTGTGGAGTTGTATTAACATAAGAAAGAGCTAAATAACAGTAAAGACGAGCAGCTAATTCTAGACATGAGGAGGCCAAGATTTAATTAGCCTATAAAATTCCAGAGTCCGGGCGGAGACGTTAGGCGTCTAGAGTTGAAGCAGACTTTAGAAGAGACGAGAAACCGTATCCTAAACAGGAAACAAGGGATGAACCTCTAGTCCTGTTCAAAAGACAGGAGAGGAGTGTTAACCGGACGATTGACAAACCTATCTAATCTTATTGAGGAAAAATCAGAAACGCTTTAAGTGATATACATACATATATACATTTAAATATACATATAAATATATATATGTGTGTGTTCACATGCATACATGCCTAGATAAATACACATATAATCATGCATTTATATCTATTCATAAAATATATATGTAAATTAATTTTGGGAAAATTTATATATATATATATATATATATATATATATATACAACGTGATCGGGCCTGACTTAGGGTGTCGACTCCACTCTCTTTCTCACCGACGCAATGTAGCTACCCTCTGTCTTTTCTATAAATATTTTCATTGGAATCTGCTCTGACAAGCTATTTTCACTGGTGCCCCAACTGCATGAATTTAAGGGTGCTGCTTGGTTGGCTTCTCGACCCTACCCTTTTACTGTCGTAACAGTTAAAAATAACTACCTCTTCTACTCCAGCAGTTTCTTCGCTCGCACATCCCCACAGTGGAACTCCTTTCCTCTTGCTTTCTTCCCTGATAACTATAATCTGCGAAAATCGACATCCTCTGATGCTTGGTCAGCGTTCCTCTTTTTATCCTTTTCACCCAGTCTTTTCCCTTACTTACACCCTCTGTAGCCCCTTTCGTGCTTGCTTGGGGTTAATTGCTTTATACATATATATATAAGTAATTCACCGAGTCTAAAACCTCAACAGAATGCAGAAAGCACTGGACGGCTGTTTCCTCCTATATTTGGGACTCATCAGCAGAAAATTGAAACCCTGACAGTTCGGTTGTCAAGCAAACACCATAACAAGTGTTCCAACGGGCCTCGGTGACGAAGAGTTCGCAAATCAGACTCAATATAGCGCCGCTCGCACACATATTCCGTGGTGGATCTCTGCTGAGATTCTCTCTAACCATAGGACTGTGCCTCCTGGAGTCACGACTACTATCACCAAGCCGCTCACTCTAGAGCATTAGAACAGTTGGTACGATGTATGCTTGACATTGGAACAGTTGGTATGATGTTTGCTTGACAACCTAACTGTCAGGGTTTCAATTCTCGGTAGTGAACGCGCACTGCTGATGAGACCCAAATATAGGACGAAACGGCCGTCCAGTGCTTTCTGCATTCTGTTGAGGTTTCTGACTCGATGAATTACTTAAATATAATTATCAAATCCTTCCAATAATCTCTCTCTCTCTCTATATATATATATATATATGTGTGTATATATGTATATTTTGGCAGCATGTTTTCAATAATACATGTCTCATTAAATAATTTAGACGAGTTTTGTCTACTTATTTTTAATAGGATCCTCTCATAATTACAGACAAGTTTCTTAGTATCCTTATTAAAGGAAGAAAGAAAATTACCATTTTGTTGCATATTCATTTTATTTCGAGTACTTTCGAGATTAAAACAATGTCTTCATCATTGTCTTGTTTTTTTCTAAGACAAAAAATTGTTGTGTTCATTTTTCTAAGACAAAAAATTGTGTTTACCTGAAAATTAAATCTTTAAGTGTGAAGTGAAAAACGCTAAGATTATATATAGTACAACTTTAATTTTTTTCATGTAGGCACGCGTGCAAATGTCAAGGGAGGTAACTAATTTATTGAAATGTCTTTTTAAAGAAAAAAAACTATTTAAAACTCTCAGATAAAACCAAGATATTTGAAACTGTCTGCTGTGAACATTTTAAAACATTTGTGTAGTACTCATAGCTAATATTTATTAAGCGTTTGCTTCAATTTTTTAATATAGATAGCTTCAAGAATTTAAAATATAAAACCAGAAAATGGCATAGGCGATGGGAAAATTTAATAGGCAATGCTCCTGTTGGTGTTTATCGCATTATTGCAGAGTTTCAAAAAGAGCAGCAGGACGTAGAAAAATAATGTGGACGAATTCACCGAGGAGAGTCTGGTCCAAAAAAAATAATGCGCGCGTTATCGTGATAAAAATATAGTTAACGATTGTGTAAACTGACCAGATCTTATAGACTATCTTAGGGCTACAGTTCATAATTTTTCATTATAAATTATTTATATTATTCGGGACTTATATTTTTTAATGTTTCAAATGGAATAAACACTATTTAAACGCTATTTTGTAAATGGTTAGAAATAAAGGAATTTCCATTTTTTTATGCAATTTCTCCAAAAAACTATTTTTCAGGATTCTGATCTCTTGGGATTTTGATACATTCGAGATTTCAAATTTCAGAATTTAAAAATTCGGGATTTTAAGATTTAGAAGCGATATATATATATATATATATATATATATATATATATATATATATATATATATATATATCAATGTTAATTGTTATATATATATATATATATATATATATATATAACAATTAACATTGATCTATTTAGTTTTTATTTTAAAACCAATATGTATACATATATATATATTTATTTATATATATAAAACAATTAACAATGATCTATATAGTTTTCATTTTAAAACACACACACACACATATATATATATATATATATATATATATATATATATATATATATATATATATATATATAACACAATTAACATTGATCTATTTAGTTTTTATTTTAAAACCCACATATATACGGGATTCTGATCTTTTGGGATTTTGATACATCCGAGATTTCATATATCAGAATTTCAAAATTCGGGATTTTAAGATTTTAACCAAAACCCATATATATATATATATATATATATATATATATATATATATATATATATATATAAAACAATTAACATTGATCTTTTTCTTTTTCCATATCTAGCGTTCTTACATGTATATATCTGTTTAGTTACTTGTTAAATTCATTATTTCAAAAAATTGAAAATGCAATTACAAGAAGAAATGTCTTTCAATCCTTTCTATATAAAAAAAAAACTTTGAATGTGCATTTTCTTTTGTTTTTGACCTTTATTTGTTTTGTTTTGTTTTCATAGTTCAGATATCGTGCTCAAAGACCACAAGAGCAGAATGTGCTTTCTTATTAACTTGGCAGTCCCTGCAGATTTTAACGTATCTTTGAAGATCTTTAAAAAAACTATCAAAATACAAGGATCTTGAAATGGAAATCTCAAAAATGTAGCACATGAAGACATCAACATTTTCAGTTGTCGTTGGAGCCCTTGGTTGGAAAAGTTCCGATAGACCCATTGAAGGGATTCCTGGTAGCCCATACCTTAAAGAAACACAAACGTTTTTACTCACAAGTACAGCTAACACATTACAAAGAGCTTTATCTATGTAAAATGGGTGTGATCTTAGGATTTCTTCTTTTTTTTAGGTCTCTGGTCAAGACTCCGAAGGAAATGTGTGTCCAAAGAGATCAAAGAAAATAATAATAATAATAATAATAATAATAATAATAATAATAATAATAAGAAGAAGAAGAAGAAGAAGAAGAAGAAGAAATCGAAATCTCAAAAATGTGGCACATGGGAACATCAACAATCCCTGTTGCATTTGGAGCCCTAGGATTGGTTGGAAAAGATCCCAGTAGGCTAATTGAAGGGGTTCCTGGAAGTCCATGCCTCAAAGAAATACAAAAAATTGTTCTCACAAGTACAGCCCACTCTTTACGAAGGGCTTTATCTATGTAAAATTTTTTTTTTTTTTTTTTGTCAGTGGAAAGTGTCATGATGCCATTTCTAACCTTAGACCCGAAAAGAAATGAGAACACGCCAGAAATCAAAGGAAACAACAACAACAACAACAACAACAATAATAATAATAATAATAAAAGCAACGAAAATCACTAGTTATGCTAGTCATTCACCAAGTCGCTTCCGCCATTTTTGAATAGCAGATACGTATTTCCTCCTGGCGTTTATTTAAACTGACGCCCCTTTTTTTCTAAAACTATAATTTTAAACTATAATTATAAACAATTTTCGAAAGTGAAAATTTCACTGAAATATGTTGGAAAATTTCCAAGTCTTATCTGAAATTATGAAAATACGATCTTTAAACAAAATGGTCAGAATAAAATACGTCAGTTTAAACTGACGTCAGGAGGCTATGGCTTTAAATGTAAGACAAAATTAATCTACTACAATAATATTTTTAAGTGATTTAAATAGAATATTTTCTTGTTTTAATACCTCTTTCTCAAGAGTTAAAAGACCATTAAAAAGGTCAATAATATACCGGCGGGCTAAGAAGTAACTCCAGCCACGAAAAGAGACATATTTACGATAAATTTGTATACATTTTCGAATCTTGCTCAAACGAAACCTGTGTCTACCCCGTTCAAACTAAACCTACCTGCCATTTTTAATCTCGTTCAAACCAAATCAATATCTACCCTTTTGAACCTCGTTCAAACCAAACTTGTATCTACCTTTTTGAATCTAGTTCAAAACGAATTTGTCAACCTTTTTGACTCTCGTTCAAAACGAATTTATCAACCTTTTTTGACTCTCGTTCAAAACGAATTTGTCAATTTTTTTGATTCTTATTCAAAACGAATTTGTCAACCATTTTTTGAGTCACATTCAAAACAAATTTTTCAACCATTTTGAATTTCGATCAAACTAAAGTTTTCTACCATTTTGAATCTACTGCAAACCAAAAATGTGTCTACCTGTTTTAATTCTCGTTAAAACCATATTAATATTTACATTTTTTTAAATCTCGGGAACCAAATTTTTGCCTTCTAACTTCTTCCTTACTGTATGATCCAACTTCAGCTCACATTTTTAGCCCTCGTTCAAACCAAACCTCTATCTGCTTTTTTGACACTCGTGCAAATCAAACATGGCAACTTATCTACTGTAGGACAGGATTCGACATAAAATAATCTGTGAAATGTTGATAGGCCGTAAACCAAACCGTTAGTAAAACGAAACAATGTCACTGTCGGATATACAGAGCGTTAAACAAAATAATCTTCATAAATAAATCGACTCTGAACTCTGAAATATTATTCACTAAATGAATTTTGACCCCTTCAAATCGAGAGTTAGCCGTTGTCTTTCTAACTTAACTTCACTTCACTTCTTACCCTTTCTTACGTTCATACGACGCCATTCAGTAACCCTCTACCGTGAGTGGTTCTTGGGCCTCGTATTCGGTGAACATTAGTAATATTGATTTTAAACATCCTCATCCTCGAAACGAGTTTAGAGGCGAAGAATTGCCAAAATGACATCTTTGAAATGAAATAGATCGTTTTAACATAATCCTAGATAAATTAATCTTGAGGCAGGGTGAGGGGATGGTTTGTTAAAATGATAATCGGACTGACTAAATTTGATTTTTATTAATGATGTTTTATTTTCTTTATTTATCCTCACTTACTTATCTGATTGAAACTAAAACCTAAAACTTTCTGAAACTTGCACCTATAAAACGACGGATCGGCTCAGTGATATAAGTAAGAAAAAACTTTCATGTCTTATTCATATATCTATCTGTCTATTTCATTTTTATCTACATTATTTACATTGTTCGGACTGCTGTCCTCATCTTTCTTGCCATAATCACGGCGTTTCGGCCGTTGTACACTCCGGTCTTCTTCAAGTGACTGGAATTTCAAACTGTACCTTTTATTTCATCCACCGGAATAGATTGTTCTAATTTCACGTGCCATGCCCCTTCCAGAGATTTCAGTATCAGTATCTCCCCTTTAACTCAATTCTCCAATTTCTTGTTCAATTCTGCGGTAACTAGGTATTTTATCCACTGGGATATGTGTTCTTGAATCACCTGAAGAAGGCCGGAGTGTACAACGGCCGAAACGTCGTGAATATGACCTCAAAGATGAGGACAACAGTCCGAACAATGTAAGTAATTACAATACCTCATCTCAGAAATATAGACATTCGTTTTTATTTTATAAGAATATTTTCTTTTTAACTTTGTGATTACTTAAAATACTTTCTGGCATTCAATAATGTCACTTAACGCTTCAAAAATGACGGGCCGGCTCGTTGATTAATTTCATTTATTTTTTTATTTATTTATCTATTCCGATTTTAATTATTTGTTTATTTTGACATTGGCTAAAACTTAAAACATTTTCGATACGTGCTTCAAAAATGACGGACTGGCTCGGTGATTAGTTGCGCAGATAAAAACTTTCTTTTTATTTATTTTATTTTTCTATCGATTTCATTTTTATTTACGCCGTTTATATTCGGACGATTGTCCTCATCTTTGTTGTTGGCATCAAAAAGTCTCAGCCGTTGTGTTCTCCGGCCTTCCTCAGGTGCATATCAGTCTGGGTAAACTACAGGGAATTACGAACTGAACCCTTTATTTAAGCTACGGCGTTTATTCCACACCTGTGTTCAGTGAGTGCAAGGTTACATTGCCCGATGTAGGAAATGAACTGACAACCACTATCTACGGATGGAAAAGCGTTGTCATCAGCTCCTGTGGAACGAAGTGAAAATATTGAACAAGGAAGAACACTACAGAGTTAGACGTTTGAAAGAATCAGCGCTTATGCTAGGCCATGAGGACGTCATTAGTAGACCTAGCATATAAATAAATACAATGTGGGAGCCGCTAATAAAGAAAGAACAACAAATGACAGCAAGTTTTCAAACGCAGCAACAGCAGTCACAACATGGACAGCAGTAGAAATAAGACAGACAGCAGCAGCAGTTGCAACCTAATCATCAGGCAGGTTAAGTTTAAAGCTCCAATTTCAATTAGGAAGTTTTTGATTGGTTGTTGCAAACTTTGCTTGGAGGAAAATAGCTATCATTACTTTCCCCGATCAAAATAAATTATTAAACAAAAGATCCGAGCTCATCTCAAAATGCGGACATGAAAATAAATTTTTACTACGTAACCTAAAAAATGAAAAACGGAAAAAATAAAATAAAAACAAATAAATATACTAATAAGCAAAATAACAAAAAAAGAAAAAAAAGAAAGAAAAATAGAAATAAAACATAAATAAATACTATGTTACTTAAAAATCGAAAACCGAAAAGAGAAAATATACAAGTAAAATAAATTGACCTAAATTCATCCAAGTAAATAAATAAACAAACCAATCGCAAATAAAGATAATCAATTAAAAACTGTTCCCGACAAAATAATACTTAGAATGAACTACAACAATCAACCCCAAAATTGAACAAATAGCTTTAATTAAATTCTCAAACCAAAACAAAACCGTTAAATAAGTGATATAAACAAATTTTTACTACGTTAATAAATAAATAAATAAATAAAATAAGAAACAAAAAAAATAAAAAATAAAAACAAGCAATATAATTTGACCCAAATAAATAAACAAACGACTTCCGGTAAAATAACCGCCATAATAGAATACCCACAATGCACCACTAACCAGTATATATATAAATAGCCGAGAAAAATAACAGCATATGTGGCGTGACGATTGCATATAGCATGAAACAGACTGTCGCCTCTAAGTGTTGACTTCTATGTTCACTTATATATATATATATATATATATATATATATATATATATATATATATATATATATTAATATGCTACTATTATTAAAACATAGGTTTGTTTTTTGTTATTTTCTTTTGTTTTTTTTTATATTTTATTAATTTGAAAATATATTTTGCAAAATAGTTTTAGCTTGATAAATAAACAAAACTGTCGTTGATTCGACTAACACACCGCGGATATAAAGGGCCTACCATATATATATATATATATATGTGTGTGTGTGTGTGTGTGTATATATATATATATATATATATATATATATATATATAACAAACGTTATTTTCGTGGGTAGCCGTGTTTGAAGTAGACGCTCCCTGTTTTATTTTAAACACTGTGTAAAACTCCTAACGACCTATTAATACTAAAGATTTATATCTGTTTTTTTTGGGGGGGGTGTTATTGCTTATATTTTATTCATTTGAAATTACACGAATATAATATGTGAAGATAGTTTTAGCTCAATAAATCAACAAAAATGTTGCTGATTGGGCCAACCGTAAATAGATGAAACCTAGCTCGATAATTCCGCGGATAGTGAGTTTCATATATATATATATACATACATACATATATATAATTAATAGGCTGAGATCGATAGATAGCTACATATGAACAAACTGACTTAGATATGATATGATAGATAAATAGATAGGAACAGATTGATATAGATAGATATGAACACACTGACATAGATAGATAGATAGATAGATAGATAGATAGATAGATAGATATGAATGGAATAAGATAGATATGGATAGACTAAGATAGATAGATAAAATTCCAGCCAAAACGGATTTTCTTTTTCCTTTTCCTCGTGGACACTAAAGTCTAGTGTCTGATCATATCGATCCAATCTCTGTAGTGTGACATATTAGTGTATATAGCATGGCCATTTCTTATTCTGGATAAAATTCCAGCAACAACGTATTTCTTTTTTCTCCTTCCTCGTGGGCACCAAACAGCCGTACCATTCAACTGAAAAAGAAAATGAAAACAATCATATACAACATTTTCCACCATTATAATTATCCACCTCTAATTCTCATCCACTTTAAAAATCCCCCACCCGTTTAAAATCATCCGCCTTATTTTTTTAAATCCCCGAAATCCTTCAAAACCGTCCACCTCTAATTCTTCCGAACCACATTAATCTTTTGAAATCACCCACCTCTAAACCCTCGAAATTACCCACTTGTAAATCTCTTGAAACAGACACATGCTTTAAAATCACGCACATCTAATCCTTCGAAATCGGCCACCTCTAATTCTCCCACAAGCTATTCCCCTTTAATCCTTCGATATCACCTACCTACCTTTCGTGCATCAAAATCACTTCCCTTTAACTTTTTGCAATCATCCAACCTTAATCCTTCGAAACCACCCACTTTTAATCCTTTCAATATTCATAGCGTTAATCCCTTTGAAAGCACCCACTTTTAATCGTTCAAAATCACCCACCTTTAATCGTTTAAAATCACCCACCTTTAGTCGTTTGAAATCACCCATCTTTAATCGTTTAAAATCACCCACCTTTAGTCGTTTGAAATCACCCATCTTTAATCATTTAAAATCAGCCACCATTAATCGTTTGAAATCACCCACATTTAGTCGTTTGAAATCGCCAACTTTTAGTCGTTTGAAATCACCCACCTTCAATCGTTTAAAATGACCCATCTTTAATCATTTGAAATCACTTACCGTTAATCCTTTATCGCTATTTTGTTTAAAGCATATTTCTGTCGGGCCATCAATATTGCAATTGGAGTTGTTAACGATGGTTAAGCTGGTCACTTTAGGAAGAAAGTTTTTATTGGGATTCGCTAAAAGTTAGAAAACAAAACATGAGCCTTCGTTTCATTGGAATTGCAAAAGAAAAACACGAATTTATGCTTAAACGATCAAAATTTCATTTTTCAATGTTTGCGTGAACAGTCAACGAAGAATTTTACAATTTAAGATAATAGAAATAAAATACAAACGTAAAATATATTTTTTTCCTGGTTTCTTTTGTCACTACAATTTCGAATTTAATGTCAATGAAGTTGATCTACAATATGTACTGGGTTAACTTTAAAAAATAATAATAATACAGAATTAGATTTTGTACTCAGTGTCACACCGGTTCATCAGAGAAACCAGGTGCATCAGAGGGGAGGTGTCCTTATAACCACCGGTGCCGATTCACGCCTTAAAGTTTGTCTGCGGCTGTCCACGACATGCAAAAAGGTGGTTGACATGCGTCGGTTAATAGAGACGACTGGAAGCTGTAAAAGCCCCTGCACACACACACAAACACTCGAGAGGGAAAATGCCAAGGTTTTTCTCGCATCCTTGTGTGAAGGAAAGTACACGATCCAGAGAAAGCCTACATAGTCACAAACCCCCGTTTCGCTGATTTTAATTGACCGGTGGCGAAGCCGTTAACAATAATTTTACGTCGTCTTGTGATCTTGTTCATCTATACAACTGTAACGTTAGAAATGATCCTTTGTTTAAAACTCTCCCTCTAAATATTGTATTATACATGCAAAATAAAGTACAATAAAATAATAAGGAAACAGAAATATATAGATACCTTTCAAAATAACTCCTTTGCATTTCGTACCCAATTGAAAGTGGCGAGTTTCTCTCGCAATACTCGCTTTGGTAACATATTTCGATAAGTCAATCTTGTGAATCAGTTTGAGTAATGAGATGTCATTTCCTAATAATAATAATAATAATAACAATAATAACAATAATAATAGGTTGATGCAAAAATAATGTCGTTTTTTGACGTTCAACTTCAAAAGAAAAACGACATTATTTTTGCACCAACCTAATAATAATAATAATAATAATAATAATAATAAACATGTAGGTAACAGTCGTGTTTGTCGTTATCAGAGCACTGGGAACGGTTTCAAAGATCCCACGAAAAAGAGTGAAAGAATTGTAAATTGCGAATGTTAAAATCATCAAGACGATGACGTTATGTAAAACAGCTATTATACAATTTTGAGAAAAGACTACAGATTGTATCCAAAAGTTAAAAAAAATAAATACATCAAGCGGGAAATAAAAATGAAATCCTATATAAAACTTTCTTTTTAGGAAATTTTGGGGCCTTTTTTCATCATGGTATGCTCTTTTTTCGACAAATTCGTGAACATACCTACTCTGAAGCTATCAGAAAAGTTCAGGATGTGAAATTAGTAAATACTAAATACTTCAAATACCTCCATGTATGAACCCTCATAACAAATTAAATTGGCTATGCTAAGAGTACAATACCACAAGGTGCTTCAACTTCTTTTATGTGCCGTGTCCCTTCAGGACGTAGGCGATCATGGCTCTCTACTTCCCCCTGTCCCTTGTAGCTCTCAATAAGTTTTGTCCCTTTGCTACGTCTCCCAGAACCTGTTCTCTCATCCATTTGCTTAAACCCGCTATGAATGTCACGCGTTGCTTTTCCTTGTCTCGATTTCCCTGTATTTGCCCTGTGCGTATCAGATTTTCCAAGCCCTCCTTTAAAATGAATTTAGTAAACACACCTAGACAGAAAGGAGCGTAAGACAAAGATGTGTCTTCTCAATAGACTTATTCAACCTTTACAGTGAAGCAATCCTGAGAGAATAAGTCCTACCAGGATTCATTATTACTTAGCAAAATCTTAATAATATAAGGTCGTGGTTTCTAATGTGGAACGCACGCTCCACATGGGGGGACTTTTTATTCTTAAGGGTGGGGAACAATTCGAGAATGAGTTATTAACAGTGAATGCTTTTCTAGTGAGTACGGGTCCCAGAAATTTCATCTGCCTCTTCCTGATGTTAAGTATAAGCTTCCTCTTTGTTCGCATCCTCTCTAAAACCTCATCGTTACTCACACGCTCGGTCCATGATATCCTTAGCATCCTTCTGTAGAACCATACCTCCATTGCCTCCAGTCTCTTCGTAGATTTTCGTAGATTTTCGGTTTTCAGAATTTCAGTAAGAAATAGTATAACTAAATTACAATGCGTTGTTTCTGAATAAGCCATAATTGTAAATCCCCCCTCTCTCTCGCTCTCTCTCGCTCTCTCTCGCTCTCTCTTTCTTTCTTTCTAAATCCTGTCCAGAGAATGATGGGAAATTATCCAGAAATAATAAAAATGAGACAACTGGACTAGAATAAAATAAACATATTTACTTATCAAATTTTTTTTCGTCGTATATCCGGAATGCTTGTAGCCATTCTTGATTTTGATTGACTGCATGGTGTAGGGCCGTAGCATCCCAACATGCAACTGAAGTTGCGGATCCTCGCTGAAAAAAGGATTATTACAAAATTAAAATCCCCCAAAAATGTATTTCTGATAATATTTTTTTCCCAAAAAAATGTATAGCTAGTAATATTTTTTTTCAAAAATATATGGCTGGTTTGGTTTGGTTTGGTTTGGTTTGGTTTATGGCATATCAACCTCAATGGTTTATTTAATCCCGACAAATCTTTTATTTCTGGTAATATTTTTCTTCAAGAATGTATAGCTGGTAATAAATATTTTTTTACAAATTATTTCTGGTATTAAAACCTATTTTTACACTTACTTAGTGTTTTGACCCCAGTTTGGGGGTTAACTATTAGCCCATAGCTGAGACCCTAACACCCCGGATCAGGGTGAACCCGGGGACACCAGCAATTAAGAAATGGTTCCACGCTCCTCAAAACCTCCTGATCAAAAGCATTGCTGTTGGACGTAGTTTATCGTCTTACCCAGGACACGGAATGTAGTTTATCGTCATACACAGGACGGAGGACGGACTAGTGAAGCTTCTGAAAATTTTCTTTAATTTGTGTAGAAAAGGTTCCTTAGATTATAGTTAATACTAGCTTAAAATGCGCTCTATCAGGTGGCATGTAAGTTAGCGCCTGCGGGAATTCATGACTAAGCCTTCATCACAATAGGTAGGGGAGGTGTAGATGCGATAGGCAACAATAAACTACAGAAGAACTCAAAAGTGATCGCTGCATTTAAGTATTGCATAAATATATTTAAACTTACCTTTTAAAAATTCTTTTGCTACCGCTAGATTTAAAGACAATTTGATGTACGTAGGTCCTTAATTTTCTTAAAAACATGTTTTTTATTTCATGCGTGACTTTCGCAGGATTTCGTAATTAATTTTGATTATTACCAAATTTAATTCCAAGAAAAACATCGCGCAAAATATCAGCCACAGTAATGAAAAATAACCGCAGTAATAACATTGGAATCCAAAATTTCAGGATTGCAGGTCCGGATACATACATATATATATATATATATATATATATACATACATACATATATATATATATATATATATATATATATATATATATATATACATACATATATACATATATATATATATATACATACATACATATATACATATACATATATATATATATATATATATATACATATATATATATATACATACATACATACATATATATATATATATATATATATATATATATATATACATACATACATACATATATATATATATATATATATATATATATATATATATATATATATATATATATACTGTATTTTCAGGTTTAGTTTAATTTTCTTAAAAAATACCGTGAAAATACGCGTGCGTCTTCCAAGACGAATTCAAGGCAACGCCCAGTCTCAAGTAAGCTTCGACGGTCACCTAATTGGCTTGACTGATACGGACGTGGATTTTTATGTTGAGTCATTGCACTATAATGTTAGCTATCAATCTAATTCAGCCTTTTAGATGAGGTAACTTCAGTACTTAGGTGTTACAAGTATTTCCAAGACTATAAACTTTCCTGGAGCCGAGCCACAAGCTTAAATATGCTATGTTTACAACAGTGGCGGGGGCCTTTCTGCTCTTGATCTTGATGGTGTAGGTTTGTTCATACTCTTCTGTCGTCGAAATATCAGTTACCACCAGGCTATCACACGTATCGCAAGCTTTTTTTTTTTTTTTTGTCCTGGAAATTATCACCCATGGCGAGTTCATCAAAACGATTTAAAACCACCCTTGGACAATGAAAGATATATATTATATGTTATGGGATCTTATCCATAATAATAATAATGGACTATTCCATACTTAATAAATACTGCGCCTCGGGAGTAGTCAAGGAGTACGTCGCTCAACTCTTGAACGACAGATCGGTCCAACTCTCTGCCTTCGGGTGGGAGGGACCCGAAGGAGGCTACGCCGAAGGGCGCATTCTCTTTCGGGGAGGTAAACCGACCCTGAACCCGTTTATACGGGTTCAATGGGCATATTTTTGGCCAGCCCACGGGCTCGGAGACCTCACGTTAAAAAGACCTTGTGCCACATGACGCCCTCGTGTGGGTTGAATGAATATCGTCAGTCGCTCAACTCTTGAACGACAGATCGGTTGAACTCTCTGCCTTCGGGCGGGGATGAACCCGAAGGAGGCTGCGCCGAAGGGAGGATTCTCTTTCGGGTAGGTAATCCGACCCTGAACCCGTTTATACGTGTTCAATGGGCATATTTTTGGCCGAGCCCACGGGCTCAGAGATCCCACGGGCTCAGAGATCCCACGTTAAAAAAAGCCTTGTGCCACATGACGCCTTCGTGGGGGGTGACTGAATATCGTCAGTCGCTCAAGTTTTGACCGGCTGTTCGGTTGAACTCTCTGCTTACGGGCGGGGAGGAACCCGAAGGCGGCTACGACGAAGGGCGGATTCTCTTTCGGGGAGGAAAACCGGCCCTGTACCCGTTTATACGGGTTCAATGGGCATATTTTGGCTCGGAGAACCCACATTAAATAACCGGCCTTGTGCCACATGATGCTCCAGTGGTGGTGGGGTGACTGAATATCGTCAGTATTTCAAGTGGAGTCGGTAGTTCAAGTTGAGTCAAGTGTCGAGTCAGAGGCAGTCCGAAACAGAGTCGTGTTCAGACAATTACTGCAAGACATTGGAATAATGATACTGGTCGACACTATACTGTTCTCTCCACTAAACCTGATTGTTCATACTAACACTTCTACTTCTCTGTATATATTCCTGTTTGTAATATATCTGTGTTATTCTCTACCTGTGTTCGAGTTCTTCTTTATTGGTTCTACCTTGGACTATCACCGTGGTACAAGGAACCGGACCGTATATTTACTAACCAGCAACTAGTATGTCATTGCCATACAAACAAAATCGGACGAGTGATTAATGTAAACAATACATGGCACTCGTATTTGAAGGACGCATGGTTAATGTGTTGTTGTGTGAGAATGACACTATTTACATTATTCGGACACATGGCACAGAGGATAAAGGCGTTGGTTAGATCCAGTGACAGGACCCAAAGAGTGTGAGTTCAATACCTGGTTAAGGCGGTGGAGAACCTGGAGAGGGGAATTCACAGGAGATAACTGATAACTGACATCCATCAGACATGGCACGTGGAACTAGAACAGTCTACCCCAGTGAGCGAAATAAAGGGATCAGTTAGACATTCCAACCACCTGGAGAAGGCAGAAGTATACTACGGCCGAAACGTTGTGATAAATATGGCGACAAAGATGAGGACAGTAGTCCGAATAATGTAAATTTGTGTACATAGTACTTCATCTCAGAAATATAGACAGATACTGAAAGGCCGAAACATTGCTATAGATATGGCAACACAGATGAGATCAATAGTTCGAATAATGTAAATAGTGTACATAATACTTCATCTCAGAAATATAGACAGATACTGAAAGGCCGAAATGTTGTAATAAATATGACAATAAAAATGAGGACAATAGTCCGAATAATGTAAATAGTATACATAATACTTCATCTTAGAAACATAGACAGGTGTGAGAATGACTTTCTTTTCTTAGAAATTTCTTTCCAATATTAGGGTGCCTCTTCCGAATCGCAGAGCTTTGTCAGCCGGAAAATACGATATATATATATATATATATATATATATATATATATCAGAAGAAAATTATATATATCTATATATATATAGAAGAAGAAGAAGAAGAAGAATACCATTATTATAAATGCAAAAAAAAAAATCGGTACTAATACATAAGGGTGAGCAATGGATAAAAAACTCAAATGACCACTTTGACATCACAATGGGATCATTAGACTCTGCAGAGTCTTCTGACCTTATAGGTCTTTTTATATTATACAATCCTAAATTTTCTATGAACATAGTAATTTCTATAATAAAGCTCTAAAAGTTAGTGGCTACAAAAGCCCAAAACTAAATTCTATAAAAAATGAAAGTGGAAACCATAGAAAAAACAGAAGTAAAAATATAACTTGGCATACACCCCATACAACCAAATGGTAAAAATCAAGTTAGTACAAAAATTCCTTGCATTAATCGTTAAACATTTTCCTAAAAACAGTAAACTCAGTAAAACTTTTCATAAAAATACCCTAAAATTAAGTTACAGTTGTACTGAAAACTTAGAAATTATTATTAAGAAACATAATACTAATATATTGATTAGACCAAAATCTAAGAAATTTAGACAGTATAATAAAAAGAGATGCAGATAAACAAAAATTATGCAACTGCAGAAATCCTTAAAACTGTCCTCTTAATAATAAATGTCGCACTGAATCATTAGTGTACCAATGCAAAATTTCATCTATTGAGGATCTAAACAAGGTAAAAGTCTACATTGGATGCACAAGACATGAATTCAAAAAACGTTTTAAAAAAAGGAGCTAATGGGTTATCGTCCCTTGCTCTTCATAACTCAATCGAGGAAAAACATAACCATTTCCAAAAGGAATAAAATAAAACGGAAGGAATAATGATTATCTCCAGAGAATCGGAAATTATGAGTTACAGACAGGTTTCATTGAGAACCAACAACTATTTCTTCTCTTTACAAAGAAATGGGTGCTTATATTTAATACATAGTGTCTCGAGAATTTTCAAATGGTAACTGGAATGTACTTTGCTGGCAACAGATGAAAATCACTAGCGAAAGACGAGGTACAAATCAAATTATTTTATTAGGTGTTCTGCAATCTCAGATCCGGATGTATTGACATGCGTATGTCAATTGTGATGCTGTCCTCTATTACAAAATAAACTTCGCTTTGAAATTTGAGCGAATGTGTAACACTATGTAGCGAATGAAAGGAGCGGTTTTTGACAGCCATATTGTGGCTCAAATGTTTATACAATGTCACCCCCAACAATGCTTTTTGTGCCCGCTTTGTTTTGAAAGATCCGCGGAAAGGGACGTTGACTAACGCCAATGTGATAGGGTTGGACGAAGAGATCCGAAGGGTCGAAGTCGCGTCAAATTTGTCCGTTTCTGCGATTTAATAGGAGTAGATAGGTTCGCCTATCGCCCAGTTCACACTCCTCACCGGTCTTTTGAACAGAAATCTCTTGTTTCCCGTTTAGGACTGGGTCTCCGATCTCCTCTAAAGTCTCCTTCAACTATTCTTTTATCGTCTGACCCTCAACTCTGAGATTTCATTTACTACCTATGTATCTGTTTATTTTTTTCTCTCCTCAACAGAAGTAGACAGGTTCGCCTGCCGTCCGGTTCACACTCCTTCAAGGTCTTTTGAACAGGAGTAGAGTTTTATCCTTTGTTCCCTGTTTAGGACTGAGCTTTCGGTTCCTTCTAAATTCTTTGCATTCCCTTTCACTCCCAGTAGAACCTTGCGTCTTAGTGGCACTATCGCCTTGTTTGTGGGGTGGTGAAATGATTAAAACTAGAAAGAAAGAAATTTTCCTATTCTTCCTCCCAGAACCGTCGCTCGGTATTGTTTTTATGTGGGGAGAAAGCATTATT
>OZ010575.1:18857291-18929791 GCA_963932145.1 Acanthosepion lycidas
CTGACGAGTTCCATCTACCTGAATACGGGCTGACGAGTTCCATCTACCTGAATACGAGCTGACGAGTTCCATCTATTTGAATACAGGCTGACGAGTTCCATCTACCTGAATACGGGCTGACGAGTTCCATCTACCTGAATACGGGCTGACGAGTTCCATCTACTTGAATACGGGCTGACGAGTTCCATCTACCTGAATACGAGCTGACGAGTTCCATCTACCTGAATACGAGCTGACGAGTTCCATCTACCTGAATACGGGCTGACGAGTTCCATCTACCTGAATACGGGCTGACGAGTTCCATCTACTTGAATACGGGCTGACGAGTTCCATCTACCTGAATACGAGCTGACGAGTTCCATCTACTTGAATACGGGCTGACGAGTTCCATCTACCTGAATACGGGCTGACGAGTTCCATCTACTTGAATACGGGCTGACGAGCTCCATCTACCTGAATACGAGCTGACGAGTTCCATCTACCTGAATACGGGCTGACGAGTTCCATCTACTTGAATACGGGCTGACGAGTTCCATCTACCTGAATACGAGCTGACGAGTTCCATCTATTTGAATACAGGCTGACGAGTTCCATCTACCTGAATACGGGCTGACGAGTTACGAACTACTAAAAGAAATTAAAAAAAAAAAAAAAAAAAAAAAAGGTCAAAGAAATATGAAGTTTTCTTACAGACAGCTGCCGGCGGTTATAATGTACCGTGCCGTAAAAAGTACACCGGAGCACACAAGTCGGGGAGGTAGAGGTTTCGGACAAGATGCCATTTTGTTTTTGCTGAATCCATTAAGGTAAATGAACGATGTTAATTCTTGAGCTGAAAAAAATTTTAAAAATTAAACATGACATAAAAAGTATCGTGGAATTTTTTTGAGAAATACATTATATTGGGAGCAAACCGACTGTATAAGGATCTACTTCTTTTATGTGCCCTGTCCTTTCAGGACGTAGGCGATCATGGCTCTCCACCTCCTCCTGTCTCTTATAGCTATCAATAAGTTTTACCGTTTTGCTAATTCCCCCACACCCTGTTCTGCCATCCACTTGATAGAGCCCGCTAAGTTGCTTTCCCTTGTTCCTCTTTCTCTCTATTCGACCTGTGCGTATCAGATTTTCCAAACCCCCTCCCCTTTAAAATGAATTCAGCAAACACACCGAACCAGAGAGAATTAGAAGTCCTACCAGGATTCATTATTACTTAGCAAAATCTTAATATAAGGCGGTGGTTTCTAACGTGGGCGCACGCCCCGCACGGGTGGGGAACAATTTTATTCTTAAGGGGTCAATTCGAGAATGAGTTATTAACAGTGAATGCTTTTCTAGTGAGTACGGGTCCCAGAAATTTCATCTGCCTCTTCCTGATGTTAAGTATAAGCTTCCTCTTTGTTCGCATCCTCTCCAAAACCTCATCGTTACTCACACGCTCGGTCCATGATAACCTTAGCATCCTTCTGTAGAACCATACCTCCGTTGCCTCCAGTCTCTTCTTCAGACAAAATCAAAACATTAACCTAAAACTTCGCGTCATATTCTTAAATTGCTTTGTCAGATCAAGACGTTCATATAGCTGCCATACGTGGCACCAAACACCTTCAGAACAATGATTAAAAATAGATTCCAGCCTGTGGGTCCACGAGGTCCGAAGACTGACGCTAGATTATTACAAACAACTATACCAGTTTTTTTTTTTTTTGTTTTTGTTGTTTAATTTCAAGCACAACAACATACCATATATCAGACAATAAAGTCAATAAGACGGAGGGAGTTACAGAGTGTGAAATAATATAAGAAAAAGAAAAACATTATTAAGGAGCAAGAACAATAAAAGAACAAAAATTATGAAGGTAGAAGATAACGATTGACATTGCATTTAAATTTTTGAAGATCAAAGTTGACTGGAAAGCAGGAAGCTGGAAACCCTTCAAGTTGTCTGTTTCTTAATATAATTAATATTTGCTCTATTTTTACATTGAGCTCTCTGGATTGTATGATCCATACGGATTACCAAACACATCTTTACACACACATATATATATATATATATATATATATATATATATATATATAGTGGTACCCGCTTGGAAAAAACTTAGGTATTTCGGCTTGCAGTTGGACAATACCCCAGGAAAAATGAGGAATAAAAAAAGAAAGAACTAAGACCATGAAATTGAGGCGAAAACAATCGTCCAGAATTCATGCTCAGAGTCCAAAGAAAAAAACCTCCAAAACGAGTAAAATTAACTCAATACATGAAGTAGAGCAAATCTAATATCAACCTAAAGAGCCAGGTAAACCTACCTAGGTTTTACCTAAACGGATCGTTAGGGTTAAACTGGCCAAAGAGGTAAAAATGGAACAGAATATATAGCTTAAATCAAAAACAACCATGACCACTTTTTTTGTTGTTACGTGGTTATCAGGAACGTAGCACCCACTGAGCAGAAACCTTTGTCATACAAAGTTCATTGTGCAGAATATTCTCAACTCTCTCCCGGGATATGCTAATAGCATTGGCTATTAGATTTATAGTCAATCGCCCCTCATCCACCAACATATAGTGAACATGATCAATGTTTTCCTTGATGGTGACAGTTGCGGGACATCCAGACCTTGGATCATCTTTAAGACTCTCCCTTCTCTTCCTAAATTCAGCTGCCCACTTTTGCACTGTTGAAAAAGCTGGAGTGTCATCCCCTAATGTAGCAACCATGTCCAGCATGAATGTCATAGAATTGGGTATATACTTATTGCTTACTGGCTACAAGTACCCTTTCAATAAGGACATAGAATTGGGTATATATGAAAGTCGGCTGAAAAGTTCATAGTCGGACTAAGAAATTCTCGTGGAATGTGACCAAATAAGGTTTATTTTTCAACATAGTCCTCCTCCTTGTGGTTCACACACGTCTTCCATTGGTGTTGCAGTGCTTGAATCCCATTGGTAAAGAAGCTTTCATCCTGTTGGTCAAAAAAGTCATCAACAGCAGAATATGAACGTCATCATCGCTGTGATACTGGTTCCCAGCCAGGTGATTCTTCATGTTGGAGAACAGATGATAGTAAGAGAGTGGCCAAATCAGGAGAATAGGAAGGGTGATCAAACCAGTTCAAAGCCACAATCACACACAGCATTTAACCCCATGGACTTGTGTGCTGGAGCATTTGTCCTGATGAAACAATATTTCATCAGTTTTCCTGGGTGTTTGGTTTTGATAGTCAATTCAGCTATCATAGGCTATTTGGTTTATAGTTAATCGTTTGTCCTCCATCACATTGTGGTGAGCACGATCAATTTTTTTCCTTAGTAATAACAGTTGCAGGATGTCTAGATCTTCGGTCATCTTCAAGACTCTCCCTTCTCTTCCTAAATTCACCTGCCCACTTTTGCATTGTTGATAAAGCCAGAACGTCATCCCCTAATGTAGCGACAATGTTAGCATGAATGTCCTTGGGCGACTAAAATCTTCTTCTGCAGGTACCTGATCATAGCACAATGTTAAATTTTATCCATTTTCAAAAGAAGTCGCTAAAAGTTCCTTTTACAGTCTTCTTTGAGCAGTCAGATGTCAGTTTACTTGGAAAAAAACAATTCAGTTCTTGATAAAAAGAATTGAAATTAATCCATGCAAGATTTCACAGCTCTAGCATCGCTCCTTAACAGTTAGCCTATGAATGTTTCAGCCCAGCCTTGAACCTGCAGCTACAACAACAGAAGTTTTTTAAGTCGTTTATCAAAACCATGGAAAGGAAAAACTTCAGATTCATTCACTCCAGATACTGTTGCTAATTCAATCAGCGAATTTGTATACAATCCAGGCAAAAGGGATAACTTTTCCAGCTTATTATAAATGATATGAAGGGATTTTCAAACGGGATTGTTTGCATTGAAATGATGAAAAGAAAGTTTGGTTATTATTAAGGAAATTGTCCCCTGCGGAGCATGAAAAATATGTGAATTATCTTTTACCGAAAAAAAAACAAGAGAAATAAATTTTGATGAAACTGTTCTTATACTATCAACATTTTTTGATGATAAGAGTTCATTATTTAATACACGATGGCAATGTCTTAACTTAGTATAAAGTGCGACGATGAAGATTTTGTCACTTATTCAAGAATCGTGAATCGAGAATGTGAGAAGATCTAGTTAAATGAATTAACTTCTGATTTATTTCATTACCTGATATTCGTAAAGGGTTTAACTTCTGATAAAGACGCGGAGATAAGATCCAGGATACTTGCTAAATTAGAAATGGATTCCAAATTAACTCTCCAGAGAATAGCGGAAGAATATCAACGTATTGTGAATTTGAAATTCGATACTGCAAGGTTTGAGGAAAAGGACAATTCACAAATGCATAAAAAATGTCCGGCCATCAAAGAGTAAAAGCTACAAACGTTTTTCAACTCCTAAAAGAACAGGAAAAAAATGACCATACTCCCGCTCAATACCTAATACTTGTCACGGTTGTGGAGATAAGCATTTCTTTCAAGAACAAAAAAATGTTATGAATGTGGGAGATTAGGACACAAAAGTATGTGTTGCAGATATAAAAAATGGAGAAAAAAGAAAACATTTATGAACATGATGATAACTACATGGAGTAACGATAAGAAGCCTAAAAGGGAAATTAACAAGACATCTCAAAAGAGGAAATTTGTTTTTGTGCAAATTCAATGATGTAAAAATAAAATTGCAACTACATACAGGACCTGATATCACTATCATAAATGAACAGACATGGAGAAAAATGGGTAAACCCAGTTTATAGACTTTTGATAAAGTTGCGCATGGAGCCTCAGGTAAAAGATTAAACTTTTTGGGTGAATTCAGCTATAACGTTTCTTCTGCTGGAAAAACCAAAAAAGCGGCGGCGTTTGTATGAAGGAACACTGCTAATTTGTTAATTTATTAGCAACAGAACATATTACAACTCCACCTTATCACCCAAGATCAAACGGACAAGCGGAACGGTTTGTCGATACGTTTAAAAGGGCACTAAAAAAAAGTCGGAGGGAGGGGGAGTCAACTGAAGAAATGATTCAGCAATTTCTGAGTGCTTACAGAATAACACCAAACCTTAACACCGTGTCTGGAATGTCGTCTGCAGAGTTGATGTTCGCCAGGAAGATTAAGTCCGTTTTTAATAAGTTATTACCAGAACGGAAGACGAGAACATCAAGAAATAACAATACAAGTAGATACTTCAAACCTGGAGATAAGGTATTTTTGTAAGATGCATCAGCGCGGAAAAGAATTCTGGGAAGATGGCGTTATAAAAAACCGGATCGGAAAAATAACATAGATGGTAGAGGGAGAAAGATGGGAATATAAGCGACACCTTAATCAGTTAAAATGGAGATTCACTGATTTAGTAAATCCGCGCAAAGAGGGAACGATGGAAATAATGTATGACATGTTTGACGTAGCCACACCGCCAGAAATTAGTGAACCAAGAAGGTAGAGTAAAAGAAAAAGAACAGCAAAGAACATTTGAATATTGAAACGAAGCTGAAGAAATATAGACTCCAGAGGAAGTCATCTCAAAGGGCAGGGTGTTATACAGGATTAAAGTGTCGCTGCCGACACTTGAGTTTGAACATAGATCGTCAGTGTGCAAACCCAGGCGATACCATCATTGAATGAAGTAGACCACGTGACTATAGAGGAAACTCATAAGTAGGAATTAGCTTTGCGTCTAACTGATAGCATTTTCTAGTCTCTCCTCTATTACTATACGGATCGCTATTCTCTACTCTATTCACTGTACTATTTCTCTTTTCGAATCACTATTCGGTGGTTACTTTTCGAACGACTATCATCGAGCAAGTACTATTAGTGAGAGTGATATTCGAAGGCGTCTGACACCAGTATTGTTCAACGGCGTCACTATAAATTGTATCTGCGATTACAAAGTCTCTACTACAACGAGCATTACGAAAGTGTCAAAAGAGTATTCGTTGGCATCACAAAAGATATATAGATAGACAGAAATGAACAAACTGATAGATAGATAGATAGATAGATAGATAGATAGATAGATAGATAGATAGATATGAATAGACTTATATATATATATATGAAAATAGATAAATAGATAGATATGAACAGATATAAAAAACAGATAGATAATAGATAGATAGATAGATAGATAGAGTTAGATATGAACATAGATAGATAGATAGATAGATAGATAGATAGATAGATAGATAGATATGAACAGAGTGATAGAGATATAATCAAAATAGATAGATATAAATAGACTGATAGATATGAACATAGATATAAACAGACCGAAATAGATATATATATAAATGGATATATAGATATGAAGAGACTGATCGATAGGAACATAGATATATGAACATAGATAGATAGATAGATAGATATGAATAGGCTGATATATATGAACAGATATATATGAACATAGATAGATATGAACAGAGTAAGACAAATATAAAAAAGATAGATAGATAGATAGATAGATATGAACAGAGTGATCGATAGGAACATAGATGGAGATATGAACAGAGATAGATAAATAAATATGGACAGATAGATAGATAGATAGATAGATAGATAGATAGATAGATAGATAGATAGATAGATAGATAGATATGAACAGAGTGATAGATATGAACATAGATATGAACAGACCGAAATAGATCTATGTATAAATCGATATATAGATATGAACAGACTGATCGATAGGAACATAGATAGATATATGAACAGAGATAGATAGATAGATAGATAGATAGATAGATAGATATGAATAGACCGATAGATATGAACATTGATATGAACAGACTGAGATAAATATATGCATAAATAGATATATAGATATGAACAGACTAATCGATAGGAACATAGATGGATATATGAACAGAGATAGATAGATAAATAAATATGGACAGTGAGCATAGATAGATATGAACATACTATGATAGATAGATAGATAGATAGATAGATAGATATGAATAGACTGATAGCTATGAAAAGACTGAGATAGATATATGCATAGATAGATATATAGATAGATATGAACATACTAAAATAGATAGATAGATAGATAGATATGAACAGACTAAGATAGATATAAAAAGATTGATAGGCAGATAGATATGAACAGACTAAGATAGATAGATAGATAGATAGATAGATAGATAGATAGATAGATATGAAGAGACTAAGATAGATAGATAGATCGTACCTTCTTTTCCAATCCTGGCTTCATTTATCGCAGACAAGGTAAGTATTGTAAACGCGAAAATGCCAAAGATAAATCGCGCTCTCTTGGCGAGATACAATGCTGTTGAATCAGAGACGGAGCTGCAACGACCTTTCGACATCTTACCTTTCAGTTACATAAGTGTCATATGTTTTAAAGGCAAGGCATTTTTATTGTTAATATGTACACTAGCTGGAGAAATAAATTACAAATATATTGTTTGAGCTTACATTGGTTGCAATTACGCGGTCAGTGTGACGTAGAGGTATCTATCATTTGGCAATCCTTGAAAATCCAGTTTGGCATTCAATCATTGAAATGGATACATTTATCAAAAATTAAAAGACGTGGATAAATGACTCGGTAAATAAATTATCCGATTGAGATAGACAGATAAATAGATAGATACGAATAGTCTAAGATAGATAAATACAAATAATCTACGATAAATAAATGAACCGGCGTTTCAACGTGATGTGGCCGTAAGACCTTTATACCACACGCAATCGAAATTTACAACATCTGGTAATCCCAAGTGGTCATCCATCTCGGTAAGGGCCAGGGTCAATGTTGCTTAACTTTAGTGATCGTACGAGAACCGGTGTTTCAACGTGATGTGACCGTAAGACCTTTATACCACACGTAATCGAAATTTACAACATCTGGTAATCCCAAGTGGTCACCCATCTAGGTAAGGGCCAGGCTCAGTGTTGCTTAACTTTGGTGATCGTACGAGAACCGGTCTTTCAACGTGATGTGGTCGTAAGCCATCTTAGCAAGTGTTGCATATTTACAGCAGTGAAAGTTCTCAGCTCAGCTCAGCTTTTCTCTCTCGGCCGGCGATCGCTAACCGTTTTGGTTCAGCAATGAAAGACTTCAAACACAGAGAATTTTAACTCAACTATTTTTATTACTCATGTTGACATGTATCTAACTATCCGGTGGTGGTCGCACTCCACCCCCGAAAGAGAACACGTCTACATTCCTTAACGGGTAAGAAACAACTCGCCAAACCTTTCTCCTATCACTTTCCCACGCTAGCTCAGCCAATCAAAATCGACTTCCCTATTATGGCTCACATCTGACCCCGAATGTCAATCTTGGGAAGTCGGAACCGACATACACTTCACCTAAAAATAATTGTCTGCTAAACGATGATTTAACACAAGATCAATACATCAAACTTATTCACTCTAACAATTCTTGGATTATCCATAAAGTATGTTCTTAGACTTTTAACAATAGAGGATCATCTTGTCTTAACCGTTAACTTCTTCTTCGTGTGCCGTATCCTCTTAGAACGTAGACGAACATGGCTCTCCACAATTTCCTGTTCTTTATAGCTGTAAATAAATTTTGTCGGATCGTTATTTCTTCTAAACTCTGTTCCACCATCCACTTACTTCAGCCCATCAAGTATGTTAAGCGCTGTGTTTTCTCTATCTTGCTCTCAATCTGTCTTGTGGGTATCAGATTTTCCAAACACATTTCCTCATTATGTGCTCCAAAAATTTCAACTGTATCTTTCTGATGTTAAAAGGAGGATTCCTTTTTGTTTCCATTTTCTCTAAAACCTCATCGTTGCTCACATGTTCGGTCCATCGTATCCTCAGTATGCTTCTGTAGAACCACATTTCTGCTACTTCAAGTTTCTTTGGTACAGACTGATCACTTTTAAAGAGTGAGAGAAGCGTTGCATAGTTCCACCATTAACGTGGTAATACCGCATCAACAGTTTCTTCCAACCAATTTCATTCACAAGGCTTGGGCCAACCAGTGGCATAATACTGTCGCACGCCGAGATCGTCTCCTAGCAAACCGATCTGCTCGGAAATGAATGGTTAGCCGAACAAAAAATCAAAAATTGCTTTTTTCACTGCAAATTATTCATTATATCATATCCAAGTATCTTACAAAAAAATTAGAGCCGATTGCACAATATTTTCAAGCTCAGTTTAGGTTTATAGTTCATAACCATGCAAGGAGATTAGGTAACATAAACCGTAGATTTTTCTGCAGAATATCATTACATTATTGTTACATAATTATAGTGAAATCATTAAGATTTTTTGTCAGAAGCATTTTATTTTTGGTCGTATATTAATTTAAAATATTCCTTTTTACAGGCTTTATTTTCGAAATGGAATAAGATCTTTCTAAATTTCAGAATTTCGCTTTTGTCTTTTAAATTTATTTCTTCAAAATTATCATTGTTGTTTTCTAAACTGGACGAGACGTCTCTTTAGTTTTAGGCTGGTGGCCCAATTAGACACCGGCACAGAGTTCGTCTTTTCAGATAGGACATTATATAATATATGATGCGTTCGGCGGAAAAGGGGCGTATTAAAAAAATCAAAAATTGCTTTTTCACTGCAAATTATTCATTATATCATATCCAAGTATTTTACAAAAGATTAGAGCCGATTACACAATATTTTCAAGCTCAGTTTAGGTTTATAGTTCGTAACCATGCAATGAGATGAGGTAACATAAAATGTAGATATATCTATGGAGTATCATTACATTATTGTTACATAATTACAGTGAAATCATTAAATTTTTTTTTCTTTTTTTTCAAAAGCATTTTATTTTTGGTTGTATATTAATTTAAAACATTCCTTTTTACAGGTTTTATTTTTGAAATGGGATAAGATCATTCTATATTTCAAAATTTCGCTATTGCCCATCAAAATGACTAGAAGAAAGCGATATAAAAACAACAATGGAAAAGAGTGATAACAAAGCGTAAACGAAATAGCTCCAGTTTGTTCAACTTAGGAAACTTAGCATTGCAGCCAAAGTATTCTAAAAATGTTGCCAATAACAAAGGAGAAAATGAAAAATGCCTAACAACAAATCGAATATAGCATCAAAATTTATATTTATTTGTTATGTAACTAAATACAACAATGTTTCCGTAAAACTTGATATTTTCTGTAATAAATTCTTAATAAATATTATTATTGTTATTATTTTACTTAAGTGTAAGGCAGTCCTACATTTACAATTCATTTCGGCTAACCATGAAAAATGTTGATCAAAACTGCCTAAAATCTTTAAGCGTGGGTTGCCGTAAAATGATCAAATGTTGAATACGCCCCTCCTCCGCCGCCGAACGTGTTATATATCCCCAACATTACCGGACGCTGAGATTATCTCTACCGGAGGATATTATCAGGAAGTCATATCCTTCACCAACTATGATGAGAATCGATCTCTAATCGTATGGTTGGAAGGCTAACTACGACAATGAACTACTGTATAAACGCATTAAATACTGCCCCACTGTAAGGAGATACTTTACACTAAAGTTAGCTTAATAGGTTCAAGGCTACCTACCTACAGTGGAGTCCACAATGAGTATCGAACTCACTGCTCAGTCCTCTGATTTACATATGTAACTAGCAGCATGACCCGGCGTTGCCCGTGCTTGATTCAAAAATCGTACGACTTATACAGCAATCGCTATCACTTGACTTAAAATATTTTTGCGCTTCCTTGCCTTTAAAGGAGTACCCTTTGCCGTGCTGATGTTGCTACATGCCTTACTTCTTGCCTATCTCACACTGCGAATTTTTTAAAGCTCTATACTAAACATTAAATCTGTTACGAAAAAAGAACTAAACAAAATGAACACAAAACGATCAGCTTTAAAAAAGGACTCACAAATGGAAAAACCGAATGAAAAAAGAATGTTAACAACAAATACTTTTTCACACCCAACCAATCATTGGTTGTCCATACAATAGTCGACATTCAATTACCCAATGAAATTTGAGGTGTTGGAAAAATTACCAGCCGAACACCTCTGGATAGGATGGATCTTTTTATATTTGTAATGGACTGTTAGGCTAACTATTCGGCATGTCATAACACTTAATGGACCTAGACATGAGATTGCTTACAACTACTTTCTGGTGAAGCGTGTGAACCATATAGATATCTATGTGCTACAGGTGTTTCATTTTTCTTTTCTTCCCGTGTTATATTGTCGTATATTGTTTACAGTTTTTTTTTTTACTCCGGATGTCAGCCATGATTTTCATTTGAATATATTAAATAAATTGATTTTATGTCATGTTTTTTTTTCTCTTCTCTTTTGTTCAATAAGTTGGCCATTCTTTTGTTGCTTGCTTTCTTTCTCTATAAAAGACCAGCAACTAAACGAAAGACAAAACGCTTAAAAAACAGGAACAACAAAAAAAAAAAGAAAAGAAAAACAAAGAAAGAAAAACGAATGAAAGATCATCAATCATGGTTTCCGTGTCGGTAAACTGGAGTCTTCTAGAATTAAAAAGAAAAAAGACTCAGTAAAAAGTTTAAGGTGTACCAATCGACATTTTCAACCGTGGATACATCCTTATCTTTTCATATCTTCTCATTTCCTTATCTTTGTATATAGGAAATGATCTTTGTATCTATGAATCGACTTTCATATCAATAAACAGATTTTGATCTTAGTATCTTATGAACTAATCTTTATATCTATGAACTGATCTTTGTATCTATGAACTGATCTTTGTATCCATGAGCCGACATTTGTATCTATGAACTGATCTTTGTATCTATGAACTGATCTTAGTATCTATGAGACGACTTTTGTATCTATGAACTGATCTTTGTATCTATGGACTAATCTCTGTATCTATGAACTGATCTTTGTATCTATGAGCCGACTTTTGTATCTATGAACTGATCTTTGTATCTATGACCTGATCTTTGTATCTATGAACTGATCTTTGTATATATGAGCCGACTTTTGTATCTATGAACTGATCTTTGTACCTATGAGCCGACTTTTGTATCTATGAACTTATCTTTGTATCTATGAACTGATCTTTGTATCTATGAGCCGACTTTTGTATCTATGAACTGATCTTTGTATGTATGAACTGATCTTTGTATCTATGAGCCGACTTTTGTATCTAACTGATCTTAGTATCTATGAACAGATCTTTGTATCCATGAGCCGACTTTTGTATCTATGAACTGATCTTTGTATCTATGAACTGATCTTTGTATCTATGAGCCGACTTTTGCATCTATGAACTGATCTTTGCATCTATGAACTGATCTTTGCATCTATGAACTGATCTTTGCATCTATGAACTGATCTTTGTATCTATGAACTGATCTTTGCATCTATGAACTGATCTTTGTATCTATGAACTGATCTTTGCATCTATGAACTGATCTTTGTATCTATGAGCCGACTTTTGTATCTATGAACTGATCTTTGTATCTATGAAGTGATCTTTATATCTATGAGCCGACTTTTGTATCTATGAACTGATCTTTGTATGTATGAACTAATCTTTGTATCTATGAGCCGACTTTTGTATCTAACTGATCTTAGTATCTATGAACAGATCTTTGTATCCATGAGCCGACTTTTGTATCTATGAACTGATCTTTGCATCTATGAACTGATCTTTGCATCTATGAACTGATCTTTGTATCTATCAGCCGACTTTTGTATCTATGAACTGATCTTTGTATCTGTGGACTGATCTTTGTATATATGAGCCGATTTTGTATCTATGAACTGATCTTTGTATCTATGAACTAATCTTTGTTTCTATGAACTGATCTTTTTTATGTATGAGCCGACATTTGTATCTATGAACTGATCTTTGTATCTAAGAACTGATCTTTGTATCTATGAGCCGACTTTTTTTTATCTATGAACTGATCTTTGTATCTATGAGCCGACTTTTGTTACTATGAACTGATCTTTGTATCTATGAACGGATCTTTGTATCTATGAACTGATCTTTGTATATATGAGCCGACTTTTGTATCTATGAATTGATCTTTTTATCTATGAACTAATCTTTGTATCTATGAACTGATCTTTGTGTCTATGAGCCGACTTTTTTATCTATGAACTGATCTTTGTATCTATGACCTGATCTTTGTATCTATGAACTGATATTGGTATCTATGAGCCGACTTTTGTATCTATGAACTGATCTTTCTATGTATGAACAGATCTTTTTATCTATGAGCCGATTTTGTATCTATAAAATGATATTTGTATCTATGAACTGATCTTTGTATCTATGAGCCGACTTTTTTATCTATGAACCTGATCTTTGTATCTATGAACTGATCTTTGTATCTATGAGCCGTATTTTGTATCTATGAACTGATCTTTGTATCTATGAACTGATCTTTGTATATATGAACTGATCTTTGTACCTATGAGCCGACTTTTGTATCTATGAACTGATATTTGTATCTATGAACTGATCTTTGTATCTATGAGCCGACTTTTGTATCTAACTGATCTTTGTATCTATGAACTGATCTTTGTACCTATGAGCCGACTTTTGTATCTATGAACTGATCTTTGTATCTATGAACTGATCTTTGTATATATGAGGCGACTTTAGCATCTATGAACTGATATTTGTATCTATGAACTGATCTTTGTATCTATGAGCCGTATTTTGTATCTATGAACTGATCTTTGTATCTATGAACTGATCTTTGTATATATGAGCTGACTTTTTATCTATGAACCTGATCTTTGTATCTATGAACTGATCTTTGTATCTATGAGCCGACTTTTGTATCTATGAACTGATCTTTGTGGCTATGAACTGATCTTTGTATCTACGAGCCGACTTTTGTATCTAAATGTTCTTTGTATCTATGAACTGATCTTTGTACCTATGAGCCGACTTTTGTATCTATGAACGGATCTTTGTATCTATGAACTGATCTTTGTACCTATGAGCCGACTTTTGTATCTATGAACTGATCTTTGTATCTATGAACCAATCTTTGCATCTATGAACTGATCCTTGTATCTATGAGCCGACTTTTGTATCTATGAACGGATCTTTGTATCTATGAACTGATCTTTGTATCTATGAGACGACTTTTCTCTCTATGAACTGATCTTTGTATCTATGAACTAATCTTTTTATCTATGAGCGGACTCTTGTATCTATGAGCCGACTTTAGTATCTATTAACTGATCTTTGTATCTATGAAATGATCTTTGTATCTATGAACTGATCTTTGTATCTAGGAAATGATTTTTGTATCTATGAGCCGACATTCGCATCTATGAGCTGATCTTTGTATCTATCAGCTGACTTTTGTATCTATGAACAGATCTTTGTATCTATGAGCCGACTTTTGTATATATGAACTAATCTTTGTATCTATGAACTGATCTTTGTATATATGAGCCGACTTTTGTATTTATGAACTGATCTTTGTATCTATGAGCCGACTTTTGTATCTAACTGATCTTTGCATCTATGAACAGATTTTTGTATCTATGAGCCGACTTTTGTATCTATGAACTGATCTTTGCATCTATGAACTGATCTTTGCATCTATGAACTGATCTTTGTATCTATGAACTGATCTTTGCATCTATGAACTGATCTTTGTATCTATGAGCCGATTTTTGTATCTATGAACTGATCTTTGTATCTATGAACTGATCTTTGTATCTATGAGCCGACTTTTGTATCTATGAACTGATCTTTGTATGTATGAACTGATCTTTGTATCTATGAGCCGACTTTTGTATCTAACTGATCTTAGTATCTATGAACAGATCTTTGTATCCATGAGCCGACTTTTGTATCTATGAACTGATCTTTGTATCTATGAACTGATCTTTGCATCTATGAACTGATCTTTGTATCTATCAGCCGACTTTTGTATCTATGAACTGATCTTTGTATGTATGAACTGATCTTTGTATCTATGAGCCTACTTTTGTATCTAACTGATCTTAGTATCTATGAACAGATCTTTGTATCCATGAGCCGACTTTTGTATCTATGAACTGATCTTTGTATCTATGAACTGATCTTTGCATCTATGAACTGATCTTTGTATCTATCAGCTGACTTTTGTATCTATGAACTGGTCTTTGTATCTATGGACTGATCTTTGTATATATGAGCCGATTTTGTATCGATGAACTGATCTTTGTATCTATGAACTAATCTTTGTATCTATGAACTGATCTTTTTTATGTATGATACGACATTTGTATCTATGAACTGATCTTTGTATCTAAGAACTGATCTTTGTATCTATGAGCCGACTTTTGTTACTATGAACTGATCTTTGTATCTATGAACGGATCTTTGTATCTATGAACTGATCTTTGTATATATGAGACGACTTTTGTATCTATGAATTGATGTTTTTATCTATGAACTAATCTTTGTATCTATGAACTGATCTTTGTGTCTATGAGCCGACTTTTTTTATCTATGAACTGATCTTTGTATCTATGACCCGATCTTTGTATCTATGAGCCGATTTTGTAACTATGAACTGATCTTTGTATCTATGACCTGATCTTTGTATCTATGAACTGATATTTGTATCTATGAGCCGACTTTTGTATCTATGAACTGATTCTTCTATGTATGAACAGATCTTTTTATCTATGAGCCGATTTTGTATCTATGAACTTATATTTGTATCTATGAACTGATCTTTGTATCTATGAGCCGACCTTTTTATCTATGAACCTGATCTTTGTATCTATGAACTGATCTTTGTATCTATGAGCCGTATTTTGTATCTATGAACTGATCTTTGTATCTATGAACTGATCTTTGTATATATGAACTGATCTTTGTACCTATGAGCCGACTTTTGTATCTATGAACTGATCTTTGTATCTATGAACTGATCTTTGTACCTATGAGCCGACTTTTGTATCTATGAACTGATATTTGTATCTATGAACTGATCTTTGTATATATGAGGCGACTTTAGCATCTATGAACACATCTTTGTATCTATGAACTGATCTTTGTATCTATGAGCCGACCTTTTTATCTATGAACCTGATCTTTGTATCTATGAACTGATCTTTGTATCTATGAGCCGTATTTTGTTTCTATGAACTGATCTTTGTATCTATGAACTGATCTTTGTATATATGAACTGATCTTTGTACCTATGAGCCGACTTTTGTATCTATGAACTGATATTTGTATCTATGAACTGATCTTTGTATCTATGAGCCGACTTTTGTATCTAACTGATCTTTGTATCTATGAACTGATCTTTGTACCTATGAGCCGACTTTTGTATCTATGAACTGATCTTTGTATCTATGAACTGATCTTTGTATATATGAGGCGACTTTAGCATCTATGAACACATCTTTGTATCTATGAACTGATCTTTGTATCTATGAGCCGTATTTTGTATCTATGAACTGATCTTTGTATCTATGAACTGATCTTTGTATATATGATCTGACTTTTTATCTATGAACCTGATCTTTGTATCTATGAACTGATCTTTGTATCTATGAGCCGATTTTGTATCTATGAACTGATCTTTGTGGCTATGAACTGATCTTTGTATCTACGAGCCGACTTTTGTATCTAAATGATCTTTGTATCTATGAACTGATCTTTGTACCTATGAGCCGACTTTTGTATCTTTGAACGGATCTTTGTATCTATGAACTGATCTTTGTACCTATGAGCCGACTTTTGTATCTATGAACTGATCTTTGTATCTATGAACTAATCTTTGCATCTATGAACTGATCCTTGTATCTATGAGCCGACTTTTCTCTCTATGAACTGATCTTTGTATCTATGAACTAATCTTTTTATCTATGAGCGGACTCTTGTATCTATGAGCCGACTTTAGTATCTATTAACTGATCTTTGTATCTATGAAATGATCTTTGTATCTATGAAGTGATCTTTGTATCTAGGAAATGATTTTTGTATCTATGAGCCCACATTCGCATCTATGAGCTGATCTTTGTATCTATCAGCTGACTTTTGTATCTATGAACTAATCTTTGTATCTATGAACTGATCTTTGTATATATGAGCCGACATTTGTATTTATGAACTGATCTTTGTATCTATGAGCCGACTTTTGTATCTAACTGATCTTTGCATCTATGAACAGATTTTTGTATCTATGAGCCGACTTTTGTATCTATGAACTGATCTTTGCATCTATGAACTGATCTTTGCATCTATGAACTGATCTTTGTATCTATGAACTGATCTTTGCATCTATGAACTGATCTTTGTATCTATGAGCCGATTTTTGTATCTATGAACTGATCTTTGTATCTATGAACTGATCTTTGTATCTATGAGCCGACTTTTGTATCTATGAACTGATCTTTGTATGTATGAACTGATCTTTGTATCTATGAGCCGACTTTTGTATCTAACTGATCTTAGTATCTATGAACAGATCTTTGTATCCATGAGCCGACTTTTGTATCTATGAACTGATCTTTCTATCTATGAACTGATCTTTGCATCTATGAACTGATCTTTGTATCTATCAGCCGACTTTTGTATCTATGAACTGATCTTTGTATGTATGAACTGATCTTTGTATCTATGAGCCGACTTTTGTATCTAACTGATCTTAGTATCTATGAACAGATCTTTGTATCCATGAGCCGACTTTTGTATTTATGAACTGATATTTGTATCTATGAACTAATCTTTGTATCTATGAACTGATCTTTGTATATATGAGCCAACTTTTGTATCTATGAACTGATCTTTGTATCTATGAACTAATCTTTGTATCTATGAACTGATCTTTTTTATGTATGAGCCGACGTTTGTATCTATGAACTGATCTTTGTATCTATGAACTGATCTTTGCATCTATGAACTGATCTTTGTATCTATCAGCTGACTTTTGTATCTATGAACTGATCTTTGTATCTATGGACTGATCTTTGTATATATGAGCCGATTTTGTATCTATGAACTGATCTTTGTATCTATGAACTAATCTTTGTATCTATGAACTGATCTTTTTTATGTATGATACGACATTTGTATCTATGAACTGATCTTTGTATCTAAGAACTGATCTTTGTATCTATGAGCCGACTTTTGTTACTATGAACTGATCTTTGTATCTATGAACGGATCTTTGTATCTATGAACTGATCTTTGTATATATGAGACGACTTTTGTATCTATGAATTGATCTTTTTATCTATGAACTAATCTTTGTATCTATGAACTGATCTTTGTGTCTATGAGCCGACTTTTTTTATCTATGAACTGATCTTTGTATCTATGACCCGATCTTTGTATCTATGAGCCGATTTTGTAACTATGAACTGATCTTTGTATCTATGACCTGATCTTTGTATCTATGAACTGATATTTGTATCTATGAGCCGACTTTTGTATCTATGAACTGATCTTTCTATGTATGAACAGATCTTTTTATCTATGAGCCGATTTTGTATCTATGAACTTATATTTGTATCTATGAACTGATCTTTGTATCTATGAGCCGACCTTTTTATCTATGAACCTGATCTTTGTATCTATGAACTGATCTTTGTATCTATGAGCCGTATTTTGTATCTATGAACTGATCTTTGTATCTATGAACTGATCTTTGTATATATGAACTGATCTTTGTACCTATGAGCCGACTTTTGTATCTATGAACTGATCTTTGTATCTATGAACTGATCTTTGTACCTATGAGCCGACTTTTGTATCTATGAACTGATATTTGTATCTATGAACTGATCTTTGTATATATGAGGCGACTTTAGCATCTATGAACACATCTTTGTATCTATGAACTGATCTTTGTATCTATGAGCCGACCTTTTTATCTATGAACCTGATCTTTGTATCTATGAACTGATCTTTGTATCTATGAGCCGTATTTTGTTTCTATGAACTGATCTTTGTATCTATGAACTGATCTTTGTATATATGAACTGATCTTTGTACCTATGAGCCGACTTTTGTATCTATGAACTGATATTTGTATCTATGAACTGATCTTTGTATCTATGAGCCGACTTTTGTATCTAACTGATCTTTGTATCTATGAACTGATCTTTGTACCTATGAGCCGACTTTTGTATCTATGAACTGATCTTTGTATCTATGAACTAATCTTTGCATCTATGAACTGATCCTTGTATCTATGAGCCGACTTTTCTCTCTATGAACTGATCTTTGTATCTATGAACTAATCTTTTTATCTATGAGCGGACTCTTGTATCTATGAGCCGACTTTAGTATCTATTAACTGATCTTTGTATCTATGAAATGATCTTTGTATCTATGAACTGATCTTTGTATCTAGGAAATGATTTTTGTATCTATGAGCCCACATTCGCATCTATGAGCTGATCTTTGTATCTATCAGCTGACTTTTGTATCTATGAACTAATCTTTGTATCTATGAACTGATCTTTGTATATATGAGTCGACATTTGTATTTATGAACTGATCTTTGTATCTATGAGCCGACTTTTGTATCTAACTGATCTTTGCATCTATGAACAGATTTTTGTATCTATGAGCCGACTTTTGTATCTATGAACTGATCTTTGCATCTATGAACTGATCTTTGCATCTATGAACTGATCTTTGTATCTATGAACTGATCTTTGCATCTATGAACTGATCTTTGTATCTATGAGCCGATTTTTGTATGTATGAACTGATCTTTGTATCTATGAACTGATCTTTGTATCTATGAGCCGACTTTTGTATCTATGAACTGATCTTTGTATGTATGAACTGATCTTTGTATCTATGAGCCGACTTTTGTATCTAACTGATCTTAGTATCTATGAACAGATCTTTGTATCCATGAGCCGACTTTTGTATCTATGAACTGATCTTTCTATCTATGAACTGATCTTTGCATCTATGAACTGATCTTTGTATCTATCAGCCGACTTTTGTATCTATGAACTGATCTTTGTATGTATGAACTGATCTTTGTATCTATGAGCCGACTTTTGTATCTAACTGATCTTAGTATCTATGAACAGATCTTTGTATCCATGAGCCGACTTTTGTATTTATGAACTGATATTTGTATCTATGAACTAATCTTTGTATCTATGAACTGATCTTTGTATATATGAGCCGACTTTTGTATCTATGAACTGATCTTTGTATCTATGAACTAATCTTTGTATCTATGAACTGATCTTTTTTATGTATGAGCCGACGTTTGTATCTATGAACTGATCTTTGTATCTATGAACTGATCTTTGCATCTATGAACTGATCTTTGTATCTATCAGCTGACTTTTGTATCTATGAACTGATCTTTGTATCTATGGACTGATCTTTGTATATATGAGCCGATTTTGTATCTATGAACTGATCTTTGTATCTATGAACTAATCTTTGTATCTATGAACTGATCTTTTTTATGTATGATACGACATTTGTATCTATGAACTGATCTTTGTATCTAAGAACTGATCTTTGTATCTATGAGCCGACTTTTGTTACTATGAACTGATCTTTGTATCTATGAACGGATCTTTGTATCTATGAACTGATCTTTGTATATATGAGACGACTTTTGTATCTATGAATTGATCTTTTTATCTATGAACTAATCTTTGTATCTATGAACTGATCTTTGTGTCTATGAGCCGACTTTTTTTATCTATGAACTGATCTTTGTATCTATGACCCGATCTTTGTATCTATGAGCCGATTTTGTAACTATGAACTGATCTTTGTATCTATGACCTGATCTTTGTATCTATGAACTGATATTTGTATCTATGAGCCGACTTTTGTATCTATGAACTGATCTTTCTATGTATGAACAGATCTTTTTATCTATGAGCCGATTTTGTATCTATGAACTTATATTTGTATCTATGAACTGATCTTTGTATCTATGAGCCGACCTTTTTATCTATGAACCTGATCTTTGTATCTATGAGCCGTATTTTGTATCTATGAACTGATCTTTGTATCTATGAACTGATCTTTGTATCTAGGAAATGATTTTTGTATCTATGAGCCCACATTCGCATCTATGAGCTGATCTTTGTATCTATCAGCTGACTTTTGTATCTATGAACTAATCTTTGTATCTATGAACTGATCTTTGTATATATGAGCCGACATTTGTATTTATGAACTGATCTTTGTATCTATGAGCCGACTTTTGTATCTAACTGATCTTTGCATCTATGAACAGATTTTTGTATCTATGAGCCGACTTTTGTATCTATGAACTGATCTTTGCATCTATGAACTGATCTTTGCATCTATGAACTGATCTTTGTATCTATGAACTGATCTTTGCATCTATGAACTGATCTTTGTATCTATGAGCCGATTTTTGTATCTATGAACTGATCTTTGTATCTATGAACTGATCTTTGTATCTATGAGCCGACTTTTGTATCTATGAACTGATCTTTGTATGTATGAACTGATCTTTGTATCTATGAGCCGACTTTTGTATCTAACTGATCTTAGTATCTATGAACAGATCTTTGTATCCATGAGCCGACTTTTGTATCTATGAACTGATCTTTCTATCTATGAACTGATCTTTGCATCTATGAACTGATCTTTGTATCTATCAGCCGACTTTTGTATCTATGAACTGATCTTTGTATGTATGAACTGATCTTTGTATCTATGAGCCGACTTTTGTATCTAACTGATCTTAGTATCTATGAACAGATCTTTGTATCCATGAGCCGACTTTTGTATTTATGAACTGATATTTGTATCTATGAACTAATCTTTGTATCTATGAACTGATCTTTGTATATATGAGCCGACTTTTGTATCTATGAACTGATCTTTGTATCTATGAACTAATCTTTGTATCTATGAACTGATCTTTTTTATGTATGAGCCGACGTTTGTATCTATGAACTGATCTTTGTATCTATGAACTGATCTTTGCATCTATGAACTGATCTTTGTATCTATCAGCTGACTTTTGTATCTATGAACTGATCTTTGTATCTATGGACTGATCTTTGTATATATGAGCCGATTTTGTATCTATGAACTGATCTTTGTATCTATGAACTAATCTTTGTATCTATGAACTGATCTTTTTTATGTATGATACGACATTTGTATCTATGAACTGATCTTTGTATCTAAGAACTGATCTTTGTATCTATGAGCCGACTTTTGTTACTATGAACTGATCTTTGTATCTATGAACGGATCTTTGTATCTATGAACTGATCTTTGTATATATGAGACGACTTTTGTATCTATGAATTGATCTTTTTATCTATGAACTAATCTTTGTATCTATGAACTGATCTTTGTGTCTATGAGCCGACTTTTTTTATCTATGAACTGATCTTTGTATCTATGACCCGATCTTTGTATCTATGAGCCGATTTTGTAACTATGAACTGATCTTTGTATCTATGACCTGATCTTTGTATCTATGAACTGATATTTGTATCTATGAGCCGACTTTTGTATCTATGAACTGATCTTTCTATGTATGAACAGATCTTTTTATCTATGAGCCGATTTTGTATCTATGAACTTATATTTGTATCTATGAACTGATCTTTGTATCTATGAGCCGACCTTTTTATCTATGAACCTGATCTTTGTATCTATGAGCCGTATTTTGTATCTATGAACTGATCTTTGTATCTATGAACTGATCTTTGTATATATGAACTGATCTTTGTACCTATGAGCCGACTTTTGTATCTATGAACTGATATTTGTATCTATGAACTGATCTTTGTATCTATGAGCCGACTTTTGTATCTAACTGATCTTTGTATCTATGAACTGATCTTTGTACCTATGAGCCGACTTTTGTATCTATGAACTGATCTTTGTATCTATGAACTGATCTTTGTATATATGAGGCGACTTTAGCATCTATGAACACATCTTTGTATCTATGAACTGATCTTTGTATCTATGAGCCGACCTTTTTATCTATGAACCTGATCTTTGTATCTATGAACTGATCTTTGTATCTATGAGCCGTATTTTGTATCTATGAACTGATCTTTGTATCTATGAACTGATCTTTGTATATATGAACTGATCTTTGTACCTATGAGCCGACTTTTGTATCTATGAACTGATATTTGTATCTATGAACTGATCTTTGTATCTATGAGCCGACTTTTGTATCTAACTGATCTTTGTACCTATGAACTGATCTTTGTACCTATGAGCCGACTTTTGTATCTATGAACTGATCTTTGTATCTATGAACTGATCTTTGTATATATGAGGCGACTTTAGCATCTATGAACACATCTTTGTATCTATGAACAGATGTTTGTATCTATGAGCCGACTTTTGTATATATGAACTGATCTTTGTATCTATGAACTGATCCTTGTATCTATGAACTAATCTTTGTATCTATGAACTGATCTTTGTATATATGAGCCGACATTTGTATTTATGAACTGATCTTTGTATCTATGAGCCGACTTTTGTATCTAACTGATCTTTGCATCTATGAACAGATTTTTGTATCTATGAGCCGACTTTTGTATCTATGAACTGATCTTTGCATCTATGAACTGATCTTTGCATCTATGAACTGATCTTTGTATCTATGAACTGATCTTTGCATCTATGAACTGATCTTTGTATCTATGAGCCGATTTTTTATCTATGAACTGATCTTTGTATCTATGAACTGATCTTTGTATCTATGAGCCGACTTTTGTATCTATGAACTGATCTTTGTATGTATGAACTGATCTTTGTATCTATGAGCCGACTTTTGTATTTAACTGATCTTAGTATCTATGAACAGATCTTTGTATCCATGAGCCGACTTTTGTATCTATGAACTGATCTTTCTATCTATGAACTGATCTTTGCATCTCTGAACTGATCTTTGTATCTATCAGCCGACTTTTGTATCTATGAACTGATCTTTGTATGTATGAACTGATCTTTGTATCTATGAGCCGACTTTTGTATCTAACTAATCTTTGTATCTATGAACTGATCTTTGTATATATGAGCCGACTTTTGTATCTATGAACTGATCTTTGTATCTATGAACTAATCTTTGTATCTATGAACTGATCTTTTTTATGTATGAGCCGACGTTTGTATCTATGAACTGATCTTTGTATCTATGAACTGATCTTTGCATCTATGAACTGATCTTTGTATCTTTCAGCCGACTTTTGTATCTATGAACTGATCTTTGTATCTATGGACTGATCTTTGTATATATGAGCCGATTTTGTATCTATGAACTGATCTTTGTATCTATGAACTAATCTTTGTATCTATGAACTGATCTTTTTTATGTATGAGACGACATTTGTATCTATGAACTGATCTTTGTATCTAAGAACTGATCTTTGTATCTATTAGCCGACTTTTGTTACTATGAACTGATCTTTGTATCTATGAACGGATCTTTGTATCTATGAACTGATCTTTGTATATATGAGACGACTTTTGTATCTATGAATTGATCTTTTTATCTATGAACTAATCTTTGTATCTATGAACTGATCTTTGTGTCTATGAGCCGACTTTTTTTATCTATGAACTGATCTTTGTATCTATGACCCGATCTTTGTATCTATGAGCCGATTTTGTAACTATGAACTGATCTTTGCATCTATGACCTGATCTTTGTATCTATGAACTGATATTTGTATCTATGAGCCGACTTTTGTATCTATGAACTGATCTTTCTATGTATGAACAGATCTTTTTATCTATGAGCCGATTTTGTATCTATGAACTTATATTTGTATCTATGAACTGATCTTTGTATCTATGAGCCGACCTTTTTATCTATGAACCTGATCTTTGTATCTATGAACTGATCTTTGTATCTATGAGCCGTATTTTGTATCTATGAACTGATCTTTGTATCTATGAACTGATCTTTGTATATATGAACTGATCTTTGTACCTATGAGCCGACTTTTGTATCTATGAACTGATATTTGTATCTATGAACTGATCTTTGTATCTATGAACTGATCTTTGTACCTATGAGCCGACTTTTGTATCTATGAACTGATCTTTGTATCTATGAACTGATCTTTGTATATATGAGGCGACTTTAGCATCTATGAACTGATATTTGTATCTATGAACTGATCTTTGTATCTATGAACTGATCTTTGTACCTATGAGCCGACTTTTGTATCTATGAACTGATCTTTGTATCTATGAACTGATCTTTGTATATATGAGGCGACTTTAGCATCTATGAACTGATATTTGTATCTATGAACTGATCTTTGTATCTATGAGCCGTATTTTGTATCTATGAACTGATCTTTGTATCTACGAGCCGACTTTTGTATCTAAATGATCTTTGTATCTATGAACTGATCTTTGTACCTATGGGCCGACTTTTGTATCTATGAACGGATCTTTGTATCTATGAACTGATCTTTGTACCTATGAGCCGACTTTTGTATCTATGAACTGATCTTTGTATCTATGAACTAATCTTTGCATCTATGAACTGATCCTTGTATCTATGAGCCGACTTTTGTATCTATGAACGGATCTTTGTATCTATGAACTGATCTTTGTATCTATGAGACGACTTTTCTCTCTATGAACTGATCTTTGTATCTATGAACTGATCTTTTTATCTATGAGCGGTCTCTTGTATCTATGAGCCGACTTTAGTATCTATTAACTGATCTTTGTATCTATGAAATGATCTTTGTATCTATGAACTGATCTTTGTATCTAGGAAATGATTTTTGTATCTATGAGTCGACATTCGCATCTATGAGCTGATCTTTGTATCTATCAGCTGACTTTTGTATCTATGAACAGATCTTTGTATCTATGAGCCGAATTTGTATATATGAACTGATCTTTGTATCTATGAACTGATCCTTGTATCTATGAACTAATCTTTGTATCTATGAACTGATCTTTGTATATATGAGCCGACTTTTGTATTTATGAACTGATCTTTGTATCTATGAGCCGACTTTTGTATCTAACTGATCTTTGCATCTATGAACAGATTTTTGTATCTATGAGCCGACTTTTGTATCTATGAACTGATCTTTGCATCTATGAACTGATCTTTTCATCTATGAACTGATCTTTGTATCTATGAACTGATCTTTGCATCTATGAGCCGATTTTTGTATCTATGAACTGATCTTTGTATCTATGAACTGATCTTTGTATCTATGAGCCGACTTTTGTATCTATGAACTGATCTTTGTATGTATGAACTGATCTTTGTATCTATGAGCCGACTTTTGTATCTAACTGATCTTAGTATCTATGAACAGATCTTTGTATCCATGAGCCGACTTTTGTATCTATGAACTGATCTTTGTATCTATGAACTGATCTTTGCATCTATGAACTGATCTTTGTATCTATCAGCCGACTTTTGTATCTATGAACTGATCTTTGTATCTATGGACTGATCTTTGTATATATGAGCCGATTTTGTATCTATGAACTGATCTTTGTATCTATGAACTAATCTTTGTATCTATGAACTGATCTTTTTTATGTATGAGACGACATTTGTATCTATGAACTGATCTTTGTATCTAAGAACTGATCTTTGTATCTATGAGCCGACTTTTTTATCTATGAACTGATATTTGTATCTATGAGCCGACTTTTGTACATATGAGCCGACTTTTGTGACTATGAACTGATCTTTGTATCTATGAACGGATCTTTGTATCTATGAACTGATCTTTGTATATATGAGCCGACTTCTGTATCTATGAACTGATCTTTTTATCTATGAACTAATCTTTGTATCTATGAACTGATCTTTGTATCTATGAGCCGACTTTTTTTTATCTATCAACTGATCTTTGTATGTATGACCTGATCTTTGTATCTATAAGCCGATTTTGTATCTATGAACTGATATTTGTTTCTATGAACTGATCTTTCTATCTATGAGACGACTTTTGTATCTTACTGATCTTTGTATCTATGAGCCGACTTTTGTATCCAACTGATCTTTTTATCTATGAACTGATCTTTGTACCTATGAACTGATCTTTGTATATATGAGGCGACTTTAGCATCTATGAACTGATATTTGTATCTATGAACTGATCTTTGTATCTATGAGCCGTATTTTGTATCTATGAACTGATCTTTATATCTATGAACTGATCTTTGTATATATGAGCCGACTTTTTATCTATGAACCTGATCTTTGTATCTATGAAATGATCTTTGTATCTATGAGCCGACTTTTGTATCTATGAACTGATCTTTGTATCTACGAGCCTACTTTTGTATCTAAATGATCTTTGTATCTATGAACTGATCTTTGTACCTATGAGCCGACTTTTGTATCTATGAACTGATCTTTTTTATGTATGAGCCGACTTTTGTATCTATGAACTGATCTTTGTATCTATGAGCCGACTTTTGTATCTATGAACTGATCTTTGTATCTATGAACTGATCTTTGTATCTATGAATTGATCTTTGTGTCTATGAGCCGACTTTTGTATCTATGAACTGATCTTTGTAACTATGAACTGATCTTTGTATCTATGAGCGGTCTTTTAAATCTATGAACTGATCTTTGTATCTATGAACTAATCTTTGTATCTATGAGCCGACTTTTGTATCTATGAACTGATCTTTGTATCTATGAGCCGACTTTTGTATCTATGAACTGATCTCTGTATCTATGAACTGATCTTTGTATCTATGAGCCGACTTTTTTATCTATGAACCTGATCTTTGTATCTATGAACTGATCTTTGTATCTATGAACTAATCTTTGTATGTATGAACTGATCTTTGTATCTATGTGCCGACTTTTGTATCTATTAACTGGTCTTTGTATCTATGAAATGATCTTTGTATCTATGAACTGATCTTTGTATCTAGGAAATGATTTTTGTATCTATGAGCCGACATTCGCATCTATGAGCTGATCTTTGTATCTATCAGCTGACTTTTGTATCTATGAACTGATCTTTGTATCTATGAACTGATCTTTATATGTATGAGCCGACTTTTTTATCTAACTGATCTTAGTATCTATGAACAGATCTTTGTATCTATGAGCCGACTTTTGTATATATGAACTGATCTTTGTATCTATGAACTGATCCTTGTATCTATGAGCCGACTTTTGTATCTATGAACTGATCTTTGTATCTATGAACTAATCTTTGTATCTATGTACTGATCTTTGTATATATGAGCCGACTTTTGTATTTATGAACTGATCTTTGTATCTATGAGCCGACTTTTGTATCTAACTGATCTTTGCATCTATGAACAGATTTTTGTATCTATGAGCCGACTTTTGTACATATGAGCCGACTTTTGTGACTATGAACTGATCTTTGTATCTATGAACGGATCTTTGTATCTATGAACTGATCTTTGTATATATGAGCCGACTTCTGTATCTATGAACTGATCTTTTTATCTATGAACTAATCTTTGTATCTATGAACTGATCTTTGTATCTATGAGCCGACTTTTTTTTATCTATGAACTGATCTTTGTATGTATGACCTGATCTTTGTATCTATAAGCCGATTTTGTATCTATGAACTGATATTTGTTTCTATGAACTGATCTTTCTATCTATGAGACGACTTTTGTATCTTACTGATCTTTGTATCTATGAGCCGACTTTTGTATCCAACTGATCTTTTTATCTATGAACTGATCTTTGTACCTATGAACTGATCTTTGTATATATGAGGCGACTTTAGCATCTATGAACTGATATTTGTATCTATGAACTGATCTTTGTATCTATGAGCCGTATTTTGTATCTATGAACTGATCTTTATATCTATGAACTGATCTTTGTATATATGAGCCGACTTTTTATCTATGAACCTGATCTTTGTATCTATGAAATGATCTTTGTATCTATGAGCCGACTTTTGTATCTATGAACTGATCTTTGTATCTACGAGCCTACTTTTGTATCTAAATGATCTTTGTATCTATGAACTGATCTTTGTACCTATGAGCCGACTTTTGTATCTATGAACTGATCTTTTTTATGTATGAGCCGACTTTTGTATCTATGAACTGATCTTTGTATCTATGAGCCGACTTTTGTATCTATGAACTGATCTTTGTATCTATGAACTGATCTTTGTATCTATGAATTGATCTTTGTGTCTATGAGCCGACTTTTGTATCTATGAACTGATCTTTGTAACTATGAACTGATCTTTGTATCTATGAGCGGTCTTTTAAATCTATGAACTGATCTTTGTATCTATGAACTAATCTTTGTATCTATGAGCCGACTTTTGTATCTATGAACTGATCTTTGTATCTATGAGCCGACTTTTGTATCTATGAACTGATCTCTGTATCTATGAACTGATCTTTGTATCTATGAGCCGACTTTTTTATCTATGAACCTGATCTTTGTATCTATGAACTGATCTTTGTATCTATGAACTAATCTTTGTATGTATGAACTGATCTTTGTATCTATGTGCCGACTTTTGTATCTATTAACTGGTCTTTGTATCTATGAAATGATCTTTGTATCTATGAACTGATCTTTGTATCTAGGAAATGATTTTTGTATCTATGAGCCGACATTCGCATCTATGAGCTGATCTTTGTATCTATCAGCTGACTTTTGTATCTATGAACTGATCTTTGTATCTATGAACTGATCTTTATATGTATGAGCCGACTTTTTTATCTAACTGATCTTAGTATCTATGAACAGATCTTTGTATGTATGAGCCGACTTTTGTATATATGAACTGATCTTTGTATCTATGAACTGATCCTTGTATCTATGAGCCGACTTTTGTATCTATGAACTGATCTTTGTATCTATGAACTAATCTTTGTATCTATGTACTGATCTTTGTATATATGAGCCGACTTTTGTATTTATGAACTGATCTTTGTATCTATGAGCCGACTTTTGTATCTAACTGATCTTTGCATCTATGAACAGATTTTTGTATCTATGAGCCGACTTTTGTATCTATGAACTGATCTTTGTATCTATGACCTGATCTTTGTATCTATGAACTGATCTTTGTATATATGAGCCGATTTTGTATCTATGAACTGATATTTGTATCTATGAACTAATCTTTGTATCTATGAACTGATCTTTGTATATATGAGCCGACTTTTGTATCTATGAACTGATCTTTGTATCTATGAACTGATCTTTGTATATATGAGCCCATTTTGTATTTATGAACTGATATTTGTATCTATGAACTAATCTTTGTATCTATGAACTGATCTTTGTATATATGAGCCGACTTTTGTATCTATGAACTGATCTTTGTATCTATGAGCAGACCTTTGTATCTATGAACTGATCTTTGTACCTATGAGCCGACATTTGTATCTAACTGATCTTTGTATCTATGAACTGATCTTTGTATCTATGAGCCGACTTTTGTATCTATGAACTGATCTTTTTATCTATGAACTGATCCTTGTATCTATGAGCCTACTTTTGTATCTATGAACTGATCTTTGTATCTCTGAACTGATTTTTGTATCTAGGAAATGATCTTTGTATCTATGAACTGATCTTTGTATCTATGAATCGTCTTTTCATATCTTTTGCTATCTCCGAAATTTATATCCGGCGGGTTTTATATCCATGTTCAAGTCACACAAAATTAGTGACGTAATATGAACTGATTGCTTCGCTTCTCTGAATTAAGGCCAGATAGAATAACAAGATTATCTAAGGAGAATCTCAATAAATTTTCCCGTTTTATCATTTTTCAGTACGAAACAGATCAAAACATAAGTATAACGCATTCATCTCCAGGGTGTCATCCCAGGGCAGAACCTTTGTTATTGCACTCATATGTCCGACTTTGGTATCGATGAAGCGATCTTAGTATCCGTGAACTTAGCAGCACCTCCACATGGTATAATGGTTCACAAGCTTGTCCTCGCTAGATCAATTACGACTAAATAGAGAATTTGATCCTCACTGGGTGCATCATACTTCCGAAATTGCGCAACATCTAAGCTATGCTTAGAGAATAACCGTATGAACTGACTTTCGCATCTATGATCTGATCTTTGTATCTATGAGCCGACTTTCATATCTATAAACAGATCTTTGAACTGACCATTGCATCTATGAACTGATCTTTGTATCTGTGAGCTGATCACTGTATCTATGAACTGACTTTGGTATCTGTGAACTCATCTTTATATCTAGGAACTGACTTTAGTATCTATAAACTGATCTTTGTGTCTATGAACCGACTTTCATATCTAGGAACCGACTTTCGCACCTATGAACTGACTTTTGAATCTATGAGCTGACTTTATTCTATATGATCTGACATTTATTTATCGTCTCACTTTCCGATGTGTGAAGTGGCTTCGTCTATGAACTGAGGTTTGACCTTATTATCTATGAATCGAATGTCCTTTTCTTAGAAATGACTTTCGTCCGTGAACAGAATTTTGTCTAGGAAAGCGCCGATGGAGACCGATCTCTTGTACGCGTGGAATTCTCACATTAAACACGACCGTATGTTATATTCACCGCAGATAAATACGCTTTTCATCCCCAAATTGGTATGTCATATGCTCTGCTTCAGATCCATTACACTAAAAGTGTAGGGATCAGTCATTGACGCCTGAGGTGTGGCGAAGGGAATCTACCAAGGGAAACCTACGTATTTTTGATGTTGAACCTATATGCGTTTGGGATTCCCACCGTAAACACCGTTTTGTGCTGTATTCATTTTGAATGGGCTGTTGAGATTTTTCCCGGTTGCGTGTGTATAGGACGAGGGATCGACAGCGTATAGAGTGGAATGAACAAATCCAAGGCTCGAAATAACTGTTTAACAGCTTTTATTCTTGATCGAAAGAGAGTGCAAAATAGTGGTATTTTGCAGTGGAGAGAGGGGGAGTTGGTTTTCCCAGTTAAGGGAGCACTTTCCCCATTTGTTTCTACGTGGAACGAGAAATCTCAGGTTCAAGCTACCAAGGACCGATACGAGTCTTCTGCAGCCAGGGTTGTGAATGGATTTTCCTTTGGGTATGTGTCTCGAAGTGAAGTTTCTCCGCTTGTTCCCACGAGGAACGAGAAATCTCAGGACCGATACGGGTCTTCTGCCGCAAGAGTTGTGGGTGTTTTATTTTTTTACCTTTGGGTATGTGTCTCGAAGTGACATTTCTATGCTTGTTACCAGGTGGAACGAGAAATCTCGGGTTCATGCCTCAGGACCGATACTCGTCTGCGGCAAGAGTTGTGTTTTTTTTTTGTTTGTTTTTTTTTTTGCCTTTGGGTATGGCATTTCTCCGCTTGTTACCAATTTTTAATAAATGACACCATTACCACAAATGTCTTACCTTTATGTGGGATATATTTCGGGGCGGGGGTATATGTGGGAGGTATTTCTGCCGCAGTCTGTATAAAACGTAATAATCTTATATTAATCCGTTATCTTCTGTCTTTTTAATTCCAGTTCTCTCGCCTTAATGTTTTTTTTTCTTTTTCTCGTATTTTTTCTCACTCAGTAATCTCTTGCATCTTAGTGGCTTTATTGCCTTGCTTAGGATGAAATTATTTTAAAAAAATAAAAGAAAAAATGAGAAACAAAAATTAACAGCTTATCGCTCCTCATTCGTTAGAACTCGACCGAAGAAATTAAAATATTGTGCACACCGGCTGAAAAAGGAAAACATAGGGATGAAAATGCATACTTATCGAGAATATATTGACACGGGTATATCTACAAGATAATGGTAACGCTCGCTTAAAAGTCCTTGAAACAATTTACATTAAATCAAGACAAGCATATTTATGCAAACCAAAAGGTCTAGTTGTGCAGTCTTAGTGTGATCTATCTATAGATATACTCGTTCCAATGTATTATTGTTACGTGTGAAGTTTTAGGTTTTGTGCACGATATTTCAGTTTTCTCGGTCGAGTTCTGACGAGTGAAGAGCGATAATCGGTTAACTCATTCGATGGTATTTTCTTTTTTCATTTTTTCGTATCGCAAACTGCTGTCTGTAGTTTTCCTCTCTGTCTCTTTTATGTCTGTTGTTTTTAAATTAATTAGATTTTGCACCTCAAATAAGATCATGAACTAATATAATCCTTAATGTTCATTCCTCTTTGAAGAATTTATCACCTGCTGAAGTATTTCCAAAGGAACAACATTAGTGCGATTATCTAAGTGAAAATAACAGACGACATTCGTTATCTTCAGTTATAAAATAACGTCATACATCCGGGTATATTCTTTACTGTCACGCGGTTAGACATTCATTCACATTCAGCCTCATTTTTTTTCCTAGTGAACAATGAACCAAAAAATTATTAAATTTTTTGGATAGGGATTAAAAACGAAGAGATAAAACATACTAAAATCAAAATATGAACAAACTTTATCTTGTGAGCAAAACTAAGACGAAAAACTGTAGCGGACCGTGGGTTTACGTGTTGTTAAATTAGGAACACGTGTGTAACTCCTGATAGAATATTATAAGGTCCACTACAAGAATATGGCGGACTCAAGTTGAGTCCAACCAAAGATATGTAAAAAAACAAAACAAACAAGACTGATATATATATATATATATATATATATATATATATATACATATATATATATATATATATATATATATATATATATATATATACAACAAGTATACATATTAAATAACGATATTTACAATGGACAAAGACAACGTTTGTGTTTTTGCGTGAACGTAAAGAGTTCGTATTTTGGTGAATGTTCGTACGTACGTGTATGTGTGTGTGCGTTTGATGGCGTTTTCCCACATGTGGGCAAAACGCAAATCTCTGTGAGAGATCACATCTTTTAAATGTGTCCACTGAAATGCAAAGTAAAAAAAAAAAACAACGAGGCAAGAAATCGCCCAGTATTTATAGTGTAGGGAGAGCGTGCCTTAGTGAACAATTAGGAAAGTAAGGAAAATTTAACTCCGACAAGACTTTTAATTAAAGCTGATTACCAAAGAACAAATATTACCGACACATCAAATAACCGGTGCTATTATAGTTATACCGAAGCATTTGCGACCTACCGTCGGTAAATGATTATTGCTGGGAAATGCTCAGGAAAAAACGATGACCTGTTTACTGTTTTTTTAATGACATCAAATCAGTTTACAAATATTAAAATCACTATTTGATGATTTTTTATTTTTTTGTATAAAAAATTGTTAATGATTTTTAATAAATAACCAGTTCCCTGTTCATTGCTTTTAACCCTAATCCCTAATCCCTAACCCCAACTCCTAACCCTAAGCCCTAACCCTAACATATTTTATACTTCCACCAGTTGGTAAATATCATAGCATAGTAGAAAATGAATAGTAGCTATCATACTATAGTACTCTCATTTACCTACCACAGAGAAACCTTCCTGCCTCCCATCAGAATGGCTGATGTCCAATTCTACGAGTGCGAGAAAAGTTGGTTCTCTGTGTCGTGCCAGAAAGTTTTTCTCGTCTGAGTCCATCCTTCAAATCAACCATCCGTCCTTGCATGGAACATTGCTGTCATATATGGCCTGGTGTTCCCGCTGTACGTCTCGATGTCCTCGACAAAATCCAGAGACGGATATGCAATGTGATAGGTCCTGATCAGGCATCTCGTCTACAGTCACTTTCTCACAGACGAGCCGTGGCTTCCCTCCGTCTCTTCTACAAGTATTTACACGGCAACTGTTTCGACGAGCTACTTTCGCTTGTTCCCAGACTGCATAAATTTAAGCGACCTAATAGGTTGGCATCTCGGTCCCACCCTTTCACTGTCGAAACGGTTAAATGTAACCGTCTCTTCTACTTAAACAGTTTCTTCTCTCGCACTTCCCGTCTGTTGAATTCCCTTCCTCTTACTTGCTTCTCTGTTAAATCTTCAAATAAATAAATACAGCATAATGATAACGATAATATTCCGATAAATTACACCCGACTGCAAGGCCTCTGATCAGGAGGTTTTGGGGAGCGTGGAACCACCTCTTAATTGCTGTTGATCCGAGGTTCACCCTAATCAAAGGGTAATGTCGATTGATATCTTCTGTATCTTGTTTCCGTTCTTCTCTTTATCCTTTCCTCAAACACGCCTCTTTGCTATTGTTCTCAACCCTCTGTAACCCCTTGCGTGCTAGTGGCACTCCCGCCTTGTTTGGGGTGAAAATGCATATAAAAAAGAAAATAGAAAATGAATGGTAGATATCATAGTAGCACTGAATGAATATTGTCGGCATATTAAATAACATTTTTAAACAATTGTTTTCAGTACCTGCCTACTTTGTGTTTTATTATCTACGGTGCTAATAGAGTGTATTTGCAATGTTGCTGTTTTAAAAGCTGAGTAACATATAAATATGTATCACATGTACTTGTGTACACTATTTACAATATTCGGACTATTGATCTCATCTTTGTCGCCATATTTATTACAACGTTTCGGCCTTTCAGTATCTGTCTATATTTCTGAGATGAGGTATTATGTACACTATTTACATTATTCGGACTATTGTCCTCATCTCTGTCGCCATAATTATTACGTTTCGGTCGGTCTTCTTTAAGTGTTTGGAATGAACCCTTTATTTCACTCACTGGGGTAGACTGTTCTAGTTCCACATGCCATATCTAATGGATGTCAGTTATCAGTTATCTCCTGTTATTTACCCTCTCCAAGTTCTCCACCACCATAACCAGGTATTGAACTGGATCTAACCAACGCCTTTATCCACTGTGCCATATGTCCTTATGTATGAATATCTGGGTATTATAAACTTAATGTCTTCAGCAACCATTTTTTACCAGTGCTCATATTGCAATTTTTGCTGTTATCATTTTACCAGAGCTCATATTGCAATTTTTTAAAAAAAATTTTATTATCGTTTTTCTCTGCTTATTACTGGTTCCTTTATTGTATTAATTTCCTATCTTGGTCGTTGTAATAAATATGGCGACAATGATGAGGAGAATAGTCCGAATCATGTAAATAGTGTACATAATACTTCATCTCAGAAATATAGACAGATGTACTTGTGTATAATATGATCCCATTTTTACCCTTAATTTTCGTTCAAAATCTCTGGTATTATACACAAGAAAATACTGTATCATCTTAGCACATGGTTGCGTATATGCATCACTAACTGAGGAATGAACTCGCGACGCTGGCGATCCAATATAAGTTTATATAAATACCATTATCCTGGGAATGACGATAAATTACATCCGGCAGCAATGCCTCTGGTCAAGAGTTTTTGAGGAGCGTGGAACCACCTCTTAACTGCTGTTGTTTACCCAAAACCGGAGTGATAGCACCTCTTAGGGTCCCAGCTATGGGCAAATAGTTAAGCCCAGAAATGGGATCAAAACACTATGAAACTGTAGAAATACATTTTTAAAGTAAAGGTTCCAGCAATACATTTTCATAGTAAAAAATTTCCAACAATACGTTTTTGTAAAAAAATTTTTAGAAATGCTACAAGCAATACATTTATGTAAGGAAAAAAAGAAAAAATTACCAGCAATACATTTTTATAAAAGAAGTTACTAATGCTCCCCCAAATATTAAATTTTCGAATTAAATGAACCATAAGTTGATATGTCGCTAAACAAACTAATACAAATATACCAATATGAATAGTAAACGCATCAACGTCATCACCAGATGAGCCATGGTAATGGCCGAGTCATAAATTGCAAGTCGTCAACATTAACAAAATCATTCGTTAAAAGCCGGAAATATTTTATCCGTTTTTTTTTTTTGTTTTGTTTTTTTTTTTGTTTTTTTCTTATTTCATTTTTCCTTCTTTTTTTCTGCTCTGTATTTTAATAAAATTGTTTTATTCTCTTTTCAAAGCGTCATTCATTTCGTCTTTCTCGAGCAACATCTTTACTGTCTGCTTTCTTAATTCAAAGGTTAAAAATAAAAACTTAAGAAGCAGACAACAATCCCAATGTTTCTTTTCGTCGTCTTCATTTTTTGGAGCCAAGGACTTGCGGTTCTGCACGCAAATCAAGGTAAGTAAACTTTGTAGCAACAATTTATCTATCTGTCTGTGCCATGTACTTTCCCGACGTGGACGGGCATGGTTCTCCACAGCTTCCTTTTTTGCTTTCAGTAGTAACTGCTTCTTTAATGACCTTTTTTTTATTTGCATTTGTGGCACTCGTTCTGCCATAGAATTGTTCAAACTTGCCAACACACTGCTTTACTATGATTCTGTATCTTTCGATGCGCCCTGTGAGGGTTAAATTTTCCAAGCCTAATTTCCTCATTATGTGTCATCAAAATTTCAACTGTCTCTTCCTGGTTGTTAGCAACAGTTTCTCTGTGGTTCCTATTCCTCTAATTTCTCACATGTTCTGTCTATGGCATACTCAAGCTTCATCAGTAAAACCACAAAAAACACATCAGCGGCGAAACTTCTCTTTATCTACATGATAATTGCAAAAATCTCCGTGTGTCACAGTTTTTCAATTAAAGGAACACAACTCTCTAAATCTTATCTTCTATATAAATAAATGCGAATGTCAGTGTGTCACAGCTTTACTCCTAGAGGCCATAGCCCAACATATACCATTTTGGAATCAGACCGACTCCGTGAGCAAATTAAAAACATTCCGACCCACAATCCTAAAATTTTGGATTCCCCAGTTTTCATTACTGCAGTTGTTTTCGGCGATTTTTTAAAGTGATTTTTCGCAACGAAATTTTGTACGATAACAATTTTTATAACTTGGAAATAAATTTGGGAATAATCGAAATTAATTGCGAAATCCAGCGAAAGTCACCCATGAAATAAAAATAATTGTTTGACGGAAAGTAAGGACCTACGTACGTCAAATCGTCATTAAATTAAGTGGCAGCAGAAGAACTATCGTTGAACTTTTAAAAGGTAAACTTAAATATTAATGCAATACTTAAATGCAGCGTTCAATTTTTAGTTTTGTTGTAGTTTATTGTTGCCTATCTCGTACGGCATCAGTATGCCTCACAAAAACAAATCACCGCCAACAGAGGACCAGATTGCAATCGAAAAAGCCAAGGCTGCAGCGAGGAAAAGAAAGTCCCGTTCAAATGAAAACCCAGATCAAACGGCAGACAGGAGAGCTTCCAATGCTGAGAATATGCAAAGACTTAGGGACTCTCAAAATCCTGAAAAAGCCGAAGACCTAATTAAGAGCCCACCGCTGGAGCTAGCTTAAATGCCGCTCGATATGGCGGCTTTTAAGCTAGTTTATAATATAATGGATAGCAATCAAGTCTAACAGATCACGTTGGACCGAAGCGTCAGGTTTCATTTCCAAGACGGGTTCGATATATTCACTTACGCGCAAAATACGAATCCACCTATTTTCCCCCTATCTATGGGTTAAACAGTCGAACTTGTATCGGTAAATCATTATTACCACTAAAAAAATCTTACAATCATTAGAGAGAATGAAACTTTTTACATATTAATAAGTGCAATGCATTTGTATAGTAAATAAGTTTTAACGCATTTCTATAATAAATATCAGGTCATCCCATAAGTTCTGTCCGAATTTTAACATTTTTAAAATGAACGAAATTTAAAGAGTATTTTATAATGTCTAATGGAGCTGAACATTATTTTTATGTTTAAATGCATTTAAACTGATCAAATTTTATTTTAGAGAACAATAAAATTAAATTTTGTTTGATTAAAAGCCTGCTAACATGAAGTACCCAAGAATCATTTGAGGCACATAATGCTTTATGAGTTCAAGAAAGGAAACTCAGTAGCCGAAGCGGCTAGAAACATTCACTCAGTTTATGGAGAGGAATGTGTGAGTGAAAGAACTTGCAGAAGATGGTTTGCAAAATTCAGAGGTGGAAATTTCACCCTTGAAGATGAAGATCGAACCAGACGTCCTGTTGAGTTTGATGAAAAGCTTCTTGAAGCAGCCCTTGAAGAAAATCTTGCATTATCAGTTGAGGAATTGGCAGTGATTCTCAGTTCAAACCATACAACTGTTCATCGTGATCTTCAACAACTTGGAAAAGTTCCTAAACTTGGAAAATGGGTGCCTCATGAATTGTCTGAAAACAACCTCAAATCCCGAGTTGGCATCTGCTCTTCTCTCCATTCTCGCCAACTTGTTTCACCTTTTTTGGATAGACTTGTGACTGGCGACGAAAAATGAATCTTTTATCAAAATGTTAAGCATCGTAGACAGTGGCTTGGTAAAGGGGAAGGACCCCAGCCACAGCCTAGAACGGAACTTCATGGGCAATAGGTTCTTGGTGGGATCGCCAAGGAATAATCCACTTTGAATTCTTACCACCTAATGCAACAATTAATGCTCAAATATACTGTCAGCAATTAGAGCGTTTGAACCAAGCTTTGAGGAAAAAAAGACCTGCTCTAGTGAATCGAAAATGGATGATGTTTCATCAGGACAATGCACGACCACACACAGCAAGAATCGCGTCACAAAAGATCGAAGAACTTGGTTGGGAGAAAATTCCTCATCCACCTTATTCTACCGATCATGCTCCTTCAGACTATCATTTATTTCGTAGCTTACAGAATTATTTGGAAGAAACAGCTTTTGTAACACAGGAAGAGGTTAAAACTGACATTTGTGAGTTCTTCGAATTAAAGCCAAAAGAATTTTACAGTTATGGAATTAGTAAGGTTGTTAATAGATGGAAGGAAGTCATAGATAATCAGGGAAAATACATTGTTGATTGAATCTGTAATTAAATGTAACATTTGGTCACTTGTTTTCTTTATTCAAAATTCGGACAGAACTTATGGGATGACCTGATAATTTGCAGTGCATGTTATAGTAGAATAATTTCCAGAAAAATCTTATAGATTTTTTAGTACAGTGGTTCTCAATCGGGGAGAATTTCTTCTCTCGGAAGAGGGGGGAGTCTTAGAGTTTAAGAGGTGAATCTTTTACTTTTTCTTGTTTTTTTTTTTTTTTTTTTGTTTTTTTCTATGGGGAATGTTGTTTATTGAATTACAATATCCTGCCATTCTATTGAACTTTTTTGTTTATTGAAGTAAGCTTGGGTTTATTCATTTAATTATTAGTTAAGAATTAAAAGAAATTACTGTACATGTATTTAAGTTTAAAAAATCCATCAATATTTTCTATTGCTATTAAATTTATAAAATTCCTTTCTCAAATAATCCATGTAATTGTATTTGTCCCAATATGGAAACGAATGAAGATTTTCAACAATATATGCATATTATTTGAATTGAACCTTTTGAGTCGTACAATCTTGGAAAGTGGGAGATAATTCTGATTTATGATGAAATGTGTGCATTGGACAAAAAAGGCTGAGAAACACTGGTTTATAATTTGGAAGACTATTTATTCTTGTTTGTAACTACCAAATATAGTTTCTTGCTCGGATGGGTTAGATGTTTTATTCCTGAATTGCAATTCAGTCTCATAGAATTTTATTTAAAAAATTTTAAGACAGTTCTTGGTTTGGGAATATACAGTTGATTGATACCAAATATTCTGCTTGTACATTGTTTTGAATGTTTTATTAGTTTCTAATTAAATATGTCTTGTTCGTAATATGAACTCTGGTACAAATATTTCCAAATCAAAGGGACACTACTCTGTCCTACCTTTTCTTTGCATGCTGTACACCAACCTAAATAAATCTAATTGTTACGTTTTAAAACAATTCAGTTGAATTTTGTATTTTATTTTGATGTTAGTGGAAATAGTTAATTGACACGCAACTTATTCTCAACAAATATTACCACATAATTAACCCATCCACTACAATATATTAAAGACTTGATTTTTTTTTTGCACGATTCCCACTGGATTATAGTTCCAACCCAGTCATTTCAGTTCATATATTCCCTATTTACTATTCTGTTATTTTATCTTTTATATTAGCCTTAAGATAATTTAATAAAACTAGATGGATTTGCGTATCGTCCGGTTCTTCTTTGGTTTTTTGGACAAGACTAGAGGTTTGTCCCTTGTTTCCTATTTAAGGATGGATTTCTGATATCTTCTAAAGTCTTTTCCTTCTCTCTCTTCTTTGTACTAATAAGTAAAAAGAATGCAGATTTTCAATAATATATGCATATTATTTGGATTACACCTTTTGAGTTGGACAATCTTGCAAAGTCGGAAATAATTCTGATTTATGATGAAAATGTGCATTAGACTAAAAATGTTGAGAAACACTGGTTTAGTATTTACTATGTCACTATATACCGTATATATTCGTGTAACGTGCGATCTCACGTATCGTGGCACTCCCACTTATAAAAATTATTTTATGTATCTCTTGTATCATGTGAGTTCCTTTTTTGAGAGACCAAATTACAATAGGCTAACCTCTTTTCTTCTATCTCTTTATCCCACCTTCTAGTTAAATAAGTTAAAAAAAATTAAAAGAGAATGATAAAAGTATCGTTAGTAACGCTATACTCATTGTACAAACGCGTACAGCCATAAACAACCGAACGAGAAACAGCTAAACATCTTATAAACGTAAACAATAGAAAAAATGCATATTCGCCATGTTTGTATTTTATAATATGATACAAATATGTGAATATTACATGCATTATTATTGGATACAGTTAAGTAAGACATCAGTTTTATCAAAATCATGTTTATTTTAAACACAGCTGTACTTTTTGACTACAGTAAATGGATATATAGTTTGGTCAACGGCGTAGCCAGGACCAGCAGTACATATCGTGTATGATGCGATCCCCTTAAAATTAACTTCAAAATTAGGCTTTCAAAAGTCGCATGATACGCGAGCATATATGGTACATACGTACAATGGGCTGCAAAAATACATAAAAAAGGCGTTTACTTGTATTTTATTACAATTATCTCCCCTTAAATAAATTAGCTAAACATCAGGTTGTCGATAAATGTGTCAAAACATAAAAAACAACTACCACTGTGTTAAAAATAATTTTCTGTAATATTTTAAACTAAAAGTATCGTATATACTCACGTATCATGCAACCTTTAAAGACCTAATTTTGAAGCTAATTTGACTACAGTAAATGGATATGTAGTTTGGTCAACGGCGTAGCCAGGACCAGCAGTACATACGCTAATTTTCTATCTAGTGTATGATGCGACCCTCTTAAAATTAACTTCAAAATTAGATCTTCAAAAGTCTCATGATATGCGAGTATATACGGTAATTATTAAAGTGAATGAATGTTTTTACGTACTTGTTTAATGTCAACTAAAAACTACAGAGTAGATTAGTTGGCAATCAGTGGTGCGTGAGGTTAAGGATGATCCAATAATAAAACCGACGGCTCAATTCTTGCAGAAAGTTTTGTTTTTAAACATAAAAAATTAAAACGAAAAAATAAAGAATAAATAATCAGAAGAATAAACGATTGATTTTTTCCCCGTTCTTAATGACCTTCGACAGCAATGACTCTCGACGAGAAAAATCGTTATAGATATAACTAAGCAATGATAATAAAGAAAATAAGTGGCTGTTTCTGGTGCGCATGCGTATCTCTGATTTATGTTCATTGTTGTTTTGGTCCTATAAAACTAGAGGATTTCAAGAGAAAAAGTGGAAAAGAAACAAAAACATGTCAGCTACAGTGTCACTAACCTGCACCTGTAACGGCATTCACCCGATGAGTTTCATGGGAATTTAGAATTCACAAGCGGTCACCAACCGGCATGTATAGGACATGAGATTTGATTATAGTGGTGAAGGTTTCGTGCAGGACCATCCACACTTTTTGAAGGGCCAATTACAGAGACCTGGTGCACTACGTGCCACAAGGTCCCCAAACGACCCTCCGCAGGTTTTGAATTTAGAGTTTTCCTTCTCCTAGACCAGTTGCCATCCAAGGCTATAGAACCCAGTCTGTCCTGCTATTTACCCATAACTGGATGGAGAAGAAGAGGATTCACGCCTTTCCCAAGGGTATTAGCACGTAAGTGAATGTAATGGATTCCACTGGAATTCGAAATCGGCTCTCCGATTCCTCAATCCAAGCCGCTATCCATTACTCCACCGCGCCTCCTCTTTAGTGTCACTAAATCTATCTGTGAAGCTGAAGTATATCAAAATTGCAATTCTGTTATTTTCTTTCTATTTTTTTTTTTTTTTTTTACTAATATTCACCCAATACTAGGCCCAAGAACGACACAATGTAGTGGCTTATCGAATTAAGTTATTGTATGAGCAGAAGTTGAAAAAAGAAGTGCAGTTTATGGGGGATGATGTAGGAAAGATAAAGATTAATCCTAGACATGACGAAGCTAGGATTGTGGTTATTGCGAAAGCATCCCCTCGGGAGTTCGTTCCACAAAGTAACTGTTCTTGAAAAGACGTTGCCTGAGTATAACTTCCTTCTTATTCGTTCTGTTTTTTGCCTTCATAATAAATATACCGAGAAAAGGCCGTACGATGTTTTGTCATATATCTATCTATCTATCTATCTATCTATCTATCTATCTATATATATATCTATATATATATATATATATATATATATATATATATATATATATTGTCATCCACAGACAGACTGTTTTGCTGTATCACAACTCATCAGTGTGACTAGACGTCCGGTTGCCTCTAGCTAGGTTCGAAACCCGGCTGAATTGGCGTCATTAAAAAACTAAAAAAAATTAAAATTACTAAAAAAAAAAAAAAAAGATTATGACATCATTACAAGCTAAAGAGGCATATATTTTATTAAAAGACCATAAACCGGATTTTAGAACCAAGTCATCTAGTCGTATAATTAATCCTACCAGACCAGAGATCAGAAGAATCAAAAGATTCTGCAATCAACACCATCACTTGACAATATACCACAAGTGTTGAGATAAAATGGCTATTTTTGTACTGATGCTATAGCATGTTTATGTTATAATTTTTTAATAAAAAATATTTGTTCTACTCTGTTTGAGCACTCTTTTAAGAATAGCGTTTTAGGTTATTGGAATTTAATTCCGATTACACCAATATTCCATCATTCGCTTTAAAATGGACACTCCGGCCCTCTTTCTTTCTTTTGACCTCTTTCTGAAGATGACTGATATGTGGATACAAATTAACTCTTATGCCCCTTATCAAAATAGTCACTCCAACCGTTTCCATAGTAATTAATTTTGCGAATGAACATGCGTATAAAGATGCGTAAATTTCAAGATTGGTTATTCCTAAATTTTCGCTTGAGGATATAAACAGGGCTTGATACTTTAATTCAATTTAATTTCAATAATTATATTGAGGTTTTTGGCTCTTGTTTTTGAAACATGATAACTCTTATGTAGCGAAGGAATCATATTGTTTTAAAAATAATTATAATTATATATATATATTATGCAGTGTTACATTAGAACATGTACATACCCACTACAAAACTGTACATCTTGTTTCAACGTTAAAAAAATCTTTTTTAACGTTTCATCAGGTGGGGAATCACGATGTGACTGAAATATTTTATTCAGAAATGCAGTTATCGAAGCATGCCTTCCACTTCCATCATTGGAAAGTTTCCCATAAAAGAATTTACATGTGGAGAAAGAAAGGAATCTAAATGATTAGCAACAGCGAGAGGGAGAGGAGAAATAAAAGGAAAAAGATTAAAAAAAGGATGTATATATATATATATATATATATATATATATATATATATATATATATATATGTTTACATCGGTAACTATAAAAAAAAATCAGTTTTCAAATACTATGGTTAAACTGAAGAATGTTTTACGACACTAATCGAGTAATATGTATGCACTAATCGAATTTTGGTATATAGAAATTTTAGCGCACTAATCGAAAATGCATTAATCGAATGCGCATTAATCGAGGGGTGTCTGTACAGTATCTTCCATCGCAGTCTATTTCTCTATAATATCATACTTCGCAATACATTTCTGTAGTAAATGTACATGATACGAGGGTCGCTCCGAAAGTAATGCCTCCAATTTTTATTATATTGCACAAGGCCGCAAGCGAGGTGCGCTCGGAATGATCGTAATCATTATATTAGTTTATGATCAACAAGTCTAGCTTGCTAATCATTGCTCTGAACAAGGCGTTTACGTGATTAAAGTGTATGAATATTTAGTTTGATTTAATCTGGCACAAGATCTTAGGTGCAGGGCACCCGTCTGGATCGAACCTACGACGCTAAAGAGTCTAGCAAGCACACTTCCACATCATTGCTCTAGGCCTGGCGTCCACGAACAATTTATTTACCTACTCCTAATCAACACGATGGTACATTTAATACAAGGTTATAATTAGCATGGAGCCCCACATACGTATATGTGGGTGGCCCTTTAAATATCCGGCTCCCTCGACACTTCTTCTTTTGGGACATCTCAGTCATCAGGAATTGGGGGGGGGTGCAAGGATGATGATGAAGAAGAAGGATTTCTTTTTACGGCTTATCAACTATTTGCAGGTTATTTAAAGCCATAAAAACTTTCTAGATTGTGAGAATTTTTTGGAGATAATAATGATTTTCACTAATACAAGTCCTACTAATTAACCCATAGGTGGAGGTAGAGGATTCATACCTTTTCGAAGGGCATTTGCGTGTAAGTGAATATAACGAACTCGACTGGAATTGAACTCGGTTCTCCGATTTCCAATTCCGAGCTGTCATCCGTTACACCACCACACATCCATGCTTACAACACTTGGTATTTCTAAACGGTCACCCATTTAGGTAGTGACCAGTTTTGACGTTGCTTAACTTTGGTGATCGTACGAAAACCAGTATTTCACCGTGATATGGCCGGAAGCCTCGTAGAATTTGACTGAATTGTGCAGAATAGAAATATCCCGACCTACATTTTATGCAAAAAGCTATCAGATCATTGCAAAAGTTTATGTCTGATTTTCATTGTTAATATAATATGACTTCAACTTGACACTGACGTTTATTTTTTGCGCCGATTTCTGGTGTGTTTTAGAATGAAACCTTGCATCGTTTAGTTTCCAGTCAGATTTTGTTGAATGTCGACGTTTTGTCCACAAATGAATGCCTTAAAGATGGAGGATGAGAAGTTGACCATCCGCCATTTTATGCTACGGGAATTTCTGAAAGGGAATAAACGACAGAAGTGTGACAAAAACATTCAGAACGTTTATTTGGATCGTGGTCCCGCTCTTCGGACGGACAAAAAAGTAGTTTGGCTGATTTCGTCAAAGGTGATTTTGACCTAAACGATCAACCACACACCTGGCGACTTGCTATTTATACATAATACCTGGATATATGGAGGTTTACGGCCATATCACATCGAAACACCAGATCAGCGAAGTTAAGCAACTTTGAACTTGGTCAGTACCTAGATGAGTGAAAATTCGAGAATAACGGGTTATGTAAGCTTGAATGTTCATTTATTGTAGTGGACAATGGCACGGAATTGTTAATCGGGGAGCAGAGTTCTAATTCCAGTCGGGTTCGTTATATTCACTTCGGCGCAAATATCCTTGGGAAAGGTATGAATCGACCACTTGCACTTTCGCCATATTATTGCTCTATGAATTTCGGAAAGGAAATAAGCGTCGGAACTGCGACAAAAAAAAAAAAAAAAATTCAGAAGGTTTACTTGGATCTTGCTCCAGCTCTTCGGGCGGACAAAAATTCTATTTAAAGATAATATTGTCTGAATAAAAAAAGATTTGTTTTCATTTTTTACAATTTTTTACAATTTAAAATTGAATAATTTATAAAGATTTTGAATCTTTTAAAGTTCAATTTCGATTAGACAATACTTAGGGATTATTGCTAAGTAAAACTATATTTACTAATCATATATTTGAAAGCTTATTACAATCTGAAGATTCCAACTTTTAAAAAGATTTTCGATTTCTTTTTATATATCTATATAGATGCAGAATTTCTGAAGTATGGATGTACAAACCGATAAATCTATTCTTAAAAGGTCATGTGTTTTAAGGGTTATCCCCACCTTCCAAAAACAAAGAAACAAAACCCTCATGAAATGTATCGTCTGCTATACCATAATTAACTATGATCACGTTCCGCGGTCAATCTGCCGTCAAGAAATCGATTAACACGTTAGAAAAACAAGACCCGTAATTAGGAAATGCTTGTATACAACATTTTATACTATAAATAATATTTGTTTCAAATCAGATTAACTTAAAATTTGCTAATTTTCTTCAAATAACATTTCAGAAATATATATTTTATTTTTGCAAGATTTTTAAAACGGAAAATTAAGTTTTGTTTACAAGTGTCTAAAAAATGGCTGACGTGATCGATTTTATTGCAATAAAATACTATTCCAATCAATATAATTTCTGTCTGACATACACCAAAAATATTTTGCATAGGGGGTAGAGTAAATTTAATCCTTTATTTTCATTTAAAGACTTGTTTTCTTTATAGTAGGTTTTCTACATCGATTGCAGGAACTTTTGGCACCTATACGATCATCGGGCAGAGGGCGTCAATCAGAGAATACCCATCTTTAGTTGGGCTCAAAGGAGATGGCAAACGATGCACGGGAACTTTGATTACCACCAAATTCATTCTAACAGCAGCTCACTGTCTGTAAGTATTATGTACCGTAGTGTATAAAATATTAGGGAAAATTAATAAAACGAAACTTTTTTTCTATCGGAATATCGGACATGCGAAAGTATATTTATTATTATACATTAATCCATTTGGCCGAGTGTCCTCATCTTGGTTATCTTTCTATTAATTTTGAAGGTTTCAATTCAAGACAAAATATGAGCCTTTAAGTTTCTCTTTGAATTTCTTAGATGAGGAATTATCATTATTATACATTAATCTATTTGGACGAGTGTCCTCATCTTGGTTGTTATCTATCTATTAACTTTGAATGTTTCAATTCAAGACAAAAGATGAGCTTTTAAGTTTCTTTTTGAATTTCGTAGATGAGGAATTATCATTATTATACATTAATCCATTTGGACGAGTGTCCTCATCTTGGTTGTTATCTTTCTATTCACTTTGAAGGTTTGAATTCAAGACAAAAGATGAGCTTTTAAGTTTCTCTTTGAATTTCTTAGATGAGGAATTATCATTATTATACAATAATCTATTTGGACAAGTGCCCATATCTTGTTTGTTTCTATTAACTTTGATTTAATCCGAATGAAAAAACATGTAATATGCAAATCCTCGCGATTTACAAAGCTTAGCTTAATACGGCACAAGGCTAACGGTGGAAGTGCGCTTATATTCACATTTACAAAGCTTAGATTGTAACTGTACAACGACAACCGGGGAAGCGATAAACTTACGTTTAGAAAGGTTAACTTAAATAGGAAAAATGCCGACTGGAGACGGGCGATATATTCATATTTAAAAAGTTTTGCTTAGAATGGCACAAGAGGGATTAGTTTTCTGAGATGAACAAAACTGCTCCTTATTGAAACGTTAAATTAGCCTGTAGTATGGATTTGGGGATTGTTTCTTCTTTTTTTTGTCTTTGTCAGGAGATCGCTGCTAACGTCAGCATATGTCGGGAACACAGTTATAACAGACGGCAATCTCTACCACTTGAGAACAGAGGATTTCTTCCGACACCCGGGCTTCAATGGAAATGTCAGTGGGAGAAGTAATACGTTTTCTTCCTTCTTTTCTCTCTTTTTCTCTCACCACATACACACACAAATATACCGGGTGTACCAGCAAAATTGTCCAAATCAGCATGGTATTATTGTTCATCCCCCAAAATGTTTAATATCTAAAAAAAACAAAAAAACACTAAATTAATTGAGTTTCTTTTTTCCAGTTTTTCTGATAAGACGTTTAGTCATTTTGACGCCATTAGTCGTAAGAATCACTGAAAAACCCTTTGAGTTATTCAGCTAGAAAGAGAACAAGTTAAAATCGTTTTGTGCACTGTCTTCCCAACTGAGCAATGGTGAGCGGAAAAGGTCATTCAGTCCTTCAGTAATGGTACCAACATTCATACACTGGATTCCATCTTCAAAGTCTGTTGAAGAGGACGGTGAGTAGGTTTTTAAAAAAAGAGAGAGAAGAGAGGAAAACTGGATCAGGAGGTCACAACAAGAAGAGCGATCATCATTGGAGATCAATTAGAAAAGATCCAACTCAATCTATAAGATGTTTGGCACGTGAGAGAGAAGTTTGACCTATGACAGTCCGAAGAGCAGTGAAAAAAGACTTGAAAATGAAGTCGTACGTGAAATGTACCGCAGGACAGAAAGTTAGAAGGTTATAGAGGGCGAAGATCATCTTGAATAAGTTGGAAAACGATCCTGAAATATATATATATATATACATATATATATATATTTGAACTTTATTTCAATCCTTTATGAGCATCCGATCATTAGCTTTGATTAATTAATGATAAACATGTCATTTTCGTTTATAATCGATTTCATCACAATTCTTCTGTTAAGTTTGGAGAGTAATTATACATTCTTAAAGCTCAAAGTAGAGTCAAATAGTGTTATAAAATCTACTGAGAATTCCAGTAAAATATATTTAATCATTTCTGAGATACGACGGTTGAGAGCTTAATCTAACAGTTTTGCTGTTACACGATTTGGACAAATTTGGTCTTACACCGGGTATATATATTTAATTTCATTTAATTTCTGTAATTGAATTGGAAGTTTTTAACTTCTGTTTTCGAAACATGGTAATTCCTGTGTAGAGATGGAATAATTTTTTTTTTAATAATTATAATCTAGGCTCTACTTGTGTATTGGGCACTGTTTTTTAAAAATAAAAACAAAAATATTAAAGAACTTCGGATAATCAATCTAACGGTTCTTTCCTATTTTATCAATATATTTGCGCACACACACACACACACGCATATATATATATATATATATATATATAAAGAAAGAGGTTATAGTGTTTCCAACGAGAGAAAACTGTGTATATCAAAAAGTAGAGAGGTATTGCAAACGCTTTTGGTTGTAATGTGGATTTTTTTTTTTAAATATTATGCTTTATTTTCCATAATTTTACTACACGTGTTTCTAGTCTCGCGACCGTCTTCAGGTAAAAGGCGGAGATTTCCACATATTATTAAAAATAATTAATTTTTTTCCTTTATGTTTTTCGATGTTAAATATTCTTGATATGAGACATTCTCTGTTTTTGTGTTAGTAATCCAAATGTCTTTCTTGAATTGGCCGTAAAGAGCTCTGCACGAAAGGTCGCATATATATATATATATATATATATATATATATATATATATATAAGAGAGAGGTTATAGTTGTTCCAGCGAGAGAAAAGTGTATATTTTAAAAAGAACAGAGAAGCCACAAACGTTTTGGTTATGTGATTTTTTTTCAAATATTCATATATATATATATATATGATCGACTCTCCCGTCGAGATTCGACGTATGAGGGTCAAGCAGATCAGTTTCCAGGAAACCGACAGCCCGACACCGGCACATGAGATTTGATTATAGTGGTGAAGGCCTCATGCAGGACCATCCACACTTTTTGGAGGGACGAATACAGAGACCTGGTGCACCGAATGCCACAAGGTTCCCAAACGACCCTCCTTCAGAGTTGTCCTTCTCCCAGACCAGTTGCCATCCAAGGCTATAGAAGCCAGTCTGTCCTACTATTTTACCCATAGCTGGAGGGAGAAGAGGATTCATACCTTTCCCAAGGGTATTAGTACGTAAGTGAATGTAATGGATTCGACTGGAATTCGAACTCGGCTCTCCGATTCCTCAATCCAAGCCAATATCCATTACTCCACCTTTTTATCTATCTCTCTCTCTCTCTCTCTCTCTCTCTCTCTCTCTCTATATATATATATATATATATATATATATATATATATATATATATATATATATAGTGATGGTGTTAGTGTAAAATAAACGTATATATATATATATATATATATATATATATATATAAACGTATATATATATATATATATATATAGTGATGGTGTTAGTGTAAAATAAACGTATATATATATATACGTATATATATATATATATATATATGGTGATATATAGTGATGGTGTTAGTGTAAAATAAACGTATATATATATATATATATATATATATATATGGTGATATATAGTGATGGTGTTAGTGTAAAATAAACGTATATATATATATATATATATATATATATAGTGATGGTGTTAGTGTAAAATAAACGTATATATATATATAAACGTATATATATATATATATATATATATATATATATATGGTGATATATAGTGATGGTGTTAGTGTAAAATAAACGTATATATATATATATATATATATATATATATATATGGTGATATATAGTGATGGTGTTAGTGTAAAATAAACGTGTATATATATATATATATATATATATATATATATGGTGATATATAGTGATGGTGTTAGTGAAAAATAAACATATATATATATATATATATATATATATATATGGTGATATATAGTGATAGTGTTAGTGTAAAATAAACGTGTATATATATATATATATATATATATATATATATATATATATATATATATATATATATATATATATATATACGTTTATTTTACACTAACACCATCACTTGATAAAACACCAGAAATGCCGAAACAAAATTGCAAGTTTTGTAGTGATTTTATAACAACATACGTTATAAATTTGAAGAAATATATATTGGGTTCGATCCTCACTGGAGGCACCAAACGCAATTCGACAGTAAATAACCCAACAAGGGTTGGCGTTAGACTTTAATTTACTTGAATTGTTGTCTTTAACATGTTTATTATAAATGCTATAAAAGAGCCGACGTCTAAACGAAAAACGTGTTGCTATCATTTTGTGGTGTTGAGTCCAATCCCTGGATCAGGTAATGAAACAATATACATTGGATCCTCACGGGGGTGGGGGGATGAACCGGCATCACAAAATAAGAAAAGAATAATAGACACCTGAAGATAGTCAGAAGATATTTAGCTGAAACACTGAGTCTATAATAATATGTAGATTGAAAATTTTCTTTGTATGACACGTTTTGTCCTTTAGGACTATATCGGACTAAAGTGATGTTTACGTTGATGTTTTTACACATGCGCATGAAGGAGAAGGGGCGCTGAAATAAATTTTAAAAAAAAAGATTTTTTTAAAGAATATTTATGGGTATATACAGAAAAGGAAACTGAAAGAAATCGCCCAGTCCATATACCCAAACACACATGTAAAAAAAATAAATAAATGTTTAAATCTAAATTTAAAATTTCAGCGTCCCCTCCCCTTCATTCTCATGTGTAATCCACAGATTCGCTAAAATTGACCTTGTTATGACGAAAGAAAAATTCACCAAACTTAATAAAAGCAAAATTTTATCGTCAGAATCCGTATGTTATTATTAAGAGGAAAGAACAAAGAATTTTTTGATTATTAAACTATATTTTTTATCCTTTTTACTACGTTCGAAATTTTTGGTTAAAAATCTGTTGTTTTTTTTGTGGGGAGGGGATGGCTGGGGGAATTTTTTTGTTTTGTTTTGTTTGTTTTTTTAATCAGTGGAGATACCAAAGATTAGTATAGGAAATTTTAGCGTCTTCTCTGCGGTGAAAAAAACATTGCTTTGGAAATTCTTTGAAAAATCAAATAATTGTCGGATTTTAATGAAACTTCTCAGGACTTATTATAAATAAATTAAATTATTTTAGAAACATTTCCTTTTTAGAAAATCTCGGTAAAAACTATTTTTACATCTCTTACCCCCTCCCCTACTTATTTAATTTTATGAAATTTCGAGAAATTAATTTTTCTACCTCTTAATGTTTATATTAGTCAAAAGCAGAATTCCTTGGAGAATTTAAATCATCATTTTTTTGTGTGTGTAAACAAGAACCCCAGTTACCGAAAATCTGTTTTGAATCATAAAAAATGCAATAAAACTAAGACATTATTTAATTAGAAACGCTTTTAATTGCTTTTATGAAGATACTGTTGTCGTAAGAATATTTTTTAGATGAATAATGAATTTTTACAAGCAGTGTTTTCATTTTTTTTTAATTAGAATAATTTATAAAGTTTGAAATTTCTGTACTGGTTAGGTGATATTGTTATTAAGTAAAAACTATACTTACTAATCATTTACTACAATTCAGTGACCTCCAATATTTTAAAAAGTATTTTGAACTTTGTGTGTGTGTGTGTGTAATAAACGTGCCGCTTTTTATAAATACGGACGTCCATACACGACATTATCACAGAATAAGAGAAATAACTCTAGTAAATTTAAAGCCAAAGTACCTAAATTTCAATAAAACATTAGATTACGGAGAACATTTTCCTACATTTCAAAGATTACTGGGTAGTTAAAAATTATATCAAAAAGGCGCCCACGTTATATTCTTCAAGTAATTTTATAGATATGTCCCCCGTAGAAGAAAATTTGATAAACTTCCGCTTGTCAGTCAAACTGTCAACACCTTAAATAAACAATTATAACATTAAAAAATGCATGTCTGTGATATTTTAAACTAAAAGTAATTAATATATATTTTTTTAAATCAGATAAATTACACTTTTTTTTAATCAGATAAATTACACTTTAAATATTATTCCTTAAATAAAGTTTCAGAAAATATATTTTATTTTTGAAAGATTTTTTAATAAAGAGAATTACATTGTGATGACATACGGCCACGACCGGTGTTAAAATCAGCGATTTTTAGCGATTTAAATAGGAAAACACCTTCCAGTCAATTTAAATTAGTTTTGAAATAGAGCAAAGTATTTTGCTTATATGAAATATTGAATTTAATCTGTTAGCTTGAAATTAAAATTAAAATAAAAGCTTCAAGAAAAATTCTTCATTTTTAAAAATTTATTTTAAACCTTAAGTATCGCGTTTCTTTGGAGGTACCTACATTAATGTTACTTTTAGACGGATGAAGTCCTAAAACCCGAAATGCGTCACACGAAAAATATTTTCCGCTTTATCATAGAATCTCATAAAATAATAGCATCATGTATAATAATCAAGAAAAATAGTTTGAATAAATTAATTAAAGTGCATTGACAGTACTCCATCTTTAAAAAAATGAAATACAAAAATAGGTTTTCTTCTTTTATATGCCGTGTCCCTTCAGGACGAATCATGGCTCTCCACTTCCTCCTATCCCTTGTAGCTCTCAATAAGTTTTGTCTTTTTGCTACTTCTCCCAGATGTTCTGCCATCCACTTGCTCAAGCCCGTTAAGTATGATACGTGTTGCTTCCTATTGTCCGTCTTTCCATCTGTCCGCCCTGTGAGTATCAGATTTTCCATGCCTTTCTTTCTCATTACGTGTCCCAGAAATTTCAGCTGCTTCTTCTTGATGTTCCTCTTTGTTTGCATCCTCTCCAAAACCGGATCGTTGCTCACATGTTCGGTTCATGATATCCTTAGCATCCTTCTGTAGAACGATGCTTCCGTTGCCTCGAGTCTCTCCTTCATCTTGGAGGAAACCGTCCAACATTTGCTGCCGTAAAAGAGGACAGATATCACGTAGCAGTTTAGTACTTTTTTCTTTGTTACCAATGAAATCCTCCTGACTCGTAATACTCTGCGTAGCTTTTGGAGTGCATCTTTGACCATCCCAATATGTCTTCGGATCTCTGGGCACCTTGGTTACCAATCTTGTCTCGCTAAAACAGTTACAACTGGAGAGTGAGTTTGATCCTCACTGGGTGCTCCATACTTTCGGCCTTGTGACATATATAAGCTACGCTAAGAAAATCAGTATGTCTTCGGATCTCAGCGTCGTGCTTATCATCCTGTGTCAAAACATTTCCCAGATATTTAAATTTCTGTACCTGCTTGATTCTAGTGTCCTCGACCTGCAAATCGCATTTCAGGCTCATCTTTTTACAGATGACCATGCAGTCTGTCTTGTTGTAGTTTATGCTTAGTCCCTTCTTCTTGCTCTCCTTCGCTACCTTCTGTAGGAGGTTTTTCAGTTTCCTTTCCGTGTCTGCTATCAGCACTGTCTCATCTGCGTATCTTATGTTGGTAAGATTGTGGCCGCCAATGATGAATCTTGGTAGAATTTCCCGTTTTCTCAAAAATCCCTCGCTGTAGGTTGATTACAGCTTCTACATATCGTAAAATTGACCTCCCTACCAACCAACCAATCAACGATCACCTCACAGGTCACGTGAACAATGTCTTTTTTTTTTTTCTTCAGCTGATGATATCGCTTTAATAAAAATTCCAAAGGCCGTCGAATTGTCAAAAACGGTAGAGATCGCCAAAATGGCGCAGAGCGATGACGTCTTCCAAGTCGGGATGATTTGCAAAATAGCAGGCTGGGGAAGTTTAGGTAAGTATCCATTTATATATTTACATAGGTCGCTTCGGTTGTTGGCACTCCCAGTCGTCGGCTATTTCTAGTTCTCAAGTATGCTATACTCACCCTTCCTTAATTCCCACTTCTTTGGTAGCTGGGAAGACCGATCCTTGTGTGGAATTTTTTTAATGACGTGGGGATCAGGGATTAAAATGAACAATTGATTTAACCACACCAACAAGATTAATGAAGGATGATAATGGTGTGGAAGAAGTCGGGATCAATGAGTCAATGCGGACGATCATTTCCTTAGCTGCATAGTATGTTTCGCCAAGGCAACATACAGTTTTGAATTCAGGGTTTTCCTTTTCCTAGACTGGTTGTCAGCTAGTATTTAATCATAGCTGAAGGCAGAAGAGTTGGATTCATACCTTTTCCAATTGTATTAGAACCTAAGTTAGCGTTGGGGTTAGGGGTTAAAATGAACAGTTGATTTACCCACCCCAAGAAGATTAATGAAGGATGATAATGACGAGGAAACACACGGGTTATCTTAACCAAACAAGATAAGAAACTTATTCGCGAATTTACGCGCTTAAAGTTGTGTCAGTAGCTGATTTCAGGAAAATAAATCAGAAATTTTGAAAGTCTGTAGTTTTAACGAATTGTCATGAAGAGGAAACATTCATACAACAGATTAAATGATCTGCCACAAAATAATATTCAGAAATATTTAAGAGAAAGGTAAGAGAGTTCGTTGCTCACAGGAGGGATATATGGTTGCATACATTCAAAAGTAAATGGAGAGAGATAGTTGGAAATACTTACTGGGATTGTTGAGAGAATGTTATTTGAAGTGCCACAAGCCAATTAGAGGCCGATAATATAATTGGCGAATAATTTTACACTGGCGAGAACTTCAATGCTGGTCGCGAGGAACAGAAACGAAACCTTTCACATGACTTCATATACTCTTCTCTGAACAATTTGTTTTCCTCATTTTATATCAAAAGGAAATACGCGTAGGCTTGCTAATTTCTTTCTTCTTCAAATGCAATAAAATGCATAAATACTGAATAAATTTTGATCTGAAATTTTCACCTATAATATTCTAAATAAGTAATTTGTTATACCGTACCTATGGACTATAATGGTTATGTCCCAATCCGTATAAGTACAGTAGAATATATTGTATGTGGTAGTCATTGGATTCACCTTCACTTGTAGCTCCCCACTAGCAGTTGATTACTTACTACACGCCACTGGCAAATCTTGTATGTTGTTTCTGTTATAAATAATATCGTATCATCTCCAACTTTCCTTTTGGTTATTCTTATCCAGTAATCTTTACCTACGTGACAAGAAATGATTGACGAATAAAAATTGTCAATGTTTACATTTTGACGCAAGTATAAACTAGGTCAACATCAACCCAGTTGACTCAAGTATAAACTGGATATATTTCTACATTTGGATTTGGATATTATACTGTTTTGACAAGTATGAGTCGAACATGTCTACTCTTTGGCTCAAATATAAGTCGGACTTATGTCTACCTTTTGAGTCAAGCGTGAAGTGGGCCTATGGCTTTCGCTCGGCTCAAGTATAAACTTAACCTATATCTAGCTACATATTAATTCAGTTCATATTTAATTCAGTTAATCTTTGTCCTATAAGACTTATATTCCATATTAAATAACCCAACACAAGTTCATATAAAGTTAAATTAACTAAACTATTTTCGGTGTGACCAACAATCGGTATTTTTAAATCATTTCACTCCAAGCAAGGCAATAAAGCCGCAAAGACGCAAGAGGTTACTGACTCTGAAAGAATATAAGAAAACGTTATTGAGATGAGAGAACTATGAAAGAACAGGGTTCAAGAAGATAGATGACGATTGATGTTGCATTTAAATTTCTGAAGATCATATTTGACAAGAAAACTATAAGCCGGAAGAGAGTTCCAGAAAAAAAAACTATTAGCAAAAAGAAAGAAAGCAGGAAGCTGAGAAAGAGGTTCACGAGTGAGAAGTGCGATAGAAGAAACTGTTAGCATAGAACTTACAGTTAAAATTTCATCATTACCTAGCTACCAATCTCCTCCTACATTTAAATTCATGAAGTGTCGAAGTACCAAAGAGGAAAGTAATATTTATTTTACATAATACAAAAACGTGGCACAAGGTCAAGAGGGGGAAGACTGATCTTCAATCTGTCTTATCTTAAACTTAATCACAATTACTGGCACAAACATGCCACAGTATTCCTTAAACCAAAACAACACATTCTTACTTACCATTCTTACTACAGTCACCATAATACCTCAAAGTCTCTATGAAGTCCTAACTAGTTACCATATGTACAATTTGTCTCTGGGGATGAGGAGCAAAAAGAAATAACTTTTAAAAATGAAACCCAATGAATATTTTCAAAGAGAAAAGTTCGCCAGAGCAATCATCATAAAAATATTTATAGAAATTGTATAGGTAAGCTACATTACAGTAGTTGGAAAGTGATTGAAGCTGAGATAACGGATCAGGACAGATAATATTGCAGATTTTTATTTGAAATTTGTTTCTTTTGAATTTTGTTTGATACATAGCATATTTATTTTATTTGTTTATTTATTCCTTTTTGTCACTGTGCAATCAGTCAGTTATGTGCCATGCGTAATACACGTTTAGGCGATCATGTATCTTTCGATACATGACTAAGGAGGCAGATTTTTTCCCGCAGTAAGTTGCCATTTCTTTCTGCAGTAGACCAGTTGCCATCCAAGGCTATAGAACCCGGTCTATCCTGCTATTTACCAATAGCTTGGGAGAGAAGAAGATGATTCATACCTTTTCCAAGGGTATTAGCACGTAAGTTCGACTGGAATTCAAACTTGGCCCTTCGATTCCTCAATCCAAGCCGTTATCCATTACTCCACTGAGCCTCCTGCAATACGTTGGAGAGCAGACCCCAAGTGCACCGAACCACACGCACACAATCACATACACGCAAGAAAAAAAACACTCACAGCATCGAATAAAGAAATGTAATACATTTAAAATACTTTGAAGATTTTCAGTGTGTAGCAGGGTTCATTTTACGTAGAGCCCTAGAAAAAAAAGCTTCCCCCTCAAACGCTTTGTCCTAGAACTAAAACGTCGCCCTGGGGGTAACAGTTCAAACAAGTGATACCTGCGAGACATGCCGTCTTTCCTTATGCTTTCCCCTCTTTTGCGACAACGAGAATTAGAAATGTCTTCCAAAGAGGGCAAGAGAGCAACCGATTATTTTCAGGGCAACATCTCTAATCATTTGGAGGCATCTCCTGTTCGATGCCGAGTAGCTGGCACACCAAATAGTGATCCAGTATATCAGCACACTCTCAACAGAGCTGCGGTAAAAAGGTCATCGCACTTCTCACTTGTAGAACTCTCTTCCGGCTTCTTGCTTCCTTGTCAACTTTGATCTTCAAAAAATTAAATACAATATCAATCGTTGTCTTCTGTCTACTTAATTCTTGTTCTTTTATAGTTCTCTCCTTAATAATATATTTTTCTAATATTCGCTAACACTTAGTAGCACCTTGTGTCTTAGTGGCTTTATTGCCGTGCTTGGGGTGAAATGATTAAACAAAAAAATACTGATTTGGGGAAGTTGGTTCAGCCAAGATCCTTCCATCAGTCTTTTGTATATATTAAGAAGGAATTAAGTTGTTAAAGACAAAGACGGTGCCTGGCAGATGAAATAAATCTTGTCAGTTCTCATGTAAATGCCATTACCTTTTGTTGGGCGATGTAGAATGACATTCATTTTTTTTCCTTTTCATTATCATTATGTCCGTGTGTCGAATTATTTTGTTTTCTTAGATCAATATCAACACGTTGGTACAAATACATTGCACGAAGCCCAAATGAAATTAACAGATCCGGATGAATGCGCCGAAAAGGGGACAATCAATCGTGAAACAGAATTCTGCTTTACCGTCATACCGGAATTAAACGAAATCACGGCCAAGGTAAGGGACAAACTTTCTCGTGACTCACGTCTTCTCCCCACGGTTTTCTTGACATGGGTCGGAAGAGACACAGCTCTATTAAGTTAAATCTATTATTGATCTATGCGAAAATTGTCCAGCATTTTTTTTTACTAATGTTCACTAATACAAGACCCAAGAGCCACTCAAGGTAGAGTGTTATTGTGTAGTATTCAATTCGCCCCAAGCAAGGAGTTACTGAGAGAGAGAAAAAGAATGAAAAGAGTTTGGAAGGAACCGGAAACCCGATCTTAAACAGAGAAAGAAGGATAAACCTATACTCGTCTTCAAAAGATTGAATAGGGGTGTGAACCGGACGATAGGCGAACCTATCTACTCCTATTGAGGAGAAAAAAAGAATAATTAGTGAATAAAACTTCAGAGATCAGTTAGAGACGTTAGAAGTATAGAATTGAAGTAGGCCTTAGAAAGAACCGGAAACCCGGTCCTAAACAGGAAACAGGGGATAAACCTCTACTCCTGTTCAAAAGACCGTGGAGAAGTGTGAACCGGAGAATAGGCGAACCTATCTACTCTTATTGGGAGTGGAAAAATAATTAGTGAATTATTTCAGAATTCAGGCGAGAGAGGGTTAAAAGTATAGTATGGAAGTAGACTTTAGAAGGAACCGGAAACACAATCCTAAACAGGAAACACGGGATAAACCTCTACTGCTGTTCAAAAAACTGGGGAGGTTAGTGAGCCGGATGGAAGGCAAAACTATGTCCTCCTATTGGGAAAGAAGAAAAAGATAAATGAATAATTAGTGATTAAAATTCCAGAGCTCAGCCAGAGATTTTAGAAGTATAGAGTTGAAGTAGACTTTAGAAGGAACCGGAATCACAGTCCTAAACAGGAAACGAGGAATAAATCTCTACTCCTTTTCAAAAGACCGGGAAGTGGTGTGAACTGAACGATAGGCAAATCTATCTACTCCTGTTGGGAGGGAAGGAAGGAAAAAAGTAATAATGAATAAATATTTAGTGAATAGAATTTCAGAGTTCAGGCAGAGACGTTAGAAGTATAGATTTGAACCAGGAAGGAGTATGAACTCAACAATAGGCAAACCTATTTACTCCTATTGGGAGAGGAAAATAATAATAATAATAATTAGTGAAAAAAATTTCAGAGTTCAGGCAGAGACGTTAGAAGTATAGATTTGAACCAGGAAGGAGTATGAACTCAACAATAGGCAAACCTATTTACTCCTATTGGGAGAGGAAAATAATAATAATAATAATAATTAATGAATAGAATTTCAGAGTTCAGGCAGAGACGTTAGAAGTATAGATTTGAACAAGGAAGGAGTGTGAACTCAACAATAGGCAAACATGTTTACTCCTATTGGGAGAGAAAAATAATAAAAATAATTAGTGAATAAAATTTCAGAGTTCAGGCAGAGACGTTAGAAGTATAGATTTAAAGTAGACTTTAGAAGGAACCGGAAACTCAATCCCAAGCAATAATAAATAAATAGCAAAATAAAATGACAGTCATATAAGAAAATTAGAATAAAAATAGAAGGGAAAACATGAGATGAATTTATAAACGATGAGAGGCCGGTGGGGTTCCTGGTGTGAGGATCGGTGTAGGATATGTGGCAGTAAGTGTAGGATTGTACTTTCATCGGGTATATATTGATCGAAGTAACCTACGAGACAATAGCCTGGTGGATTAAAGTGGTGGTTCGTGAATGTGGTAGCATAGTAATTGTGAGTTCAATCCCTGGATCGGGCAGACGGATTCGATGGGAACAGGGCGAGCAATAACTAAGCAGTACTAAAAAATAAGAACTAGACGAAATCTCCCGAGACATGGGCAGTGGAACGAGAACCGTTTACCCCTGTAGATTAAATAAGGGGTTCTGTTAGGAATTCAGTGTGGGTTACCAGGATCGATATACACCTGATACAACAAAGAGGACAATAGTTCGAATATAAACAGTGTCAATAATAACTCCTCATTCAAGAAATTCAAAGAGAAATCACGATTCAGAAATATCTAAACTATTAGTTGTATACAACCACTTTGTCAAATCAGTGATTAAAAACTGACTTTAAGCGAATGAAGCATGTAAGTCTTAGCGAGGACCATCCTTCTATGAACCTACAGAATTACAAAGAAGAGTAACAAATACTTGAGGACTTTCAACAGCGGCGACAACTAAAACGGATAGCACATGTTGACAATCCGGACTACTTCTAAGAAGAGGTTAGAAAGGAAACCCTAAATGGATAGCACTTGTAACTCAAAGAGAAAATAACGACATAATAAAGATTTTGACCTTCCATTCTACTTCAAACAAAAGGGTAGGAAGGAAACCCCAACCAGTATTGGAAAGAGAAATCTCTATCTATAAAAGGCAATGTGTGTGTGTGTGTGTGTGTGTGTGTGTTTGTGTGTGTGTGTGTGTGTGTAACGAATGCACGGCCGCAATTTTCGACGAATTTGCACCAAAATTTACATGCACATGCTCCAAGTTAACAGGAAGGCCAAGACCGACTTTGCATTTCCCAACTCCCATCAATAGTGGAAATGATCGATTTTTTATGCTTCTACGGCAGTTTTCATGTAGTTTGCGGCCATATTCTACTGGCCAGAGTGAGAGCCTATAGCAGGAAGATTCTATTGGCCAGCGTCAGAGCCAACAGCTGACTGACACGAATGTTAACTAGCATGCTAGCATGTAAAAAATCGATAGCTGCATTCGTCACAAGTGGGAAAAATTTAAATCTGCATGGCACTTTACTCCAATTGGCTCATTCGCTTGCTTAAGCTAAACGTTGATTCTGATTCCGCAGAACTGGGTTGGGTGTGGAAAAGTATTTGTTGTTAACATTCTTTTTTCATTCGGTTTTTCCAGTTACGAGTCCTTTTTTAAAGTTGATCGTTTTGTGTTCATTTTGTTTAGTTCTTTTTTCGTAACAGATTTAATGTTTAGTATAGAGCTTAGAAAAATTCGCAGTGTGAGATAGGCAAGAAGTAAGGTATGTAGCAACATCAGCACGGCAAAGGGCACTCCTTTAAAGGCAAGGAAGGGCAAAAATATTTTAAGTCAAGTGATAGCGATTGCTGTATGAGTCGTACGATTTTTGAATCAAGCACGGGCAACGCCGGGCCATGCTGCTAGTAACAGCTAAAATGGATAGCACTTGTAACTCAGCGAGAAAATAATGGCATCATCAAGTTGTTGCAATTCCACACTACTTCAAACAAAAAGGTAGGAAGGAAACCCCAACCAGTACTGGAAAGAGTAATAACAGCTAAAATGGATAGCACTTGTAACTCAACGAAAAAATAATAACATAATCAAGATGTTGGCAATCCACACTCCTTCTAATTTAGAAAGGAAACCTCCATCAGTATTGGAAATATCGATAACAGTTAATGGAGTTGAAAAACCTAATTCCTTAATAGTAGTTTTTCTCATATTCTCTATCAGTCGGTAACCCCCTTGCATCCTGGTGGCTTTTTGCCTTTGATCTTCAAAAATTTAAATGCAATGTCAATCGTTATCTTCTGACATCTTTAATTTTTGTTCTTTTATTGTTCTCTCTATTTAACCCGTCCTGTGTATGATGATAAACTACATCTGCGTCCTGGGTAAGACGATAAACTATGTCCAACAGCAAGGCCTCTGATCAGGAGGTTTTGAGGAGCATGGAACCACTTCTTAATTGCTGGTGTTCCCAGGTCCGCTATGACCCGGAGTGGTAGCACTTGTTAGGGTCCCAGCTATGGGCATATAGTTAACCCCGAAACTGGGGTTAAACACTATGAAAGTGTAAAAACAAGTTTTAATACCAGAAATACTTTGTAAAAAAATTATTTCCAGCAATAAATTTTTGAAGAAAAAAAAACTATAACAGCCATACATTTTTGAGGAAAAATATTACCAGAAATAGTTTTTTGAAAAAAATTATTACCAGCAACACATTTTTGAAAAAAAAAAGAAAAAATTATTACCAGAAATAGATTTTTGACAAAAAATATTACCGGCAATGAAAACTTTGTCGACATTAAATAAGACATTGTTGTTGATATGCCGTAAAACAAACCAAACCAAACTCTCTACTTAACAGTGTTTTTCGCTTATCCTCTATCACACAGTAACCCTTGCGTCTTAGTGGTTTTATTGCCTTGCTTAGGGTGAAATTATTAAATAAAAAGAATGTTTCCTTATAAGGAAACGGCTAATATTACCATTAATATTCCCAGTCACCGAGATGTTTTCACTCTTTTTTAAATCTTATTTTAAATTTATTTTCCATTCGACTGTCTACTCTCCCACCCTGCCTCCTACACTGTCTTTGTCACCACCCCCTCTTTTTTTTCTCTTCTTCCTTCTAACCTTTCTCCGCTCTCTTTCTCTCCGCCACATTTTCTCGTTATTCTTCTATTCACTTTTCTTCAAATACTTCCTCTTTCCACCTTATTTTCATTTTCTCTTTTTCAACTTCTTTATGTGTTTTTCTCCTCTTCTCTCCTATGCCTCATCTCTTCCACGTCCGGTTCACACTCCTCTACGATCTGTTGAACAGGAGTAGAGGTTTATCCCTTTGTTTAGGATCAGAGTTTCCGGATCCTTCTAAAGTCTACTTCAACTCTATGCTTCTAACGTATCTGCCTAAAACTCTTAACTTTTACTTAGTATTTATTTACATACTTTTCCCTCAATAGGAGTAGACAAGTTTGTCTATCGTCCGGTTCACACTCCTTCTCAATATTTTGAACAGGAGTAGAGGTTTATCTTTTTTTTCCTGTTTACGATCAGGTTTTCCGGTTCTTTGTAAAGTCTACTTCAAATCTATACTTCTAACGTCTCCCGTCTAAACTCTGAAATTTTTACTATTTATTTTTTTCCTCAATAGAGGTAAATAGGTTCACCTATCGTCCGGTTTACACTCCTCCACGATCTTTAGAACAAGAGTAGAAGCTTATCACTTGTTTCCTGTTTCGGATTTGTTTTCCGGTTATTTCTGAATTCTACTTCAACTCTATACGTCTAACATGTCCGCCTAAAACTCTGAATTTTTATTTACTATTTATTTATCGAATTTAATCATTTCTCCCCATGCAAGGAGCTAATGCCACTAGTACGCAAGAGATTACAGGGAGTGAAAACGAAAGAGAAGACCAAGAATAGAGAGGATTGAGGAGAGGATAAAAGAGGACAGAAAATGGTGACTGACATTGCATTTAAGTTTTTGAAGATTGTAGTTGTTAGTGAAGCAAGTAAACGGAAGGAAATTCCACGGGTGGGAAATGTTAGCAAAGAAACTGTAGGGCTAAAAGTGGCGGTTGCATTGTTTAGGTTTGAGACTCCGGTTCCCTCTAGATGTGGCAGAGAGCAATAGTTACCGTTGAAATATTAATAATTATAGTAATATAGAATTTTGTTTATAGATGAGAAAAATAATCGGTGGTGAAGTTTGTGCCCAGAGAATATGTGCTTCGTCAGAATTACTAATATAAAATGTCAAAACAATACTGTTTATATGAACTATGGAATACCAATTGAGATGAAGAGACTGTTCATTTAATTGTGAAGTCAGGGAGGGAAGTCAGTAATCAGAGTGTATTCTAAGTTTACCAAAACCCCGGTCTTTGTCGCTACCACCGCGGTTGTTTGTGCGAAAAAAAACCAGTCAAAGTCGATGTTTGGAGCTGGGTGAAGTTAGCTGACAATAGAGAGAGAGAGAGAGGGAGTAAGTGAAAGTGAAAGCGTCCGCTTGCGACTGCAATAAGGGAGGAAGTGAACTCAGGCTATCTGCAATATCGGTGTAATACTGCCAGTGAACCCTCTTATATCCTGACAGGGGAATAATTACGGCAACTACTAAGACCAAAAAGGATGAACCCGAAAACTACTTCCTCTTCTTTCAGAATTAATTGCAATATTTGTTTTTTTTTTTTTTTTTTTTCTGGACTTTATTTCATATACACTATTTTCTTGTAAAAGAAGCATTATTCTTTTTGTACCAATTTCTTCCTTATATACATCTACATAAGTTTTTCTTTGGACACGAGTCGTCTTGTTCATATTCGATTTTTTTTCTGCTTAGCCTGATTCTCACCCCGACGAACTTGCAGGTAGACAAGCTGAATCTTCCGGGATCTACGATTTGTTATTTGCTCTCCAGAATCCCAAAAATCACAACGTGGCTGGAAAGTGAAATCGAATCGACATTGTGAACCGTAGACCTTGATTGAATCTGTAATATTGGACCAGGACTGGACCAACGGCCGGTCTTGTAGAGTACATCGAGCCAGTGGAGTCAGGATAGGTGTTACATAAAGTCTTTTCCTTCTCTTGCAATTCTGATGGCCTTTTGTGTCTTGTTGGTATTATCACCTTACTTGGAGTGTTGCCTCTTACTCTGTAACCCTCTACCTCAAGTGGCTCTTGGAACTTTTACAGAGTAAACGTCGTTGTAATAAAAATCTTCTTCCACTATTTCATGTTTTTTAGCAACCGTCTTTTTTTCTCCGCCATTTTCTTTTTATTTGTTTTTTTGTTCATCATTTCTCATAATTAGAAATAAATATACCTTCCATTTAAATATTAAAAAGATTTGTATTTATTTTATTCTATTTATTATTTGTTTTTTAACGAAGGGTGACTCGGGTACGTCTCTTTGGTGTAAGAAAGAAGAAGGTGACGAATATTACCTGCTGTCTGGTGTGGACTCCCGCGGCAAAGATAACAATACCATTTTCACCAAAGTTTCTTACTATCGTGAGTGGATTGACAAGATTCTCGCTTCACATCGCTAGTGATTGATTAAAAAATAAAATTTTAAAAAAATGCAAACTCATTTGTATTAGTAATTACAGTTGTATGATTACCCCTACTTGTCTGCCAAAGAACCTCTGCTAACGAACGCTAAACGGCGTTGCCAAAAGCAATGCAGAAGAAAAAGGCGCAGGTCTCATTCCGAACAAAAAGATTATAAATGAATATTGAGGAAATTTTATCATTTTGCCCTTCCCACTCGTGAAAATTGTAAATAGGGGACTAATTTTAAATTTTATAAAGTAGTAGTATTATAGTGACTGAGATTTGAAAGACTAGTGTAAATGTGGTGAAAAGGAGAATATTCGAGTGCATAAGTCAGTGGACAATGTTTAACCCTCGTGTCCTAAAAAAAAAGGTGTGTCGGATATTCCCTTGACACCGCTATTATTACTGTATACAATATGGGAGGAGTCATAAAAATGACTTCAAAGCGTGGCACATTTCGACATGTACTCTTTCCCTGTTACCCCCAAAATTGTTGCCAGACAGAAATGGAAATTAGCTTGTGGGTCACAGGTGTCCATTTCAGTTTCATACAAATTGTGTCTGACGGTGGGGTATACGTTTACGGTTTGTGTGTACTCATGTATATTTTACGTCAATGACAGACCTAAAAAATATGTCGACAAAGTAAAAAAAAAAATTTAAAAACTTTAAAAAATAATTTCGTTTATTACTGAATAATTTCCGAAAATGAAATAAAATTTTATAATTACCTGAATTTTTAGAGTTTTTTTTTTTTTTTTTTTTTTCTCCAGTTTTTTTATTTTATTGCTCAGCCAGCCCAAGGTAGGGATTATCCAGACTGAGAGGCAAGGGAATGTATAATTCCAAATGTCTTATTTCAAATTTAACTATGTGTGCATATATGTGTGGGTGTGGGTGTGTGTGCGTGTGTGTATACATTGAATGCCACTAAGCATATGTAAGACACTTATGCACAACAGACATACGCATATGACATTACGCATGCGCATGCCAAGTCATAGGCCGACAGAATGTGACGGTCAGAGAATTAATTTTTATATATATATATAATAGATTTAAGTACATGCCTCCACAGAAACGTGATATGTAAGGTTTAAAATGTATTTTAAAAAATGGAAAGTCTTTCTTGAAGCTTTTATTTTAATTTCAAGCTAATTGATTAAATTTAATTTTTCCAATAAGCAAAATAATTTGCTGTATTTCAAACCAAATTTAAATGAGTTCTTGGTTTTGAAATTGCCATTTTTTTTTATCCACCTTTCATTAAAATGTAATTCTCTTTATTAAAAATCCCCCAAAAATAAAATGTTTTTCACTGCAAAAAAAAGACGCTAACATTTGCTATGCTAAGTTATAGTCAGCCTGCTGACGCAATAAAAACAAAATTAACCAGTTTCGAAGGTTCTAAAACTTCGATGGTTCGATAACTTTAACTATATATATATAGAGAGAGAGAGACAGAGACAGAGACGGAGAGAGAGCGAGAGTGTGTGTGTGTGTGTGTGTGTGTGTGTGTGTGTTCCAATAACTTGGACCGACTTTAAATATGAAGTTTAAGCGTCTAATAACTTTTTTTTCTTTTTCTTCCAGATTTAACAACCTATGTCTTTGTTAATTTCAACCCTGGAAAGATTAACAATCAAACAACGTGTTAAAGTTATCGAAGCCTATTGCCAAAATGGACGTTTAAACAGAAATGCATTTCGTGCACTTCGCGATTTTTGGGGTCAACCTAATCGACCAACCGAGAGTGCAATTGGAAAAGATTTAACGTTGTTGTGGTGGGGTTCAATTCCTGCGCGCGATGACGAAGAAGGGGTCTGGATTTTCGGCCACACTCTCGTGCACTACAGCAATATTCTCAGCTGAACGGCGTAAACGAGCACGCAATGTTTTCACATCTGCCACCGACCCAGTTTGTTTGAATTTAAGAACATGTTTTCCAATTGCACTCTTGAAACGTTGTTTGATTGTTAATCTTTCCAGGGTTGAAATTACCAAAGTTGTTAAATCGGAAAGAAAAAGAAGAAAAAAAATCATTAGACTCTTAAACTTAATTCATATTTAAAATCGGTCCAAGTTATTGGAACACCCTTTATTTTACCAAAAAAAAAAAAAAAAAAAAAAAAAAAGAGATGATTTAAATTCTCCAAGAAGTTCTGCGTATAACTAATATAATCATTAATTGGCACAAAATTTAATTTCTCGAAATTTCATAAAATTAAATGAGTGGAGAATAACAGGTGCAAAAAATGTCTTTACCAAGATTTTCTAGAAGAAAAAAATAAATATTTCTAAAATAATTTCATTCATTTGTGAATAAGTTCTGAAAGTTTCATCGAAATCTAACAATTATTTGATTTTTGCAAGAATTTCCAAATTAATGTCTTTTAATGCAAAAAAAAATTCTATATTAATCTTTGATCTCCCGCGTTGACACAAGAAAAACAAGATTTTAACCAAAGTTTCGAACGTTCTTAAAAGGATAAAGAAATATAATTTAATAATAAAAAAAATCCTTTGCTCTTTCCTCTTAATAATAACATAAAGATTTGGACAATAAAACTATTAAGTTCATTTTTTCATCAAACATGGTTTTCATTAAGTTTGGGGCATTTTTTCATCATGGCGTGCTCGTTTTTTTAGCGAATCGGTGGAGGTACATAGCTTTCAGCATTTCTGAGTTATCTCCCCAAGAACTTGGACCATAAAAAAACGATTTCCTTTTTAAATTACGCGGAAGGGAAGGCATTTAAAACGACAAACAAAAACAAAAATTTGTTGACGTCACTTGAGAGAGAAAATAATATTAACCCTATCCTAGATGAACGGGGGGGATCTCCCCCTCCAACAGACAAGGTTCATTTTACATTGCTCCTTTTCTTGATTAAGGTATTGATTCCAGGTATGTTACTAAAAATAGACTGTCAAGAAAAAAAAATTGTTGACTTATTCTAAAAAGGTAACTGACTTTTGTGAATACAACTTTTGCTTTGTAATAGCTGATGTAAGCATATTTTTGCAGACGGGAGGCTTTTTGAAATTTTAGAAATATAGTCTTACTTTCTTCCTCCAACACAGATGCTTTTTGATTTCCGTACACAAATATTTCTAAGCACAGTCAGCGTGAATTCTTTGAATCATAAATGAAGCTATTGCATTGAAGAATTTATTTACTTTTTGTTGTAGCATACCTACGGGCGATAATGGGTATGTCCCAATTCACATAAATATAGTAGTAAATACTGTGTTGGTCTGCAGTTGGGGATTCGTCTCCAGCTCTGCTAGTGAAACTCTATGCCTCCAGTTACCCGACCCCGTTTTATACGGGGTCTACAAGGAATTTTTAACCTAGCCTACGGGCTCGGATACCCCACATTAAATTCGGCCTTGTGCCACATCTGACCGCGTGGGGCGGTTGGTAGATATCCTGCAGTTGGAGATTTGTCTCCAGCTGTGCTGGTCAAACTCTCTGCCTCCTGGCAGAGAGGATCACCAGACGATACTATGTCGAAGGGCAGAGTCTCGTCTCGGGAAACAGCTACCCGACTCCGTTTTATACGGGATCTACGGGGAATTTCTGGCCGCGTGGGGCAGTTGGTAGATATCCTGCAGTTGGAGATTCATTGTGGGATTCACTTGACTCACTTCTAGTAGTGCAATACTTCTATGCACCGTTGGCGAATCTTATATGTGTTGTTCTTATCCTAAGTATTATCTTTTATTACCAAACTTCATGTTATTATTCTATTCAGTAACTTTCCCTTGGTTACAACACTTTTCAAACTCCAGGTTTAAAGACACTCAGTCAGTTAAGCCCTGTACGACATACACGCTTGGTCGATCATGTCTCTTTTGATTCTTGACTCACTAGACAGAAGATTTCCCCGAAATAGTTTGCCGTTTCTTTCTGTGGTAGACTGGTTGCCAACCATTGCTATAGATCCCAGTCTTTCCTGCTATTCAACCCATAGCTAAGGGGAGAAGAGAGGGATTCATGCCTTTCCCAGGCGTATTTGTGTATAAGTAATGACCATGACTGGAATTCGAATTCAGTTCTCCTATTTCTCAGTTCAAGCCGATATCTATTACATCACACTGCACATTAATGATGTTACTACTGAAAACACGTGCACAGTGAATAAGACAGAAAGCACTAAAGACAAAGTGTTATATATATTAAATATATAATCCTCAAATGCTGTTGAAATTAAGACCTAAAAGCCACTCCTCCTGCTTACAGGAGGGGCTGGAAGGACTCAATATATAGACAAACCTCTCATCAACGGACTAATAGGTGGATGAGAGGTCCGTTAAAGCTGATTGTCCGTAGATGGGAAGGGATCATTGTTGAGTTATAAAACCAAGATAGTAACTGCCAGTAGTTATGCTCATAATGTAAATAATATAAACATGTATCACACATTATGAAATGGACAAAGTCCAACATTTATTTTTTAAGACATTTTTCATGTTTATACATTCTTTTTTATAGATACAAATATTTAAGTAAATGCTTTGTTTATAATAAACAGTATTAACAACATTTGCCGGCTTGAATGTCCGAGAAATTTTCATAGAAAATATGCGACCTCCGACAGGAATCGAATCTGTATCCTATACGAAACCGTCATATATCCTGACGCGCCTTAACCGTATAGGATACAGGTTCGATTCCTGTCGGAGGACGCATATTTTCTATGAAAATTTCTCGGACATTCAAGCCGGTAAATGTTGTTAATACTGTTTATTATAAACAGAGCATTTACTTAAATATTTGTATCTATAAAAAAAAAGTATAAACATAAAAAACGTCTTTAAAAATTTAATTGTCGGACTTTGTCAATTTCATAATGTGTGACGTCATTTGTTTACATTTGGATACGCATTGAACAGATATGAATGTATGAGAGAAAATCATGGAGAATTGTAGTTTAAAAACAGTAAAATCGACCTTGCTAACCGAACGCTCACTGTGGCCCAATCGGTTAAGGCACGTCAGGCTATATGACGGTTCCGTATAGGATACAGGTTCGATTCCTGTCGGAGGATGCATATTTTCTATTACAATTTCTCGGACATTCAGGCCGATAAATGTTGTTAATACTGTTTATTATAAACAGAGCATTTACTTAAATATTTGTACCTATAAAAAAAGAACGTATAAACATAAAAAATGTCTTTAAAAAAATAAACATGTATATATGGGATAAATAAATATATGCTTAATAGATATATTAATTAAAATAGCAAAAACAATCGATTTTTCAAAGCTACTTTCTCATGTACGCGCTATTGTATTGTACTTTACATACTGTACACCTGTCTTTGTTTACAAAGACAGGTGTACAGTATGTAAAGTACAATACAATAGCCACCGCCCCACAAGCGGTCACTTTTGATACTAATACGAATCGTTGTGCTGAGACTGCAAATTTTGAAATTCATTGCTGACAATTTGGAAGTTTTTCCCTGCGTAACTTCTGTTATTTTGCCTGCATTTTTGTCTTTTTCATCTGAAGTCCGTTGATGGAGGGGGGGGGTCTGTAGATTGATTTGTCTGTATATATATATATATATATATATATATAGATAAAAGGCAAAAAATAATCAAGTTTCAAACAATTTAAACCATTACAGCACTTCCTTAATTATTCGGTGTATGGCCATATCACATTGAAACACTACCTCTCATATGATTACCAAAGTTAAGCAACATTGAGCCTGGTCAGTACCTAGATGGGGGATGGCCTAGAAATACCAGGTGCTGTAAGCTTGGATGTACAGGTAGCATAATGGATACCAGCTCAGAATTGGAAATTGGAGAGCCAAGTTTCCACATTCAGTCAGGTTTGTTATATTAACTTATGCACAAATACCATTGGGAAAGATATGAATCCAGCTTTTCCCCCCAGCTATGGGTTAATTAATAGGACTTGTATCTGTAAATCATTATTATCTCCCCACCCAAAATCCTTACAATCTAAAAGTATTTTCTGGCTTTAAATAACCTGCAAAATGTTGGTAAGTCATTAATAAAAAAACAAATCAATCTATCAATTAATAAAGCCTCGATTACCCAGAGCTCTTAGGACAGTAGTTGAAAAAACATGTTCAGATAATTAAAAATTTTGGATAATTAAAACTTCCAGATAACTGAATACTTAGATTGTCAAAAAAGAAATTTAACGTTTCAAATACTTTGTTGGATTTTCTGTCTATATTTCTGTGATGAGGTATTATTTACATTGTTCAGACTATTGTCCTCATCTGTGTCACCATATTTATTACAATGTTTTGGCCTTCTTCAGGTGGTTGGAATGTCGAACTCAATCCTTTATTTCACTCACTGGGGTAGAATGTTCTAGTTCCACATGCCATGTTTAATGGA
>OZ010575.1:18934791-18937291 GCA_963932145.1 Acanthosepion lycidas
GTTTAGCTTCTTCAGTTTGGAATGAAAGACAAAATGATGTGTAAAGAAAATATGTTGTGATTTTTTAGGGTAAGAAGGGCAATAAATTAAATTACCTTATCAGATCAGACAAGAAACAGTTTGTTTGTTTTTTAAATCGAAGACACCAACAGCCTTATATATATATATATATATATATATATTAATTATTATAATTTTATCATATAGAAAAAAAGTTTACTCACTGCAAAGATGCAACTTTGTTTCAGTGCATTTCAATAGCACCTCAGTGGGTGAGAGCAAAAAATGGTTATGAACAATTCTGCTCTGTATTGAGCACCCTTTTAAGAATAGTAATTGTTGGTTATTGGAATTTATTCCATATACACCAATCCCATACTTGGGTATATATATATATATATATATATATATGTGTGTGTGTGTGTGTGTGTGTGTGTGTGTGTGCAGCAAACACACATTTTCTGGTCATCAGTTCTGGTAGGGTAAAGTGTTTATTTGATTTTTAAATCCAAGACACCAATGAACCTAATACACGCACACACACACACACACACACACTTTCTGATCTCTGGATCTGATAAAGTAATTTATTTTATTGCCCCTTTTATTCTCAAAAATCACAATGCATTTTCCTTACACACCATTTTGACTTTCATTCCAGCCTGAAGACGCTGAACCTGACAGCTGTCACAATGGCGGAACACGTTGTATAAAAGCTTTTCTATTTTGTGCCATTATCACTTCTCTTGTTTTGGATACTATCATACATCATACAAAAATGCATGTAATTATTTTTATTAAATTACCAGGTTAATATATTGTATATTGAAACCTTGGCATTTCTTGGATCAATAGTGGTTACTTGTCAATGGCCACCTCCTCTTCAATTAGCCAATTACTTTTGTACTGTTAACTGTTAAGGCTTCAGCCTCTCCTTCTATGATATATATTACAAGTTGAAAACCTATTTACGAAGATTCCTGTCAAGAAAACAATTGATATTTTTAAAAATATTTATTATCATTCTTCTCTCCCATCTGTAAAAATTAACCCCACAATTAAAAAAAAAGAAATAGTTTATTAGCTTTCACAACACATGTTCCATTTTGCGATCATGTCGGTAATATCTATACCCAGACTAATGGTGTTGCTTTGGGCGGCCCTTTATTTACCTACTTTTACGTGGCCCTTGTTTCAAACAAAATAGTTATTGAATTAAATAAATCCACTATTTATGTAAGATCAGTCCGTTATGTGCAATGCGTGATACATGCTTAGGCGATCATGTATCTTTCGATACATGACTGACGAGGCAGACTTTTTCCCGTAGTAGGTTGCCATTTCTTTCTGCAGTAGACCAGTTGCTATCCAAGGCTATAGAACCCAATCTGTCCTGCTATTTACCTATAGCTGTGGGGAGAAGAGGATTCATACCTTTGCCAAGGGTATTAGCATGTAAGTGAATGTAATGTATTCGACTGGAATTTGAACTCAGCTCTCCGATTCCTCAATCTGAGCTGCTATCCATTACTCCACCGTGCCTCCTCTTATGTAAGATACATAGATGATATTTATATACAGAAAGAAAACTGTCTGTGACATTATAGAACTTAAACAAAATTTCAAGAAGAATTCTGTTAAAGTTACTTTTGAATAAAACATTAATAAAAAAGAAATGTTCTACTGCTTCCCATCTATAAAATGATGCCCACTTCTAAATCTTGTCTCCTAAACCATATAAGTGAATGTTCTGAAAGTTATAAATTTATGGTCATAAATAATTTAATGCAGAACGCTAAATTGGTTTCCTCATTTAAAACAATTTTTCTTAAGGAATTAAGTAACATAAAACAAACAATTATAATAATTAGGTTGGTGCAAAAATAATTTTGTTTTCTAACATATGTTACTATGTGAGAAAACGAAATTATTTTTGCACCAACCTAATAACAGTTATATTATTAGGTTGGTGCAAAATCATAATTATTAGGTTGGTGCAAAAATAATGACGTAATAATGTCGTTTTTTTGACGTTAAAAAATACGTCAAAAAACGACATTATTACGTCATTATTTTTGCACCAACCTAATAATTATGATGCTATCAAACTGGGCTTCATTACACAAAAATAATCTTAATATAAACCTGAGTTATCAAGATAAGATAAAAAATAATAACATATTTTACAGAAAAAAAATGGACCACAACAAAATTGATAAAATTGCAATAACAAAGACAATATGCTAGACCTGTCTATAGATTAAAACCTGTTGATACCAAAAAAAAACAAAAAAACATAAGATTTTTTAATCATTTCACCTTCAGCAAAGAAACTCAGATAGAAGGAGTTACTGAATGTGAGTGAATACAAGAAAAACAAAAAAAAAATTATTAACCCCTTCCTTGCTAATTATTTTGGGAAAAATGTTTCATTTTTAGACAGATTTTTTTATTTCTTTTTAATATAGTAACTAAGAGGTACCTTGAAGTACCCGGGCCA
>OZ010575.1:18942291-18979791 GCA_963932145.1 Acanthosepion lycidas
CATATAGATAGATAGATAAATACATATAGATAGATAGATACATACATACAGATACATACATACAGATAGATAGATACATACATACAGATACATACATACATATATACATACATATAGATACATACATACATACATACATACAGATAGATAGATACATACATACATATAGATAGATACATACATACATACATACATATATATATATACATACATACATACATATAGATACATACATATATACATACATATATACATACATATAGATACATACATATAGATACATACATATATACATACATATAGATACATACATATATACATACATATAGATACATACATACAGATATACACACACACATATATATATATATATATTTAGATACATACATACATATATATGGATAGATAGATAGTTGTATATTTAGGCAGCAATCCTTCCTTTATGCATGTTTCATTAAAAACTTTAATGAGTCTTTAAAAAGGTCCATCAACAAACTAATAACTGCTCACAACGTGGAAGTCAGTTCCCTGAAAATTCAAAAAATAGTTGGAAATTACCAACCGGGATATTTATATGGAAACATAAAACCCATAAACCAGGATACCTGCTACGACCAGATACCAACACCTAATTATGAACTATCAAAATTCTTGAACGACATCATAACTCCATACCTACCTACCAATTACAGCATCACGTCCACCCACGAATTCCTGCAAATTTTAAAAACTACAAAAAAAACATACCAAGGTATAATAACGTCACTTGACGTCAAAAGCTTATTTACAAACGTCCCCGTCAACCAAACTATTGACATTATCCTCAATTCTGTATATACTAATAATTCCATTCCTCTGTCATCCATCAAACCATCCATCTTAAAAAAATTACTACACGCATGCACAACCAAAGTTCCATTCTATGTCCATAATGGCAACATTTACACCCAAATTAATGGTGTTAGTATGGGAAATCCACTCGGTCCATGCTTTTCCAACTATTACATGTCCTACATAGAAAATACTATATGTACACATGTCCACAAACCAAAAATATATGTTCGCTATGTAGATAATATTTTTATTTTAGCAAATAACATTAAAGAAATAGAGACACTTAAGACCACATTTGAGAAAAACTCCGTCCTTAACTTTACATATGAACTTAGCCAAATAAACAAACTTCCATTCTTAGATGTCCTCGTTGAATACAGCAATAACACTTTCATTACATCATTATACAAAAAACCCACCACCTTAACTTCAAAAGCAAATGTGCACTTAGGTACAAAATAGCAGTAATAAAAATCTTTCTCAATAGACTACTCTTCCTCAAAGAACTTAATCATGTTAAACAAACACTAATCAACAACGGTTTCCCTAACCACCTTATAGACCACCAAATTAGACTATTTCTCCCCATTTATTACAAAAACCAAATGCACATTAATTACAAACAAGACGAATCTTCTCTAAGGCATATTATAAAGAAATATACTACTCCAATTGACCCGAATAAAAACATCAAATTAATTATCTATTATAAAAAATTTAAGACAGCCAACCTTATCCTCAAAAATAACAACACACCAGTTAAGTCAAAATTACAAAGAACGAACATTATCTATGAGTTCAAATGCCCCTTAACGAACTGTGTTCCTGATCAAACCGGACTCATAAATAATTACGTCCGTTACACAACCACATGCTTATCCAGATGTCTTACGTTACACCTATCTGATCACAGCTCCATTAGAACCCATTTAAACACACACACAAATTTACCAGATTCCATTAGGAACATACTAGTAGAAAACACAAATATATTAACTGCATCCACCTGTAAAAAAGACTAAAAATAGTGGAAGCTTTAATAATAAAAAAGAAAATGCCAACTCTTAACAATATTAACTACGAACAAAGCCACAATGTGCTAAGCGTATTTGGAAATTAAAAACATCCCTACCACACATTAAGACATACACATAACGCACACACTCAATTAAGCTGAAAAATCGAATCATCCTTGATAATGGCTAAAGGTATAGCCAAAAGGGCTCGGAAATATAAAACATTTGGACAGTTCTTACACACCCTTTGTCCAGAAAAAAAAGCTCTTGTTTGAACAAAAGAGAAAATTAAATAAAAAGCTTAACCGTAGTACCTTGTCTGTCGTTTTTAATGAAACATGCATAAAGATAGATAGATACATACATACATACATACATACATACATATATATATTGGGTCTGATGGGTACATTGTCACCATATTATATTTTTAATTTTGCACAGGTGCATTATTTGTTTTTGATTTTGTCAACTGCACAGTACAGTAGTGTCAATTGACACTGTCTGTGAAAAAAAGAGCACCATGACGCAATTCCTTCTGACAGAAATTACTTTTATTGATTGATTGACTTTTATAGCATGAGTTATCTATTGATCACTTTTCTGCTAGCCTGAAAAAATATTAAATTCTCTTAATTTTTATATATTTTTTCTGCTGTTTTATCATTAATATTATTGTTATTATTATTGTATGTATATACAAAAAAATATTTTATGCCAATGTGCTTCATTCCTTGAGGAACTTTATCAAGGCAAGTAAGTTCTTTATTTACTATCCTAATGTACCTGTGCCGTCAAAATTGACAGCAAGATGTAATGTATTATAAGTAATACGTTTTATTTTGTAAGTAATTTTCATTTAATCCCTGTACAATTTTGTAATTTAAAATAGTTCATTGTTAACAATTATAATTGAACAGTGTACAATTTTTTAAACACCTCAGGAAAGATATCCCTAATTTATCCTCATAAATGTTACATATTTACAACCAAAATTTTTTTTTGTTTTAATTGCAAAAGTTCCCAAAGCACGATAACATAAAGCTGTCCATCCTTCTACTCAGGATTTTATTAAATGTCAAAACTCTGGATGTCGAAATTTGATACAATTTAGTTCTTACTGTGAACTGTGTCGCAGGGAGAGGGAAAGAAGGGGGTTGCTTTGTAGCTTTTTGAATGAGGAAATGAATGGGTTCTTTTACACACTGCCGCTCAACTGTTATATACAAAAACAATTTATATATATGTCGCGTATTATATCTAAGAATTCTGTCTGAATTTTTAGGATGAGGAATTAACATTATTTACATTATTTGCAGTCAGTTTCATGTCCTCATCTATGTTATCATATTTCAGCCATTGTTCTCCTTGGCCTTCTTCAGGCACCTGTTGATCCAGGTAACCTTTAGTGGATTTCAAACCAAACCCATTATTTAATCTATGGAGGTAAATTGTTATCTACCTGCTAGTCATGCCTAGGGATATCTCGTCTTGACCATCGGCTGAAGCTTACCCAGATTGACAGACACCTTGAACAGGCCAGAGAGCACAACAGCCAAGACATTGATGAGGATATTAGTCTTAATGTAAATAACCATTTACTATTGCTTCTAATTTTTGGAGAATTCATGTTTATCTAAAAAGAAATAGTCATTCATTTGCCAGAATTATATTTGGTAATTGAATGACAAAGTGGGGCAAAGTCTATGCAACATATTTGTTCTCAAATTGGACTTCATTGGACCAAAGTAATGTTCTTATTGATAGAACTGAAACCTCCTGATGAGTGGACTGAATGATTACAATAAAAGTTCCTCTACAAAACTCTTGAGTCGAGGTACTAAATATAACATCAGTCAGCTAAGCAACAAATTTGCATTAATCCTAGAACTATATATATATAGAAGCGGAGTGGGAAGTAATATACATAAATGTCAGTTATATGTAAACACCAAGAGATACGTGAATGCTAAATTGTTAAATTTTCTATTTTTTTTAATTATTGACATCTGATGTGTCTAGACACACAGCACAGCTGATCTCATTCAGTTTCACAATACTTTTGTTTTTATTGCTGCTGTTTTATTTTAAATATCCCACATTGTGATAACTGAAGATTTGTTAAGAAAGGTGGAATGAACCATGGATGATTCGGAAAACAGTGCACTTTCTTTTGATACGTTTTATTTTGTAAGTAATTTTCATGCACATTGCCCTATGCCACATGATATGTCCCAGAAAGGGATATATATGTTCAAAGTAGAAAAGTGGTTGTTGACTACTGTAACCAGGTAGGACAATCTAGCAGGTAACTGTAATAGATTGGTCCTCGTTGTAGTCGTAGGCAATAAGCATAGGAAATAGGCGAAGACTATAGGCATAGCCAGTAGGCATCGTCCATGTACCTCCATATCAGTCTGTATTTATGGCTGACACCAGCCAATCATATTACTGTGAGGGTGAACACAGGTGTATGCATATTCATTACATCACCACACAAACAGGAGAACCCAGTCATGTTTGTCAGATAATTTCTGTAACTACATCACCCCTTACAACTGGTTACCTAAATCCTCCTCTATTCATTTTATGAATATGCAGAAGATCAAATCTATACTTGAAATTTACTCTTCTTTCTATAACCACTCATCATACCATATTTCTTTTTACATTAATAGTAGCAGTATCTTTTTTTTAAATTTTTTATAAGATGAAGCTTTGTCGGCCATTATAATTATTTTTTTACTAGCATTTACTTTCCCCTTCATTTTTTATCAGATAAAGCATTGTTAGCCATTACTATTAATTTTAACTAGTATTTATTTTCATCTTCATTTTTTATTAGATGAAGCACTATCATCTATTATTAATTTAACTAGTATTTACTTTCCCTTCATTTCCTATCAGATGAAGCACTGTCAACCATTATTATTAATTTTTGACTTTAATTTCTCCTTCATTTTCTATTAGATGAAGTATTATCAACTATTATAATTACCTATAAAACATTATCAATCATTAGTAATTTTTGACAACTGTTTACTTTCATCGTATTTTTATTTTAGTAATTTAGTTTCACTATTTTTAGTTGGTTGTCAATGCTTAATTTACTAAAACCTAAAAGGTTTCATCTAGACTAGAGTTGAATCGAATTCAGGTTTGCAATACTGTAGCAATGTGAAGAAACCCTTTTGAAACTCCTATGTGATGGAAATCAGTTGGTAGGATATACAGACAGCCAGTATCCCCACTCTTTTCCATTTGAAAAACTTCTGTGTGAGAGGGTGGTTTAGAAAATCTGACTTCATATTTCATACACTGATGTGTCATTGTTGAGTCATAATAAGTCTTTTAAACATTAAATGTTGGGAAATCTTTTAAAAAAAATCAAATGACAAAACATCAAAGCTAAGGAAATGTGTGACAATGTATTAAAATCTAAACCTTTCTTACCACCAATAAATAAAAAAAAAAAAAAAATGGGTGACACCAACTTATCCATAAAAATGATACACAATCTTGGTTTTTGATTAAAAAGACATGCCTCCTTGCATTATTGTATTTAGGCTAGTTTTCCACTCTAAATTACTCCAAAAATGTACTCTTGCAGCCCACAGTTGTGGTCCGTCATACATTTAAAAATTTTTTTTTAATTTTATTTAAATTTTTTAATTTAATTTTTAATTTGTTTAATATTTTTTTTAAATTTTATTTAATTTTAAATTTTATTTAAATTTAAACTTTTTTAAAAAAATTTAAAAAAATTGACTCTACAGCTGTAGTCCTTCACAAGTTTTTTTTTAAATTGTGCTAGCCTGACCGAAACCATATTGGGATGTGCGCATAACGTAGCCATTACCAACACGGAATTGATGTGTAGGGCTCAAATTCCTGAGGCTGTTGCATTTACTTTTGCACAAATATCCTTCAGAAAGGCATGAATCCACCTCTTCACCCCCACCAGGTAGGGGTTAATAGCAGGGCAGACTGTGCACTCTAGCTTTTGCTTGCAACCAGACTAGGAGAAGGACAATGCTGAATTCAAAATTCACTCTGTAAAAACCTACTTGCTATGGAAATGGCAGTAACAGCATATCGGGTGGTCTGGCTGTGGCTCTATACTCCACGGGGGGGTGGGGAGGTTTACAGGGGTTAACATACATGCATATCATTTGTGCCATTGAGCCAGTAAGAGTCAGGATTTTTTTGTTTTTTTTTAATCTGCAACTCAAATGGAGATGACAGAACTAAACTAAATCTCTCTTTCTCTCTCTCCCTCACACACACACACACACAAACATACACAGAGAAAAAGTAAAACAAATAAAAATCAATCTGGATCAAGTTTATGGTGGAAACTAGGGAGCCACAAAAGAAAAGGATGGAAAATAAAAATTTAAACTAGCAAGAGCAGAGAAATATGGTAACAGAATAGGTTACGTACCTATCTTTCATTTTTGGAGAAAACATTAAAAAAAGAGATCAAAATGGCAGATATAAGGATCATCAAGCTTTCAACAAGACTTTTTACACTTGCATTTGCACACAAATGAAATACCACCTTTTCTGGAACAAGTTTATAGACGAATTCATGAAATCGCAAAAGATTAAGAAAAATAAAAATGGAAAATAAAATGCAAAATGTAAACTAAAGAGAACAAACTGTTTGGTGATAACAGCATAGCAATTAGAATTAAATGAATCAGCAAAAAGTAACATACAACAATGGAACATAGCTCACAGATATGTACAGGATGTCTCAGAATTAATTATGTATGTATATATATATATATATATATATGGACTAATGTTGTGTATGAGTTTAAATGTCCTTTGGAAGAATGCTCTTCTAATCCACATACATACATTGGATTTACAACTACCCAGCTCTCCAGATGATTAACTATGCATTTAAATAATTCTAGTGCCATTAAACATCTTATGTCACATACTGTTTCCCTTCTGCATTCTGACATTCGTAAAATCCTTATAGACAATACTAAAATTATTGATCAACATACAGACATTAGACGCCTTAAAATTTTAGAGGCACTACATATTAGAAGCAAAAGACCTCTTATTAATCGCACAGCTTATAATATTTCTGGAAACATCCTTCAATGTCTATAATATATTTCTACGTAATTAGATAAATCACATAATCATTTCCCTTGAACTTTTTTAGATTCCATAACGTATTTTTCGATTTTTTGGTTTTTACAATAAAAAATCTTTTTCATGCCTTCACTTGATCACATGGCTTTGCCTGCACGTGATAACATTAACGCGTCTTTTGAAGTTTAAAATATTTCGTAACGTTTATTTGGTTCATATAAATGTAGCAATACGATTCTGCTGCAAGGCAATTTGGCTAAAGTTAAAAAATTTGACCCTGATGATGAACGATGACATTCGAAAGTACTTGGTTGTCATTTGGAAAATATATATATATATATCAATATAATTTTGAAATAAAAAGTCTCATTTGGAAATATGAGAAAATAAAAAAGAAAATCAGCAGGACTATGTTGTCTTTGGCGTTTAATACAACGTGTTTAAAAGAGGGAATGCTGCCTAAATACACACACACACACACACACACATATATATATATATATATATATATATATATATATATATATATATATATATATATATATATATATATGTGTGTGTGTGTGTATGTATGTATATGTATATATATATATGTATAATCAGACAATTTTTTTTAAAAGTCTTCCTTTATTTCCTTTATAACTGTCGAAATTTATTTTTCTAAATTTTATTTTCATTCCCTTTCAGAACCCTATTAATAATGAATACACAAGAACGTATCTTTGTAGATCCCATCACTGGATTTCTTTGCATGGGGTTTCATAAAAACAGAGGATTAGTGCCAAAAGGTTAGCTGAGCTTAAAGAACGCATCCAGTTAGCAGTGCAGGAGATAACCCCTGAAATGCTTCAAAATGTGTTTCATAATGCTAAGCATAGATTTGAAATTTGCAGGGATAGATGAAGCACATGTTGAAAATTTTCAATAAAGTTCCGATGTAAGATTTATAAATCTATTCATTTCGTAACATAATTAAGTAATAAACATAGAATTGTGTCAGGTTTTTTTTTAAATCTGCCCACATTTATTGAAACAGATAGTTAATTCTGGTACATCCTGTATTATAATGCATAAAAAGAAAAATAAGAAAAAAACTAAGACTACTGAAATCCTTAAATTGGAAAGAAATGGAGAATGATGGACTATCCAAAAATGTTGGCCACAAGGAGTAATTTTGAAGCCAATGCTAATTTAAAAACTATTCCTAGTTATGTGTCTATTTATCATTTTTTCAGAATAAAATGTAGAAATTAAAATAAAGACAATCCAGTTTTTAACAAGATTTTCAATTCACAATGCACTTCCTCAGGAGCACATCTCAATTTTTCCATGGGACATTTGACCTCTTTACCTAATAACCAATATTGTGTCATTGAACTTATATCTATTAAGTTTTACCAGAAGATCAAACTCACTGTCTGAAAAAACAACCTTTTAATAATAGGTATCCAAATCACACCTACTATCATTTTTTTTTTAGCTCTTCATATTTGAAAAAAGGAGCAAACTGTATTAAAAACAGCGAGACAAGTCAAGGGAAATAATTCTTGTTCATCCAAGATGTCTGTCACCTAACATCAACTAAAAAGTACAACATGGTAGCAATAATTACAGAATGTCTGAATTGTCGTCTTTCGTAGCGTTTGCATAGGTATTATTTTTACTTGACTTCCTATTTTAGACATACATTTCTTAAGCCTTTTGACAGAAATATTTTCTCAGGTAATAAAAATATATATGTAGATATTTAAAAAACATCAGTGAAATTAACATTCATAGCAATTAGTAGTATGTCAGGGTAGGCAGCCTCCAACCTGTGAAAATATTTTTTTACCAGCCTAGAAGCAAACATTGAGATACGTTTATCTGTCCCATGAATAATTTTACCTCACTCTGAATGTCTCATGTGACTAAACTGATGGATACTGTATGGCATTTTGTTACCTGTCCACTTGGCAATCTATCTGAATAGCAGAAGCAAAATGGCTGCCGACAAAATATAAGCAAAGGTACTCAAATTTGACTAAATCTTAAACAACTCCACAACTGAAATTAGTGTGGATTAAGCAACTTTTTAAAAAAAAAAAAAAAAAAGAAAAAAAAAGGGAAAATTAAAAGTGGGAAATTAAACAAAAAGACTATGTACGTTATTTTATACTGTATTCAAGAATTCTACCAATTCTACTTACATTGAAATGTCTTTTTCTATTTATAAAAATCCATGCATAAAAATTTAAGTAACTCTTTAAACAACTTGAGCACTAATTCTTACATAAAAATTTAAGCAACTCAAGTACTGGTCAAAATCTTAAGGTTCCTATTAAAAAAAAAAGAAAGAATAAATGTTGTAGCATATGGGCTTATTATTAGGTTGGTGCAAAAATAATTTCGTTTTCTAACACATGTTACTATGTGAGAAAACGAAATTATTTTTGCACCAACCTAATATATCAGTAATACTTGTCTTAATTCCTGACAATCCCTTGTCTCATTTACAATGCATTTCTATAGTAAAATTATTACTAATGCATTTACATTGTTGTATATATATACATGATTTATTTTATAAGCAACTGTACTCAAATTTGACTAAATCTTAAACAACTCTATTATGGGCATCAGTGTGATTTAAAAAACTAGAAAATAAAAAGTAAAATTAAACAAAAAGACTTATGTTATTATATACTGTATTCAAGATTATTCCCAATAAGCTACCATTTAAGTAAATATTGGCTCTCAATGCTTGACCTTGCTATAAACCACCCCTTGTATACTCTGCCATAATATATGACAAAATCATCACAAATAACGCAAAAAGTCATGCAAACAGTGAGACTTTGAGAGCCGTGATATTTATGGGGTAGGTTTGAACGTTTTGAATGATAAGGGGTTAAGCAACACAAGTACTGGTTAAAATCCTAAGTTGCTTAAAAAAAAAAACTGTATTGTGATATTTCTCTGGCCCATGAACAATTTACCTTATTCTGAATGGTCGTGTACTGCATTGTATTACCCTGGTCTCAGCTCCCATTTTGTTCCTAACCAAACATTGGTCTATACACTGATTCATTGTATTAAAATTAGACAATTTTTTCTATTTCTTTTTTTAAATTGAGTTCTTTCTTTAAATGGCACTCTTATTCTAGACTGCCCATAGAGCATAAGGCTGTAACAACATCATGTCAGATAATGCTATAGTAGCAAGTAGGCTTGACAACCCAAACAACTAACTGGTTGAAATTCAGTGTTGTCCTCCTCCTAGACTGGTTGCCAGCCAAGGCCATAGAGCCCAGTCTGCCTTGCTATTTTAAACATTAGCTGGGAAGAGAAGAGATGGATTCATGCCTTTTCCAAGCACATTAACATGAACTCAGAATCTTTGCCTAGGACATCTCTATTGTACCATCATAGATAATTTTACTTACTATCGCAGTAGGGAAAGTCAATACTTTACCCAACTGTTTTATTAAATCTATCGACTAGCAGTTATCAACAGAGAAAGATGAATCAGCAAGGTATCCTGTTGCATTCACTTTCAAACAGAAAATAGCAGAGTAGACTGTGCTCTCTAGGCTTGACTGGAAACTAGTATAAGAGAAGGAAAACTCTGAATTCAAAAACTGAAGAGAAGGCAACTGAACACCACTTCCTTCCCAAAAAGGCTTGGCAATTCCCTGATAATAAAGAAAAGGAACATGATCGTTCATGCCCTGAAGGGACATGGCATTTAAAATAAAAAAAGATAAACTTTCACCCATAGTTCAAAAAATTTTGTTTTGTCTGTTTTCTTGGACTTTAAAAATTCTTGCCTGAATTTAGTTACATGGATAGGAAGTGGAGACATGATGACTAAATATAGTTTCCTTCGGACTAGTTTTTTGTTTGTTTGTTTGTTTTTCAACACAACAATTCTGCACCTTCTGGCCTTTCTTGTGTATCTGTTATGATCCAGAAAGTTGCCAAATTCTATTTTGGGGGTTGCACGTTCACCTACCCATGCACATTACACATCCGTCTTTGCATCTCTCTGTATTCCTATGGCAGTCCTCCCGACATCCATACTGACTCTATAGCCACTCTTTGAACTTTGTATATGCTATCATTTCTGTGGAAATCCATGTTCTGTGACTGCTGCCTCCTGATTAATGGTATCCACACAGTACTAATGTCAATACTTAGTTTGGACAGAGACAAGCAATGATTTGTCTTTTTTATGACTTATCAACCCTTTACAGGTTATTTAAAGCCAGAAAATAGTTTTACATTGTAAAATATTTGGGGACATAATGATGATTTACTGTGCTACTAATTAACCCATAGCTTGGGGGCAAGGGTAAGAGGTGGATTAATACCTACTCAGAATTTGATCAACAAATAAAAAATTATAATGTACATATAAAGTGGGGGATCAATTCTATATCACAATCAATATATAAACTGATCACTTACTTTGTGACGACAGTAATTTCAATATATAAATTCCAGAGAATGCAAATAAATCTAAAAGACATGCCAATGTAGCTAATAAGTATTTGATTGATTCATTTTCTACGGCTTATCAACCTTCTGAAGGCTATTTAAAACCAGGAAATATGTTTAGATCGTAAGAGTTTTTTTTTAGATAATAACGGTTTAGTGATACAGGTCTTATTAATTAACCCATAGCTGGGGGGGGGGCAGGGAGAAGTGGTGGATTCATACCAAGTCAGAATTTGATAAACAAATAAGAAATTGTAATGTGGATATAAAGTGGAGGATCAATTGTATATTACAATTAATGTATAAACTGATCTCTCATTTTATGGCCACAGTAGTTCCTATACATCTATATTCCAGAGTGAGGTAAGTCAATGCTTTACCCAACTGTTTTATTAAATTTATCAACTAGCAGTTCAGATTGTTGATCACGCTAGATAAGAATTGTTGGGAGATAATGATTAACTGATGCTTGTCTTAACTGTTTAACCTATAGCTTGGGTCTGAGAAAGAAAATGAGAAAATTTAATGCATTTTTTTTGTAAAAAATTAAACTGATCAAAACTTTGAACAAAACATTTAAAAATATTTAAATTTCTTTCAGAAAATGATGTTTTTTGTCATTTTTTTTTTTTGATAATTTAAGTATTCAGTTATCTAGAATTTTGAATTAACGGAACATATTTTTTCCATCCTCATCCCAAGGTGTCCAGATAATTGAGATAGTTGAGTGATTTGATTTTTTTTATAGCTTATCAACCTTTTGCAAGGTTATTTAAAGCCAGAAAATATTTTTAGATTGTAAGGATTTCTTTGTAGATAGCAATGATTTATTGATACAAGTCCTACTAATTAACCCATAGCTGGGGAGAGGGGAGGTGCATAAGTGAATATAACTAACCCAGCTGGTATTGAACTCAACTCTCAGATTTCCAATTCCAAGCTGTTATTTATTACACCACCCACACATCCAAGTTTATGAGACAAGTAAGGGCTAAAAAGAACACTTGAAGGAATTTGCTCACGCATTCAGCTAGACTAACCCAATAAACAAATCAAGTATCGATATGTGCGTACCATATTAACCAGAAGAAGGCAAGCAATTGAATTACCCGAGAAATGGCTTGACTGAAAGTATTAATTCACATTTCAAATTCATCGTAAAAAGATTAAAGGGAGATAACTTTTATATCTAGACTGCTTCTTTTTTAAAAAAAAGTATGTATCATTTAAAAATTACACCTGTTAATTCGATTATTGCTTATTAATGATACTTTTTCAACCATAAATCTATCACCAAAATCTTCATTCACGTAATAATGTTGCTTAATATTCTGGTTTTATTTTAGGAATATTTGAAAAATAGGGGTAAAAAATGACAAGAAACAAACCCATTTAAATATTTGACCGATCCAAAATATATGTGTAAATAAATTAAATATTTCTGTATTAATTCATTTACTTATTTTAATATTCATATTTTAATCACTTTTTTATTTATATTTTATTTTCATAGCCCAACAAAAAAGAAAATTAATTTCCTGGCTTTAACAGACTTCAACATTAAATAATCGTCTTAAACAAGCAGACTTGTTGTCAATTAGATGTTATTGTAAATAAGCAGCAGTCAATTTGATGGATTCGGATATAAACGTTTAATTTTCTATGTTTTGGTGGAGTGAAAGACAGTGATTTGATCTTTTGCTTTCATTGAAGCCAGTTTTCAGACAAATGCCATTCACTGTTCCAGACAGGAGCCCAGGGTAGCCTGAAAGAGCAGCAAGTCAGGTTTGGGGTTGAGAACAGCCCCAAGAATACAGGGACACAAAAACTGGACACAATGTGCATGTGGGAAGAAAGATGTACTTGTGGTCCAGAATAAGATGCAATGATATTGTTGATCCCAAGAAACACCCGAGGAAGACTTTAGGGTACACAGCTAAGACATTATGAAAAAAAAAGAAACAGCAAAGAAAAGAAATTAGTTTAAGGACTTGTTACAGATTATATAGGCTAGCCTAAAATGGCAAACTACTTGTTATAACTCTGATGGCCTGAAGTGAGCTTGAACCCTGTGTGTGTGGAATTCTGACAGTGATGGATTGCCTTTGCTCATGTTCGGGTCTAAAATAAAAAACATGTGAAGACAACTGCAAGAATTAGAAGGGTCACACCCAGATTCTTTAGTGACCCAAACCAGCACATGGCAATGAGATTTTGTCCAACCAGTTGACAAGCATATTCTTGGTTGTCTCCCTCTCATTTTCTCATAGAAACAACGCTGCTGTCCCTCATAAAATAAAGCTAAAAAAACAGAAAATTGTATGTCATTGTTGTAATCTATGACGCAGCATTGGTGTCAGAAGAATTTTTGTTTTTAATCACTTCACCCCAAGCAAGGAGATACTGAGAGTGAAAGAGAATGAGAAAACTTTAGAAAGAATCGGAAACCCAATCCTAAGCAGGAAACATGGGATAAACCTCTGCTCCTGTTCAAAAGACTGGGGAGGAGTGTGAACCAGGCAATAGGCGAACATATCTACTCCTATTGACTGAAACCAGAGACAGCACAAAATGCAACCAAACACTATATACGATGACCTTAAGAATGTTTTGTTTAAAATGATGCAGTCAAAAGCTATGGAAACCAAAAACAAAAAAAATCCTGAAAATACGAGATTCAGAAAAAAACTGTCGAGAGCACAAAACAACTCAGGAGAAATGGTCTGCTTTTTAGGTGGGAAAGGATTTCAGTCTTGTTTTTTTTTTTGGTCAATATATGATAACACTCATTTACTTCAAGAGTTTATTTGCCAGCGCCGTGTTAGATTCTCAGGGAGATCTTGTGTGTCATTTTTATCATCCGGGATGAGAAGCATACCTGGGAACGCATTTTGTGCACCAACCATACCCACCGAAGTGCTCCATCTTGGAGATGAAGGGACAGGCGACTGCATAGATGTCGGCAGGCCGCGAGCTGAACAACTGGTGTATCCATTTTGCCAGTTAGGGGGCATTGGAATTGTGGGTAAGGGAGGGAGGTGTGATGCTGGGGGCATTTGATGCTGTGGGTGGGGATGTGGTGGTTGCAAGTAGGGAGACGAGTTCGACAACGATGGGAGGGAGGATGATGACATGGATGAGGAGACGGGTGCTGCCGTGGTCATGGACATCATCCAGGTGGTCGGAATCTTCAGCACTTGGGGACGCACGGTTGAGGGTAGGGCAGCAGAAGAAGACAGGGAGGATATAGATGATGCCACGGATGCAGGAAGGGATACTGAGATGGCTGACGATGAGGATGGTGATGATGACGGAACAAGTCCGGGTGGGGGGTGCTGTGGCTGCAACTGTTGAGGGTTTGGTGCATGGTGCGGGATGAAGACCTGCCGAAGTTCCTCAAGAGTGTGCGTGCGCTCGTGGTTGTTCAGGTTCGTGACCTGTGCGAAGGACTTGTGGCAAACGGCACACCGATGGGGCTTTTCCCCTGTGTGTGTCCGAATGTGATTGCGCAGATTGTTTTTCTGCGAAAAGCACTTGTCACAGGTCTCGCACCTGTACGGCTTCACCCCCGAATGGGTGCGCATGTGAATCTTCATGTTGCCTTGTTGGGAGAACGCCTTCGGACAGAGAGCACATTTAAAGGGTCGTTCACCTGTGAAGAAAGAATAAAGATATACCTGAATCTTATGATTATATGTGTAGAAGAAAAAAAAAAATGAACATTCAAAAGTATACGACTTATGATAGGAACATTACTTCATCAATTATCTGCTTACCTGAATTTTCTTGATTCTCCATTTCCATCGAATAACGATGGTAACATTTTCTGACTGATGAAACAGATTGTTCAGTATTTCTTCTTTTCAACGCAAATCTTGCGATTTACACTATTTACATTCAGTCTACTGTCCTCATCATTCAGTATCATCTTTGTAGTTTTTATCACCTGACTGCCTTCTGTCTAAACTTCTGGGATGAGGATTTATCATTATTTACAATAATTACATTCGGACTATTGTCCACATCTTTCTTATTGTTATCACGTTTCAACTGTTTTGCCCACAGCCTTCAAGAGTACAGTGGATTAAAGTAGTTGTTTGTGGGTTTGGTGACTTAGTAATTACTATAATAGAGGCACAGTTGAGTAATGATTGCAGTTCAAATTGAGGAATCGGAAAGTCAAGTTTGAATTCCATTTGAGTTCATTAGGAGTTATCATTCTTAATTATCATTATTTACACTATTATCCTTGTCTTTGTTGTTGTTATCACTACATTTCAGCTGTTGTGCCTTCCAGCCTCCATCAGTTGTATGTCGATCCAGATAATCTACAGGTAATTCCGAACTGAACCCTTTATTTAATCTACAGGGATAGACTGTTCTTGTTCCACTGATCATGGATAGAGATATCTCGTTGTTGTAACCTAGAAAAGGTTACTGAATGAGGAATAACCAAAATGGAGGTTGGAAATGAAATGATAATCTTTATAATATCAACAAAATACAATATTCGCCAGCAGCATGAAGTAGGTAAACCACTGCTAGTGGTGGACTACTTAGACAGCATATTACCCCCAAGTGTCCAACATATTTATGAGGATTGGGACATACCCATCAGTGTTCATAGGTACCGTATATAACACACATCTAGTTTTTATTTTTAGTACTGCTCAGTTGTGGAGGCATGGTAGATTAATTGACAGTGGTTCGGCTTGAGGAATCAGAGAGCCAAGTTCAAATTCCAGTCAAATTCATTACATTCACTTACATGCTAATACCCTTGGAAAAGGCATGTATCCTCTTCTTCTAAACCCCACCACCACCCAGCTATGGGTAAATAGCAGGACAGACCGAGTTCTGTAGCCTTGGATGGCAACTGGTCTACCACAGAAAGAAATGGCAACCTACTGCAGGAAAAAATTTGCCTCGACAGTCAGGTATCAAAAGATACATGATCGCCTACGCGTGTATCACGCATGTCACATAACTGACTGATATTCACCTACATGAGAATTCCTTTAAGAAAGGTATGAATCCTTTTTTCTCACCCCAGTTATAGGTAAATAGCAGGACAGTTCTATAGCCTTGGATGGCAACTGCTCTACTGTAGAAAGAAATGGCAACCTACTGCAGGAAAAAATTTGCCTTATCAGCCATGTATCAAAAGATACATGATTGCCTATGCATGTATTATGCATGGCACATAACAGACTGATATTCACACTTTTTAGTATCACATTGAAACTATTATCTGTTACAGAAATGTCATACCTTTTATCTTCACATCATTACAAATCTCCGTTACGGTCAAGTATTCTTCTTTTATGTGCCTATGTCCCTTCAGGACATAGGCACTCATGGCTCTCCACTGAGTCCAAGTAAACACTACCCATCCCAGTTATCAGCTGAATTTTGATCTAAAATTCCCATGCTCAATTTACATAATTAATATTCTGAATTAAGATTATTGATGAGGAAGGAGATTATGCTTAAAATAAATAATTTATTGTAGAAAGTCTTTGGTATTAACAGGTTTTATTGCGTGTTTTGGGTTTTATACGTCGTATTCATTCCACCATTAACCTGATCTGCTTCAGAAGATAACACCTTAATCGCAACACCGTGCACATCATTGATCAAAAGACATGCTTAATGTAGCAATTAAATTGAAAATTTATGCAACACTGCACCAGCCAATCAAGACACTACATATAGAGTTATTTTTATCAGTCACATGCTTGGGCATGGTTATAAGGTCACTATGCAGCTGAGCACCTCACCAATCTGTATCCCTTACACTGTGACAGAGAGAGTCTGGGAAACACACACACATATATTTTTTTTTTAGTGAAATTGGAGTAGATTTGAATAGCGAAATTAAATCTGAGCATTTTGTTTAATGATGGGGAAATCTGATCTAGGGTAGAAGTTGTACCCATTGAATCTGGGTCATCAGGAGAAAATGGAAATGTTCGAAATAATTTTTATCGATTAAAAATTGAAATAGAGCTGAGTAAGCTAGAAGGAACTTTGGAATTCACATGATTTTGGTTGAAGCAGCCAGAACCCTGTGATAATCGCATGCGAAGTTGTAGGGCCGAGGGTCAGTTATAACCAGCCACGTTTATCTATATAAACGCGTAGTTATGCTGAAAAAATGAGACGGGAGAAAATTCTTGAAGAGAGAAGAGAGAATTGGCCCAGACAAGCGTTGGGAGGAGGAACGTCACTATAACTTTAAGCCACGCACAGAAATCTTTATCCATCCATTGCAAGGGTCATATATCATTCTGAGACAATTTAACAAGATAATCACATACACTCTCTGTCTAGAATCCAGTGTATGAGTTTTTTTGTTTTTTTTTACTTTTCTTTTCTGTAACCTGTTTCTCTTCTCTACTATTCTTTTCTGCTATATAAAAGACATTATCAATTCAACCATTGAATCGATGTTTGTCCGGCTTTCTGCAGATATTAATTTTTTTTTTGCAGCATTCTAAATTTCTTAATGCAGACTCTCCAGCCATGTCTACATCTTCAGTCGACCGTGAATGAACGGACATCACTTCTGCTTTCTGGATCAAACAAATCACAACATGGGCAGGAAGCAGGATTATACCAGCGGACCAGTCGAATAATCTACGGATGCTCAGGGGACCTATGGCCACTCCCTTAAGTTTGGTTAGGACCGAGTAGACACCTCAACCGCCGAGAGTAAGATGCCGGAAGTTGAGGGGCCGTGGGCAAAAGCGTTAGAACATATATCTGGGTTGAAAGCTGGAGAGGTATTCATTCATGTTTAGTGTGTTTGTGGCAAACAGACCTGACAGGGCTTCATCCATCTCCAGGTCGAACCACAGGTAATTTCCTCCAACTCAAAGGCTTGGCTTGGCTTGGCTTGTTCACAGACACATGGCCGTTGATTCCATCAGGGGAAAACCTCTTCTCTGGCCATTGACTTCAGTCTATCAAGCCCTCTGCCCATTGATGCTGTGTCATCACCGCACTGGCTACATCCGTAGCTATGGAGCACTGTCTACTCCAATGTGCTAGATGGCCATCGAACCAACAAGAAAGTTCATCGGCCCTTTGACAGTTCTGGTTTTTAACCCAGCTGGGTGTCTAGTCACCCTCCTCATTAAAAAAAGCCTGGTGAGAGAACAGGCTTAGCTGCTAATGACCCAAACATGTGGCAGATAGTACTGAGTTACACAGCACCAGTATACCATGTACACATGAGGCAAACCATCCCCATTCCATTCATATTCCACTGGTAAGAAAGAAGTTTCATTTTGTATAGTTTCTTCTCGAGAGCAGTTGCTTTGTGAAACAGACTCTCATGAAAATGCTTCGCCAATTAATATAATCTCAACCTCTTCAAGTCTAGGCTCAACCGTTATCTATCTATATATGTTCATAATCTACAATGCTTATGTCCATAAAACTTCATTAAGCCTCTACCTTGAGTGGCTCCTGGGTCTTGTATTGAATAATAGTGTAAGACCTCAAATGAACATGAATTTAAGCATGCTACTAGATTGGCATCTAGGTCCCACCCTTTTGCTGTTTAAATAGTTAAATGTAATCGCCACTTCTACTACAACAGTTTCTTTTCTCGCACTTCCTGAAAGTGGAATGCTTGGGCATGATGATAAACCACATCCGGCAGCAAGGCCTCCAATTGGAAGATTTTGAGGAGCATTGGACCACCTCTTAATGGTTGTTGTTACCTGACCTGGGATGATAGCACCTGTTAGGGTCACAGCTATGGTCAAATAGTGAACCCCCACCAAACTGGGGTTAAACATTATGAAAGTGTAGAAATACATTTTTATAGTGAAGGTGCCAACAATACATGTTTATAGTAAAAAAAAATTACCAACAATACATTTTTGTAAAAAAAAATTTTAGAAATGCTTTTGTAAGGAAAGAAAGAAAATATTACCAATAATACATTTTTGTTAAAAAAAAACTATTACCAGGAATATATTTGTGAAAAAAATATTATTAGCAATAAAATTGACTTACGACAAAAACCCTCTTTACAAAAATATGTCAATGCAATCTGATCTATAAACTAATTTCTTACAAAGAATACATATTCTATTCATACGAACCTATCCTAGAAATCTTGTCGGCATTAAATAACCCATCGGGGTTGATAAGCTGTAAAACAAAATAAACCCAAACCCTGATCTACAAACTGATTTCTTACAAAGAATACATATGCTATTCATATGAACCAATAATAAAAATCTCGTCAGCATTAGATAACCCACTGAGGTGTTGATATGCCATAAAAGAAAATATACCCAAACCCTGATCTACAAACTGATTTCTTACAAAGAATACATATTCTATTCATACAAACCTATAATAAAAATCTCATCAGCATTAAATAACCCACTGAGGTGTTGATATGCCATAAAACAAAATATATCCAAACCCTGATCTACAAACTGATTTCTTACAAAGAATACATATTCTATTCATATGAACCTATAATAAAAATCTTGTCGGCATTCAATAACCCATTGAGGTTGATAAGCTGTAAAACAAAATAAACCCCAACCCTTATCTACAAACTGTTTTCTTACAAAGAATACATATTCTATTTATATGAACCTATCCTAAAAATCTTGTCAGACATTAAATAATCCATTGAGGTTGATAAACCATGAGATAAAATCAACCCAAACCAAACCATAGAATGTGATATCAAATGATCTCAAATGAGTATAATATTATCATCAGTGTATTAAGAGATATCATCCAAAGATGAAAGCAATATGGCCAGACAACAAACTTTCCTCAAATTAAGTAAATGTGCAGTTAATAATTGGAAAGTAACTCAGCAGAGACAGAAGTAAGCAAAGAGGCAGTCAGTTGGACACTCTATCATGTAGGACTACAGTCACAGACTTCTAAAGGCCAGTCACATAATAGGTCACAGTTTTGGAGTCTTAGAAAAAGCTCCTCTTCTGAAGGTCAATCATTTAATGAAAAATAATAAATCTTTATAAAATGGTAGGCACAGTGGAGTAATGGATAACGGCTCAGATTGAGGAATGCGGAGAGCCGAGTTCAAATTCCAGTCGAATCCATTACATTCACTTACGGGCTAATACCCTTCAGAAAGGTATGAATCCTCTTCTTCTTCCTCGACCCCAGCTATGGATAAATAGCAAGACAGACCGAGTTCTATCGCCTTGGATGGCAACTGGTCTACCACAGAAAGAAATGGCAACGTACTGCGGGGAAAAAATCTACCTTGTTAGTCATGTATCGAAAGATACATGATCACCTAAGCGGGTATCAAGAAGGAATTAAAAAAAATAATTTTGCTATTTCTTCAGATTTTGGAAAGTAGGTTGGGCAAAGACCTTTTCAACATCCTCATGTATAACATTATCATCATTTGCAGTAATGATTGATAATCTACTGGAGTACCTTTCCCAGATCTTTCCATAATGACTGTGACTATATTGAATCCATTGCTAGGTCAGCTGCTAAGAAGGTTGGTTCACTGTGTTGTGCAAGAAAATTTTTCTCTCCAGAATCTATCCTACAGATCTATAAGTCTACCATTTGTCAACACTAGAATATCGTTGCCATATATGGTCCGGTGCCAGTGCTATTTACTTTGAGCTCCTTGATAAAATCCAAAGAAGAGTCAGTAATATTATCAGTCCTGGTCTGGCAGCTCGGCTACAGTTACTTTCCCATTGCCGTAACATTGCCTCTCTGTGTCTTTTCTATAAATACTTTCATGGTAATTGTTCTGATGAGCTCTTTGCTATGGTACTACTACTACTATAATACTCATTGGGGCTAGTTTTTAGAATTGTTGTTTTATTCCCCTCCCCCCACAAACAATGAATTGTAAATATGGGGACTAGTTAGTATTTTCATAGAGACAAAGAGGTATTATGGTGGTTGCAGTAAGAAAGGTACTATGAATGTGTTGTTTTGATGTAAGGAATATTGTTCGTACGATTGGGTCAGTTTTTGCGGCTAGCTAAGTTATAGTTAAGACAGAAGAAGACAGTCCTTTCCCAATCCCCTTTTTGGCCTTGTGCCACATTTCTGTAGAAAACAGAATAAATATCACTCTTTGCTATGGTACATATGGGGACTAGTTAGGATTTTCATAGAGTCATTGAGGCATAATGGTAGATGTTGTAAGAATGGTAAGTAAGAATGCATTGCACCAATCAAACAACCTTTTATTCCACCTGTTATCATTTCTTCTTGCTACATGTCCCACCACTTCCCTTTTTATTGTTTAATCACTTGTGTGAAACAGCTTATTTCACTACCCTAGGAGAATTTTTGAAGGAGCCGAAGACAGCAGGGACAGAAGTGAATAAAAATGCAGTTAATCAGACACTAGCATATAGGGCTGAATTCTTGGACTTCTAAAGGCCAGTCACGGGAAGTCTTATCTACTCTTTGATCATCAGCATTTCAAGGAGCCTTCATTGTTCTGGAACAAAATATTATTGCCTGCCGAGACAAAAATTTGAACTCGTGTAAAACACTTGACATGTCTTGAGAAAAAATACAATATCCCAACATTCTGTACATATTCCTGCTCATGAGCAAAGATACACTTTGAGCATTCCCCTTAGGAACATGCCAGACTTGTTATGGTCAGATACAATATTTACTTTAAACCATTTTAAGACAAGACATATAGACACCCTCCAGTTGGGGCACCACAAAGCAATGTAATGGTTAGCGAGCTTGTCTCGCTAGAACAGTTATGACTGAGTAGTGAGTTCGATCCTCACTGGGTGTTCTCTATGTTCGGCCTTGTGCCACATCTAAGCTATGCTTGGAAAATCACTGGGCACCTTGAGGTGGTGTAATAGTTAGAAAGCTTGTCTCGCTAGAACATTTACGACTGAATAGTGAGTTCAATCCTCACTGGGTGCCCAATACTTTCGACCTTGTGCCACATCTAAGCTACACTTGGAAAATTACTGGGCACCTCAAGGCGATGTAATGGTTAGCAAGCTTGTCTTGCTAGAACAGTTATGACTGAGTAGTGAGTTTGATCCTCACTGGGAGCCCCATATTTTCTGCCTTGTGCCACATCTAAGCTATGCTTGGATAATCACTATAGACACCTCCAGTTAAGATGAAAACCCATGATAGTGCTAGCCTAGTGCAGTAGTTGGGCACTTATTATTATTATTATCAATATTTTATTCAGTTGAGAATGTTCTTAGTCATATACTTGATTGATTCATTTGTTTGTTTTTTATGACTTATCAACCCTTTGCAGGTTATTTAAAGCCACAAAATAGTTTAAGATTGTAAGAATTTTTTGAAATGAGAATGATTTACTGATACAAGGCATACTAATTAACCCATAGCTGGGAGAGAAGAGGTGGATTCATACCTTTTCCAAGGGTATTTGTGCGTAAGTGAATATAACAAACTCGACTGAAATTGGAACTCAACTCTTGGATTTCCATTTCTGACTTGTTATCCATTACACTACCCACACATCAGAGTTTACGAGACAAACAAAGGCCAAAAAGAACACTTGAAGGAATTTGCTCACATATTTGGCTAGGCTAACCCATTGAACAAATCAAATATCAACATATGTAGATTATATTAACCAGAAGAAAGCAAGTAATCAACTAGCATTAAAACTGGATTGACTGAAAGCATTCAATCAAATTTTTACTTCATTGTAAAATCAAAATTAAAGGGAGATAACTTTTATATCTAGACAGTGCTTTTATTTTAAATTATGTATCATTTAAAAATTACACCTGTTAATTCGATTGTTGTTTATTTACAATACTTTTCCTACCATAAATCTATCACCAAAATCTTCATTCACGTAATAATGTTGCTTAATATTCTGGTTTTATTTTAGGAATATTCGAAAAATAGGGGTAAAAAATGACAAGAAACAAACCCATTTAAATATCTGACCAATCCAAAATATATGTGTAAATAAATGAAATATTTCTGCATTAATTCATTTATTTATTTTAATATTTATATTTTAATCATTTTTTTTATTTATATTTTATTTTCATAGCCCAACAAAAAAGAAAATTAATTTCCTGGATTTAACAGATTTCAACATTAAATAATTCTCTTAAACAAACTTACAAATTATTCATTTTCATAAATAAGCAATTTTTAGATTGTAAGAATTTTTTTTGTAGATAATAATGATATAATGATACGAGTATTACTATTTAACCCATAGCTTGGGGTGAAAGGTGGTTTCATACTTTCCCAAGGGTATTTGTGTGCAAGTGAATATAATGAACCCAACTGGAATTGGAACTCAGCTTTCAGATCAACAATTCTGAGCTGTTATCTATTACATCACCTGCACATCAAAGCTTATCTTGCTACTGACCAAGCAAAATGTTGCTTAACTGGTGATCATATGGGAAGCAGTGTTTCAGCATGATATGGATGTAAGCCTATCCAAGCTTACAACATCTGGTATTTCCAAGCAGTCACCCATCTTGATACCTGACCAGGCTTAACATTGCTTAACTTCGGTGATCAGACAGAGACCAATGTTTCAGCATGATGTGGATATAAGCCTATTATACTACCTGCATATCCAAGCTTACAACACCTGGTATTTCCAAGCAGTCACCCATCTAGGCACTCGCCATGCTTGACATTGCTTAACTTCTGTGATTGTACAGGAACTGGTGTTTCAATGTGATATCGCCCATAAGCCTATTATACCACCTGCACATCCAAGCTTACAGCACTTGGCATTCACAAACGGTCACCTATCTTAGTACTGACTAGGCTTGACGTGCTTAACTTCTGTGATCATACGGGAACTGGTGTTTCAATGTGATATGGCCATAAGACTCAAGGTAGTGGATTACTGAGCGGAATTTTAAGGGACTGGGAAGAGGAACATAAGAGGGTAGGTTGAGGGCAAGTAGGATTGGTTGACCCTTATTTGCTATAACAGCTGTTAGACATTTAGAACAGTTTTCATGCAGAAATTGACTCAAATTTTACTCCTGTTGACAAATCACCTTCAGATATTTCAAGTTTTGAGCATTCCTCTGATGAACTCTAATTTCCATAGATTTTCTATTGGATTTAGATTAGGTAACTGACATGGCCACTTTAAAATTCTATATTTTTCTTTTTTAGCATTTATGGCAGGAATACAACTAGCACGCAAGGGATTACAGAAAGTGAAAGTAAGAGTAAAGAGGGTGTTTGAGGAAAGGATAAAAGGACGAGGATCACGATCAAGACATCAGAAGATATCAATTGCCATTACATTTAAAATTTTGATGATTATAATTATCAGGGAAGCAAGTGGAAGCGAGTTCCACTGTCAGGAAGTGCGAAAGAAGAAGCTGTAGGAGTAAAAGAGGTGGTTACATTTAATTGTTTCAACAGTAAAAGGGTGGGACCAAGATGCCAACCTAGTAGCACACTTAAATTCATGCAGTCGAGGCACTAGTAAAAATAGCTCATCAGAGCAGTTGCCATGAAAATATTTATAGAAAAGACAAAGAGAAGCCACATCACATCTGTGTGAAAGTGGTTGGAGTCGAGATACCAAGTCAGGACCTATCACATCACATATCCATTTTGAAAATATATATATATATATATATATATATATATATATATATATATATATATAAAATAGTGGTACTTGCTTGGAAAAACCTTGGGTATTTCAGCTTGTAGTAGAACAAACTCCTACCCAAGGAACAAATGAGGAACAAAAAAAGAAAAAAACAAGAACATGAAATTGAGGCAAAAACAATCGTCCAGAGTTCAAGCTCAGAGTCCAAAGGAAAAAACCTCCAAAACGAGTAAAAGCAACTACGTAAAGGGCCCAATACATAAAGTAGAGAAAACCTAAGATAAACTGAAGGAGCCAGGCAAACCTACCTAGGTTTCACCTAAACGGATCATCAGGGTAAAACTGGCCAAAAAGGTAAAAAATGGAACAGAATATATAGCTTAAACCAAAAAAAACCAGGTAGGTTTGCCTAGATCTTTAGGTTTATTTATATATATATATATATATATATATATATATATATATATATAAATAGAGATCTTATAAGTATAAGAAACTATACTCGCTCGGAAAACCTTCGGCGTGTTGATTTGCAAATAAACAAGCCAATACCAAAGGGAAAAAAAGGTATAAAAAAAGAAAGAACCAAGAACATGTACGTTAATTGAAAATAATCATCCAGCATACAAGTCTAAGGCCCAAAGAAAAAAACACCAATGCGGGTACCCCCAAAAAGTAAATAAAGTGCTCAATATAATGAGTAGAGCAGACCTAGTTAAACCTAGAGAGCCAGACAAACCTACCAAGGTTTCACCTAAGAGTATCGTCAGGGAAAGCTTAGGTGAAACCTTGGTAGGTTTGTATGGCTGTCTAGGTTTAACTATATATATATATATATATATATATATATATATATTTTAAAAAAATAGGAAGATGCTCACTTGAATTCCAGCCACACTCAAGGCATAAAGGCTTGGAATAAATGCTCCTACTAGTATTCAAAACAAAAAAAAATACATCTCAAACAGTCAAAACATGAAGAGAAACTAAGAATATTAAAACAAAGCCTCTTTAAAAATGGCTAAGGAAGAGGCCAAAAGCACTTAGGACAGTGGATGGTAGGGACGTTTTTTTGTACTCCCTCACTCCCACCTAACAGAAAAAATGTAAGAACACTGAAAAAAAAAACTAAATAAGTAATTAATAAAATTTTCCATGTCCATCATATTTAATGAAAGATGTTTAAAAGAAAAGTTTCTGCCCAAATATACATTAATATATATATATATATATATATATATATATATATATATATATATATATATATGTATGTGTGTGTGTGTTTATACATTATTTTTTAAAGATACAATTATTTAAGTAAATACTCTGTTTATAATAAATAGTATTAATAACATTTACCGGCCTGAATGTCCAAGAAATTTTTATAGAAAATATGCATCCTCCGACAGGAATCAAATCTGTATCCTATACGGAACCGTCATATAGCCTTACATGCTTTTAATGGTTTCACCACAGAGGAGCCTTTCAGTTAGCAAGGTCGATTTTACAGCTTTTAAACTACAATTTTCCATGATTTTCTTACGTACATTCATATCTGCTTGAGTCTATCCAAATGTAAACAAATGACATCACACATTATGAAATGGACAAAGTCCGACAATTATTCTAAGACATTTTTATGTTTATACATTCTTTTTTATAGATAAACATAAAATTGGTATATACGGAATAAATTCCAATAACCAAAAAATACTATTCTTAAAAGAGTGCTCAATACAGAATAGAGTAAATATAATTATTTATTAGAAAATTATAACATAAATATGTTATAAAATCACTACAAAAATAACCATTTTGTTTCAACACTTCTGGTGTCTTGTCAAGTGATGGTGAACCTTTTATTCTACATTCAACAGCATCACTTGATTAGACACCAGAAGTTTTGAAACAAAATGGCTATTTTTTTAGTGATTTTATAACATATTTATGTTATAATTTTTGAATAACTAATTATATATATATATATATATATATATATATATATATATTGGGGCAGCAGATCATTATTTAAACATATATTATTAAATATAACAGACAATGAATGTCTATTATGTCTGATCAGGAGCCATTCTAATGTTCGAATGTTTGCTTTAATTTCCAGTGAAACAGGAAACTTTTAGTTCTGAGCCTGCATATTGATGGCAAATTTAGTCATCCTTATCATCATCATAAAGGAAGGGATCAGCAAAGAAGAAATTAAATTCTTGGATACGAGACAACAACAATGGCAGTAAATAAATTTAATTGTAAAAGATGTCTTAAGATAATTGAGGCTCTTTATACAAAGTGCGGCAGAAATACCTCCCACATTATAAACTGTTACCTATGTGGCACTAGTGAACTTAGGCATGTGGTAATGATGTCCTCATCTAGCTAATGTCTTACCATCAGCTACCGTCATGGCTTGGACTGGTCCACACTGTACGTTAATGTTTTTTAAGACTGGTGAATCTGTAATTGCAATGCAGAGAGTTTTCATGCTCATTTAATGTTACGTTGGAATGATGCTGTTCTAATAGAAAATTGATACTGCTATGGGTTTCAAAATTTCAAAACCACAGATTCAGCCCTTGAAAGAGGGTCACCTGAAAGACCTTGAAGCACTCAAACATTTGGGTGATGGAAAACTTAATAAATCGTCAATAACAATGTTTGGTGAATAAAGGCCACCATTTGGAGGATGACATCTTTAAAACCAAATGAATAAAAACTGTAGCCCTTTGTCTAAACAACAGTGAGATAATGTTTTTAATAGCAGTTACCTTGGAATTTTTATCAACCTTTAACTTGTGAGGAGGTATTTCTTCTGCACACTGTATAAAACAATTTCCACCAAGCCTCAATGTTATCGTATTTGACAATGGGAATAAATTGGTTGTCTTGTAAGACATTCTAATATGGAATCAAAGCTTAGAATTTCTACAATATCTATCTATATCTCTGAGATGAGGTATTATGATTACTTGCATTATTTTTTTTTTTTTTTTTTAAGCATTTCACTCAAAGCAAGGCGGGAAGCCACTAGGACGCAAGGGGTTACAGAAAATTTAGAGCAAGATCAGATAGGAATGATAGAAGAAAGGATGAGGGTAGTGGATAGATCAAGGCAACTGGAGATGTCGATTGACATTACACTTGAATAGCTGGAGATTATAGCTCACAGGGAAACAGGAATAGGGAAGGGAGTTCCACAGGCAAGAGGTGCGAGACATGAAGCTATTAGAGTAGAAGAGACGGCTACATTTAGGAGTTTCAACAGTGAAGGGGTGAGAGCAGGATGCCAGCCTCGTAAGGCACTGGAACTCATGACGTCTGGGAACCAGCGAATGCAGCTCCTCAGAGCAATTTCCATGAAAGTATTTGTAGAACAGACAGAGAGAGGCGATGGTGCGTCTGTGAGAAAGTGACTGTAGATGAGACGCCAGGGCAGGGCCAACTACATTGCATATCCGCCTCTGGAGCCTATCAAGAACCCCGAGGCAAACAGAAGGGGCACCAGACCATATATGGCAGCAATACTCCATGCAAGGGCGAATTGTTGATTTGTAGATCTGGAGGGTCAACTCCAGGGAGAAAAACTTCCTGGCGCAGCTCAGGGAGCCAACTTTCCTTGCAGTGGACAAGGCAATTGACTCAATGTATTTAATCCATCTCAGGTCAGCAGTCAACGTGAGACCGAGAAGCCGCAGAGAGTTGCTCTCGAGAAGTTGAGCGTCAGACATTCTAATGGAGGGAAGGGAAGGATCTCTGTGGTGATTAATAGAGAGCAGTTTTGTCTTAGAAGCGTTGAAGTTGACCAGCCAAATCATGCCCCAGTTCACAATCGATTGGAGGTCCTTTTCGAGACGCACAGCCAGGCGAGTTTTGTCAGCGAGACTAGATATGTTTTTGAGGCAGGAATAAATTGTGGTGTCATCCGCGTAGATGCCAACTTGGGAAGTCATTGCATCAGGAAGGTAATTTATGTAGATAAGGAATAGAGTGGGGCCTAGGATGGAGCCTTGAGGAACACCTGTGTTCGTGGGATAGGAACTGGAGGAGAATCCATTGAGAACGACCTTCAATTTACAGTTTGACAGGAATGATCGTATTAGGTTATATAATCGACCTGTAATGCCATAACCCTGGAGCTTGCGAAGAAGGCCGACATGCCAAACCCTATCAAATGCTTTGGTGATGTCTAGTGCCACGGCTCGGGCTTCCCCGTTATTTTGAAGAGCTCGGTAGACTGTTTCAGTGATGTCCATAAACACATCGGCTGTAGATCGGGCAAAGCAGAAACCATATTGCTTGTCTGAGAGCAGATCATGGGATGTGAGGTGGTTAACCACCCCAGTATTGATTAGGGCTTCGAAGACTTTGCCGAAGAGGGGAAGGAGACTGATAGGATGGTAGTTGGAAGGAACGATCGAAGAGGACTTCCAGCAATCAGGAAAACAAGATTCTTTGAGGCAGTAGTTGTATAATTTAGAAAGGGCAGGCACCAGTTCAAGGGCGCATTTCTTCAAGACAATGGCTGGTATCCCGTCTCCACCACTATCCTTGTTGGGGTCTAAATTAGAGATAATGCCCAGTACCAAAGATGGGGTTATGTTTAACGCACTCAATATGGCCTCAGTTCTAAGAGGGAAGTCGGTATGGGTACACCGGAAGAGTCGAGCATCGAGTTGAATGAAAATTTCCAAGCAAAGCATTCAGCCTTGTCGGTAGAGGAGGTCAGGACTTCGAACTGGTTGAATAAAGGGGGTATAGAGGGTTTGCAATTGTTCAATATGCTCTTGCAGAGATGCCAATAATCTTTGGAGCCAAATTTGCGAGATGCAATACATTCCTTCATCCGAGCCGCAAATAGCGACTTAGCATCGTTGAGGACACACTTACATTCGTTATGGGCGGAGGCAAAGAGACGTCTATTGCAGTCAGACATGTCGCTACGGAATAGGTGGAAGTAGTGGTTCCTATGGCCGATGGCAGCTGAGCAAGCAGCCGAGAACCAGGGGGAGGAGCGCGACTTGACCCTATATTTCCTTGATGAGATGAAAGCGTTGATTCCAACTTTAACCCAGGAAGAGACTTCAGAAGCACATTCTTGGACGGGGAGCTTAAAGACTCCATCCCAGGGGACATCGTGGAGGAAATCATGGAACGCGTCCCAGTCATATCATTGATAGTAGAACAAAGTTCTAGTGGTAGGAGGTTCTTTATAGGGGGTGGAGTTGAAGGAGATGTTAACTGATACTACTGCATGATCAGAGTTACCAAGAGGGCAGAGTTGCGAGGCGCTGCAGGATTCGGGGATGGAAGTAAAGCACAGGTCGAGAAGAGAGGCTTTACCTTCCCGATTGAAGGCAAAATGAGTGTGGAAGTTAACTATCTGTGTGAGGGAATGGGAGATTGAAAAATTGAGCGTTTGAATGCCTGCGTGGTCAGTAGTAGCATTCTTAAGCCACAAGGTGTGATGGGCGTTAAAGTCACCAAACACAAAAATGTGAGCAAACGGGTGGAGGGAGAGAGCCTTGTCTATGCTGTCAGAAATGCTATCAAGTATCTCACAGTCTTGATAGTTTAGTAAGAAATCCCGGTTCGAAAGAAAATAGATAGAGGCTTACATCTTGTTTCTTGTCTAGGAGGGGATTCCCGGTACTATTTTTCTCCCCGGCCTCTGTATTAGTGCAGCTCTGTTTCTCCCGTGATGTGTGCAGTCTGTGGCATCACCTCTTCATTCTGAGGGTACACGGTTGACAGTTCAATGGTTGCTGTTTCCGACTGGTAGTTAGGAGCCCTAACTCTTGCGTAGCGTCTTGAGCGGCCACTCTGATCAACAGTTGTATAATACCGGGGTGTTTGTAGTGCCATGCCGCGCATGGAAAGGTGTCCCTGCAGTCACCTCCGGTGGGCAGCCCTGAGGCCATATAATGATGCAGATTTTGCCAACTCCTCTCTGTCTGCGTCATGGTCGAAACTGTCTGTTTCTTTTACTTCGGGCCTTCTCTAGACAAGAAACAAGATGTAAGCCTCTACTCATGTCCAATAGAAGTGGGAGGAGTGTTGACCGGGCGGTAGAAGAGACTACTTACTCCTATTACAGATAACACAAAAAAGGACGACACAAACAGAGGGAAGGATTGGGGGGGAGATAACAGGTAAGGAAACCTGGATCACACTTGGCTATACCCTATCACATTAAGTTTTAACTTAGTATAAGTCCCATTGTCTTTTCTAAAAAGAAATTGAAAATAAGGTTACCCGGATTTATTATCGCATCTAGCCAAAAACATTGAATTTTCCATTTTTCCTGGGTTTTTTTTGGGTTTTTTTCTTTCGAACCGGGATTTCTTACTAAACTATCAAATAAGGGAAAATCATTGGGACAAAATGTCTTTGAGTGGGGGGAGAGAAAAAATAGATAAATTTAAAAACAAAGAAAAAAAACAAAAAAAACAAAGAAAAATGTAAATGGGTTTCTGCTAGAGCGAAACTATACTCACATGGGCCAGCAAGTGGTTGTCTGTTTTCTTCCCCATGATGGTAACTGAATGTACGGCTTACCTAATGTCCAAGCGTCGACCAGGTTGGGGGGAGAATCAACAGCTAATCCTCCGCCCTCACCAAGTACTGGGCTTGGGAGATATGCTTTCAATAAGATTTAGAAGGGGAGAAAGAAGCGGCTAGAACAATTCCAAGTTCAGACAATATATCAAGCAAAAAGATACTGTCACAACATCATTAGAATACTGACGAGACACTTTCACATCTAGCCAAAGACATTTAATATTCCATTTTTCCTGTTTTTTTTTTTGTTTTTTTTTCTTTCGAACCGGGATTTCTTACTAAACTATCAAATAAGGGAGAATCATTGGGACAAAACGTCTTTGAATAGGGGGAGAGAAAAAATAGATAAATTTAAAAACCAAGAAAAAAAAAAAACAAAAAAAAACAAAGAAAAATGTAAATGGGTTTCTGCTAGAGTGAAACTATACTCACACGGGCCAGCAAGTGGTTGTCTGTTTTCTTCCTCATGATGGTAACTGAATGTACGGATTACCTAATGTCCAAGAGTCATCAGACTGTTATTGACATATTCATGTTTCAGCCACTTCTTCAGGTGATTGGAATTTCGAACCAAACCCTTTATTTCATCCACCAGGGTAGATTATTCTAGTTCCACATGCCATGCCCTTTCTAGATGTCTTAGTTATTTCCCTTTACCACTATTCTCCAAGTTTTTTTTCACCACTGCTGTGGCCTGGTACTGAACTCACAACTCTTTGAGTCTAGTCATTGGGTCTAACCAATGTATACACTGGGCCATGTGTCCTTGAGGATGTATGAATTTTTGGGACTTATAAACCTAATGTCTCAGCAACATTTTTTTACCAGTGTTCATATTGCAATTTTTTCTGTTATTATTATTTTCATTTTTTTACCAGAGCTTATATTGCAATTTTTGTTGTTATTCATTCTTTTTCTCTAGCGCTCTTTAATACTGGTTCTCATATTGCATTCATATCTATGCTTGGTCTGCTACTTACACATAATATACTTTAGAGTACAAGCATTGAAAACATTAATAACGAACCTGTTGAAAATGGCTAATGAATTGGATGAAAGCATTTGGGATAATAGTCATTATAGACAGTTTTGACACTCCCTTAGCTGCCCCCACCTTGCGAAAGACATGAGAAAAATTTAAAAAATAAAAAAACATGTAATTTCCTTGTCTTTAACATTCAATGAAACATGTATAAAAGTGTAGGGAAGTGGGACCAAGAGACGGTCAGGGTCACCATTTGTAATTCCATCATGGTGTATGCATTTTTTTTTTTAAGCGTTTCACCCCAAGCAAGGCGGGAAGCCACTAGGAAGCAAGGGGTTACAGAAGATTTGGAGCAAGATCAGATAGGAGTGATAGAGGAAAGGATGAGAAGGATAGTGTTATAGATCAAGGCAACTGGAGATGTCGATTGACATTACATTTGAATAGTTGGAGATTATAGCTCTCAGGGAAACTGGAATAGGGAAGGGAGTTCCACAGGCAAGAGGTGCGAGACATGAAGCTATTGGTGTAGAAGAGACGGCTACATTTAGTAGTTTCGACAGTGAAAGGGTGAGAGCAGGATGCCAGCCTTGTAGGGCGCTAGAATTCATAAAGTCTTGGAACCAGTGAATGCAGCTCCTCGGAGCAATTACCATGAAAGTATTTGTAAAAAAGACAGAGAGAGGCGATGATGCGTCTGTGAGAAAGTGACTGTAGACGAGATGCCAGAACAGGGCCAGTTATATTGCATATCCACCTCTGGAGACTATCAAGAACCCCAAGGCAAACAGAAGGGGCTCCAGACTATATATGGCAGCAATACTCCATGCAAGGGCGCATTGTTGATTTGTAGATCTGGAGGATCGATTCTGGGGTGAAAAATTTCCTGGCGCGGCACAGGGAGCCAACTTTTGGGACAAAGATTTTTAAAAACTGTTGGTGATTTGCATGCGTTAGCTTGTAATTGATATAAGCAAAGAGCACATTTTTCAAGGTGCAGTTTTTGAATCTGACAGTTGAACAGTGCAGTGAATTGATAGTGGTTTGACATGTGCTGGGATTTCTTGATACTGGACGTATGGTTCTTAATTGTGACATTTCTTTCTGCAATTGGATTTGCAGTATTTTGACTATCAAACAGTTTGTCGTGCTTTGAACTTCAGATGCAAAATCAAATTCAAATCAACTACAAAAAGAAAGTTTGCTGGCCAAATATACAATATTAAAAAAAAAAAAAAGAGCACAGATAAATAAAAAACAACAAAGGCCATTGTTGGCACTTACCTGTGTGCGTCCGTTCGTGGTTCTTCCACTCTGTCACCTGGCAAAATGTCCGATTGCAGTAGCCACAATGAAATGGCCGCTCACCTGTATGTGTCCGTATGTGGTTGCGCAAGATGATCTCCTGCGAAAACGCCTTGTTGCAAAACGTGCAGAAGAAGTGCTTACGGCCACCCAGCTCATGGTTGATCAAGTGACCCCGCTGCGCAAACCCCTTACGGCACGTGCCACACTTGTAGGGCTTCTTGGCACTAAGGCTCAAACCAAAGTAGGGTGAGTCGACAATGATTTTGCCACTGGGCGTGGTTCCAGTTATATACGGGGCAATGAAGCTAGCTGATGCCGGCAGGGTGCTCGGAATCAGACTTTTTGGCTTGTCACCATGGCCCGTGTACAATCTGGCGGAAGATAAATGCTGCTGCTGTTGTTGGTGTTGTGGCTGCTGCTGATGATGATGCTGCTGCTGGTGTGTTTCGTGAGGATGGAGTTCTTTTTTCGAGACTGGGTCCGACTTGTGTGATCTATCTTGGTGGGTTGACGATTGGTGACTCTCAAAGTCTAAATTTTGAGTTTCGTCCTCGTCCATCGTAGTGGTCCGATAAACTGGTTGAGGGGTAAACATGATTGTTTTTTTTTTTTTTTGGTGGGGAGAAGGCTTTTACTTTATTCTATTTTCTTTGGTAAGGGGATTTTTTTTTTGTGAGAAGTGTTTTTTTTTTGCTCAGATTTTTTTTTTTATTAAGCCTGTTCTTTCTTTTTTTTAATTTTTTTTTTTGTTGCAAGATAACCACATAAAATACAAAAATAAATCACAAGTCAGTTTCTGCTTTTATTTATGTGAAAAAAAAAAAGTTGTCCCTGCTGTAGGGCAGAGCAGCCAACAATAAAGTTTGGATGTCTGTTTATTTGCTTTTTATTTATGATTATTTACAAAGAGTACTACGATTTACTTCTAATGATAGGGCAGCAAAATGGTGAAGGATCGAAGATTTGCAACCAGGGTTTTTGAACGGATTCTCAAATAACAAAGTCTCTCATCTATGAATTGATTTTGGTCATATAAGCTGATGGACAGTCTTCTCAAACAGCGATCAATATTTGATTTTATATCTAAAACAATCTTGGCAAAATGTAAAATGCCTCTCAACCAAACAAACATGGAATTTTACATCTCACGCAAGATGTTTGTCCTGATGATCAATGAAGAATGTCTCCTTTTTTTTTTAAACATATCAAAAAAAAAAATTTTTTACATTTAAATGGAAAATTAATGTTTATGCCAACGAGGTAACAAAGTATCAGCACAACCTTTGTAAGATGTCAGCTCCTAAACTGTCAATGGAGCAATCTCATTAAAGAAATAATCATTTAAGTTTTATCCTCTCTGCATCCACCATATTGATAGTGCTGTGCCATACTTAGTAAATAACACTAATGTCACAAGGTGACTTATAGCTTCCACCTTCATTGAAAAAGACAGAATTACCAAAATATAATAGAAGTAAAGATACAATTTACAATAAAATTTATCTTGTAGGTCAATACATCCATTTCTTTTTATTTAAAGTTTCAAAGAAGAGCAACATCATTAATCTAGAAAAGCCACCCAGAGTCAATGCTCATTTCCAACTTCAGCTGACAGTCAAACAAAACTTATTCTAGATATTGACCATCAGAAAAATTGCTAGTCTTAAAATCCATGTACAATCTTTTGAGTTTTTTTCTTTCAGAATTAGATAAAAACTTGCTCAGTAATGTCTTCTAAAGTTTGTTACAATTTCTGATAACTAATCCTTCTTTCTGACAGTTATTGTGTTAATGAACCTCACCTACCTTGTATCATGGATGGAATGTCAATGTTGTTTTATAAACTAAATCTGATTGGTACCTCAGTATGGAATAATGGCTCAAAAGTTATTCTTGCAAAGCATCAGTAGTAAGTTTGTTTCTCACTAAGTAGCCACACGTGTGGCTATGTGCCAGACTTAGGTAGGTCTTATATATACCTATAAAAAATGAATATTGATGAATTTACTAGTAAAAAGGAGAAGCGTTAATTTTTGTCTTGAAGACTTATTTCATGTTAAAACAATTGGTAATGCACATGATCAATGAACCAAGATGTGTTTAGTTAATCCCCCTTGAAAGAAATGTGGGCTTTACAGAGAGAGAGATGACCACCATTTTGGATTTAAGAGAAACTGTGTTTTGGTGAAATATGTTTGGCAGAAGGATATTATATATAATTGGTTTGTTGTAGCTCAGAGAGAAAAGGTGTTTGCCCATTTTTTAAACTTATTTCTATTTATTTTACAAGTTAAGCCACTTTTAACACACAAACATTGGGTCACAATTGATAGTAGAGTTTCTGTCTACATTTCTATTGTTTGAGAACAATAATTCTAATTCTTTGGAATTCATTTAAAAAAAAAAAAAGAAAAAAGATGATTACCAATGGAACAAGCTACCAAGTGCCGATCTCTGTTGAACAAATACATATCGAAATGTGAGACCAATTAATTAGTATAGATAGATATTTATAAAGTAAAGGGACCAACTCAAGTTGAACGAAGACTTAATGATGCAGGAATTGGACATTATCCCTTTCTGGGATGCTATTTATATAAATGTAAAAATGGCCAGAAAGTGAATTTCTAGCAAGGTGGTGGCTATCAGCAATAATCAATACAACAGTTTGTAAAAAAAAAAAATGAAAAAAAAATGTATTTAATCACCTATTTATCTTGTATCATAGTAAGGGGCTGAATCAAATGCATAAATATTATACATCCTCACCTCACAGTTAGATAACTTTGTCTTAGAAATTTTCATGATTGAAAAGTGCATGTGTGTGTGTGTGTGTATATATATATATATATATATATATATATATATATATATATATATATATATATATATTTATATACACATATATATATATGTATATATATATATACACACACACATATATATATATATATATATATATATATATATTTATGGGAACATATATTGACTTCTAAGTGTCAGATGCTTTTTCGAATCTTGTGGGTAACATGGCTATAGTTTGATTACCAATTTCGTCGGATCAGTTTCCTCGGACATATTGAAAATAAGGAATTGATGAACCCCAATTCCAAGATGGTTTTCTCAGCAGTGTTTGTTTGATCCCAAGAAAAACCAGTTAGGAACAGATGGTGACAGAAAGGAGCGTGTGAAACGAGGGACTTCCATTCCTTATCTGATGACTTGTCATGACTGTAAAGATTGTCATCATTTTGCTTCACTGGGCTTGTAAATTCATCCTGGTGAAACCTGTGGAAAAAAAAAAAGCTTCAGAAAAGGAAAAAATTGTTCAACAGATATTAAAAAAAATCATGGACGTTAGATAATTTAGTAAGGGTATTAACACGTGTAGCTGTCTTAATTGTTACGGTGGACTAATGGATAGCGGGTTGGATTGAGGAATCGGAGAGCCGAGTTCAAATTCCAGTCGAAACCATTACATTCATTTACATGCTAAAACCCTTCAGAAAGGTATGTATCCTCTTTTTTCCCCCCCACCCAGTTTTAGGTAAATAGCAGGACAGACCGGGTTCTAT
>OZ010575.1:18989791-19097291 GCA_963932145.1 Acanthosepion lycidas
GCAAAATGGCTGGAATTCAAACTCAACTCACCGATATGCCAATAATCTCTACGGTACATGCACATCTATTTTTTAACAGTACGCTCCAGCCTGATTCAGGTGATTGGGATGTCAAACTGAACCCTTTATTTTGCTCACTGAGGTAGACTGTTCTAGTTCCACATGCCATGTTTAATGGATGTCAGTTATCAGTTATCTCCTGTTAATTCCACTCTCCAAGTTCTCTGCTGCCTTAACTTTAAGGACACATAGCACTGTGGATAAAGGCATTGATTAGATCCAGTGACAAGACCCAAAGACTTGTGAGTTCAATAACTGATAGCTGACGTCCATTAGACATGGCACATAGAACTAGAACAGTCTACCCTCACGAACAAAATAAAGGGTTCAGTTCTACATTCCAACCATCTGAAGAAGGTTGGAGTGTATAACAACCGAAACATTGTGATAAATATGGCAACAAAGATGAGGACAGTAGTCCGAATAATGTAAATAGTGTACATAATACCTCATCTCAGAAATATAGACAGATACTTGCCATAGCTTTTATGAAAACAGGCAGTTGCATAGTATTTATAAAATGTCCCTTTGTGTCCATAGTATCAGTCTAGTGGAGTGAATTTGATTTTTGCTGCGTCCTGCAACATGCTCATCATGGTGTAATGGTCAGGAAGCAAGACTTGTAGATCATTAGTAACGTGTTCAATCCTCATTCAGTGCCTTGTTCCAAACTAAATTTAGCAAATTTTTATACAACAAATTCACACCAGCCTTGCAGATTATTGCTCTTACGTTTGTTCTTTACTAAGGGCCCTTCACTTGTAGCCTTGTGCCAGAATAAGCTAAAGTAGATATTGACATGTATACTTGTTAACCTTTACCATTCTGTAGGTGACTATTTTTGCCAAGCAAAATATTAGTCCTGCCTATGCAAGTTAAATTTGAAATTTTGGTTATGCAGTCATATCCTTCTATGGCAACATCTAAAACAATCTTGACTGAAATTGAGAGCCAGGTTACTACAATTTCAAATATATAGAACTAATATATATATATATATAAAAAAATATATATATATTTTGAGGGGATTCCATATACAGCAAAAGCAGAAGATTTATTTAAAGATGATGTACAGTCAGTCAGTTATATGCCATGTGTGATACACACTTAGGCGGTCATGTATCTTTCAATACATGACTGACGAGGCAGATTTTTTTTTCCACAGTAGGTTGCCATTTCCTTCTGTGGTAGACCAGTTGCCATCCAAGGCTATATAACCTGGTCTGTCCTGCTATTTACCCATAGCTGGGGTGGGGTTTAGAAGAAGAGGATTCATACCTTTCCCAAGGGTATTTGCACGTAAGTGAATATAATGGATTTGAATGGAATTTGAACTCGGCTCTCTGATTCCTCAATATGAGCCATTATCCATCACTCCACCGTGCCTCCTAAAATTTGATATCCTTATCCATAAAGGAAGTGCTCCTCAGGATTGGATAATGTTTAATAAGATCATCTGGCTGACCATTGTGGAGTAGTGTGGTCGATCTCAACTGGATACCTCATACTTTTAACTTTGTGCCGAACTAGGCTAAGCTTAGTAAATAACATTTCTCCCTTAGTGCCCCCACCCCATATGCAGAATTAAACCTTCCAAATTGCATTTAAAGGTGGTGTCAGGATCAATCTTTGATGCCTGCAGAAGCCAGAAGTGTCTTGAAAAAGGAAGTGAATTTATGGATGCACCCACATATGCTCTTTAAAATGTGAACTTACCATAGTCGGGTGGGTGGGTAGTAAAATAAAACATCTGTGCGGAAATGAAGAGGAATATTTACGTTCCAGTTTAAAAAAAAGAAAAAAGAAAATCTTATTTTACATCCAACATGGATTGTAATCCCTAAAATGATAATTCTTTTGTGACCTTGTTGATATATATACCCACTGGGATTTTTCCAATAGTACTCTTACTCCAAATTTTTTCCTTCAAGAAAATCCGGGCATTAGAGGACGGTCCGAAAGTCTTGTCACCCCTACATAATCCAGTATATGTGCTTTGTATTACTTGTTTTATTGTTCTCATTACTTTTTGGTAGGAGATGACAAGACTTTCGGACCACCCTGTACATTTTTTTTCCACACCCACCCAGTTGCGTACTTCCCCGATCACCCAGAACAATTGGGTAGGCCAGGCTGGATACCTTATGGAAATCAACGAACTTTTGCTTGTATAATGGAATGTAGAGTTTGTTTTTTTTTTATGTGGAAACAAACATTTAAAGTAGGCAACAAAATTCTATTTATAATCGTTTTTCAAATTGCCACGCATTTATTAAAAATATAGTGTTACTGTTGTTGGTTCTTGAATTTTCATTTAAATTGAAAACACCTTTTCTCTCCTCCTTTATTGATTTGAGTGTCTTCGTTTTAAAACATAATAGAATAGCCCCTAGTTAGATCAATTTAAATGTCATAAACAAAAAAATGCAAATGATTTTTTAATGCGTGTCAATTAATAGCTTTTTTTTTTTGTTGAGGTGTGTGCGAAAGTACCACCACCCTCAGCATCAAAACAAAATCCCATTCGAAGGGTATGTCAAGAAGACTGGAAAACTGACAAGCATTTTAATTTTTTTTAAATGGAATGCAACAATTGGAAATAAGCCAAAAACATGGGTTCATTTAAATTTTAAACTTTTAAAAAAATTTAATGAGACATGGACAGATGTGTAATTTAGTTTGGCACAAGGGTACAGGGCACCAGGGTAGACTGAATTCACTCCACCAGTACGAACTTAAATTAGTTTAGAGGGGTTGTTAATAACGCCGCACAAATAAAGAGAGAGAGAGAGAGGAAGATGGATAGTTGTGGTAAAAAAAATAAATAAAGATTATGGAAACAGATATATAGATAGATAGATAATCTATATAGATAATCTATAGATAGATAATCTATATAGATAATCTATAGATAGATAATCTATAGATAGATAATCTATAGATAGATAGATAGATAGATAATAGATAATCTATAGATAGATAGATATGATAACAAATCTGAGCTAGATAGTTAACTTATGACAAATAGATTGTGATAGATAATTCTTAAATAATCTATGATAGATGGAAAATCTGGGATATAGATAATCTTTTTATAGTTAGATATAGTTGGTAATTTTGTTTGCGAAACAGAAAAGGAATTTCGTTAGTAGTTAAACTTCGGGAAAGAAAAAAAATCCCTATTTCGAGGTTGGTAGTTGAAAATGAAAACTCTTGTCTTGAGATATAATAACCGTGTGTCAGTCAAGGTGCGTGGCTTATGTGCGTGTGTAACTGCCTGGGTTTTAAAAAGTCAGCCACTCTCCAAAAAACAAGCAAGGAAGACAGTTATTTTCGCAAGATTACTTCCTTCATTCTTTCATTTATTCCTCCGTGGCCTTACTTATTTCTTCGTTCTTTCTTTCAGATCGACTCAGTGGTGAGCAAAAAAAAAAAAAAAAAACACAGGAAAGAAAAAACTTTCCGAAGGCTATGACTATATTTATTTATCTCGCCTCATAGCTCGAAAAAAAAAAAAAAGCCTCAAACTAAACAAAAACATTTTTAAAATTTAAAATTAAAAAAAAAGAAAGAAATCTCATTTCAAATATGATATCCTTTTTTAAGGTATTCCGTCTTCTTCTAGGACGGTGTGATTTCAATTTTAAAATGACATTTGTAAAATTAATAGTTTATAGTACATTTTTAGATTTTTTTATTTTATTTTATTTTTATTTTATTTATTTTACTAACTGAGATTAAACATTTAAAGACTAGAAAAATCCCTTTAAAATCAATCCCCTATTCCCAAAATAAAAACAGAGACATTTAAATTGCTAGGGGATTTCTTTTATTTTTGGGGTCTTTTTTTTTTTTTTTTTTTTTCCAAAAAGTTTAGGTAGGGTGTTTCAATTTTTTTTTAATTAATTCTTTTAAATTGTTGGTTTGGAATTAAAATATTTTCAATAAAAAGTTATTTGAAAGTAAAACATTTAAAAAAAAAAAAAAAGTATCAACAAAATACGTGTTGAAAAAAGAAAGTCCTGGTTCTTCCTTCAAGAATTTATGTGTGGATGAGAAAGTCGCAAAGCAAATGTCCCTTTTAAATTAGAAAGAAAAGTAGACAAATAATAGAACACTAACAGTGTGTGTGTGTGTGTGTGTGTGTGTGTGTGTGTGTGTGTGTGTGTGTGTGTGTGTGTGTTACTAGCTGAAAGGATTTTTTTTTAAATCGGTTTCAAATTATATAATCGAGAAAAAAAAATAGAATTCAACATTTCATTTAAATTTTTTAAAAAATGAAACATGACAAAATGAAAAAATATACAAATTGAGAGAAAACGATTTTTTTTTTTTTTTTTTTTTACAAACAAATACACAAAAATCCAATTTGAATTATTAAACTTTCATTGTTTATAATAAAAAAAAAATATTGCAAGTTTAAAATTGAAATATATTAGAAAAAAATGCTGAAAAAAATTGTAGACAAGATGAAATACTCACAATTAAATTTAAAACGTTGTTCAATAAGTTTTTTTTTTTAGAAATCCATAAAAATGCATAAAATTTTAAAAAATAAGGATTTAAAATTTAATTTTTCTTATTTAAAATAAAGATATTTATAATTTAGAGCATCAATTTATGAAATTTATAACTAGAAAAAAAATAACATTGTTTTAAAATAAAATACAAAATAAAACAAACATTTTTTAGAGAATTATAAATTCAAATTTTTAAAAAATGCATTTTCTGAAACGTTTGACATGTCATTTTTTCCCCCCTACTTTTTTCCTCAAAAAGGATACACAAGTAAAATTCTAGGTTATCACTTAAATTTTAAGTTTATATAATATAACTTAAGTAAAGTGGCCAATTTGGTAAATAATAATATCCTTAGGTGATGGATTCTCAAATAATAAAAAGGGTTGACTACTACTCTGGTTTGAGTGTGGTTGGTGGTGCATTTGTTATAATTTTAAAGAAATAAAAAATAAATTTTGAAGAAATCAAACCAAAAAATTATAAATCGTATTTAGTGCCAAACATTCTTCTCTCAACCCAAAATAAAATATTTTTTCAACATTTTCTGATTATAATTTTACCTATTTTTTTTTTTAATTTGTAAAATTATTTTTAATTTTTAATGATGGGTTGGGATTTAAAAAAAAATTAAAAAAACGATTCCTTTAAATGAAATATGCAATAAAAATTTTTAAAAATTAACATTCTTATAATTTTTTTTTTTTTTTTTTTTACCACGTTTCACATTGAATTACGTTTTATATGGCCGTTTTTCAACAGCATCCAAATAACAATTATTTAAGCTGTCAAAAGTTTTAAATAAGATGGATTTGCAATATGATACATGGTAAAAATACACCTTATTATTATTCGGGGTATATGGTAAAAATAAGGTAGACCCTCAATTTCTGGCCACCTAAATGATGGAAATGCCCTTTTTACGAATTCATTTCTTTCTTTATGAAAAAGCGGGTCGATGAGTGAATTGGATGGGGAGAAAGAATTCAAGTATTTGAATATGAAATAACGACACCAAACAAAAGAAGATTTAAAAATCTATCTGTAAAGCTGGACAGGGTAGATTTAACAATCATTGTATACACAGAAGTGCCATAAAGTCGGGGTCCAGATCCAGACCGGCATTTAAAAATGATCAAATAAGCGAAACTAAAACTTAACCGTTTTCTTTATTATTAATGAAATAAATAATTCTTCCCCACTACCCTTGAGAGAGAAAAGATAAAAATACATTTAATTTTTGTCAACAAAAAGACGTATTTTAAGGGTTAATTTAAAAATGCATTCAAAAAGTATTTTTCAGGTTGGGACACACAAAAATATTTTTATAAATTTTATAAAAATTTCAAGTTTAAATAAAAATATTTTAAAAATCGATCTTTATGTTTTTAAAACCTTTAAAAACACCAAATAAACGGATAACAGATGATAATTTAAAAACTGCTCTACACAATTAATTACAGAGACATGCCAATTAATTATTAATTATACGTAATTAAAACTGTATTTTTAAAAACCGCGCACAGCTGACACTTTTAAAAAGATACGCACTTTTAAACACAACAAGCATGAATATAGATATATGCACATATCTACAGACAATGGGATATAGACATACGATCTATCACTCTTTTATACACATATTTATCAATATTTACTTTAACTTATAGTACACACGTCCACAAATAAACACATCGCACCTCCTACTTTGGACTGGACTCATTTGCACATGCTTTTTTATGTCATAAATATTTAACTCACAAGAAAAAAATATGGAACAATCCAATGAAAAAAAAAATATATAAAAGAAAAGATTCTTCATCTCAATTTACCTGATAACGACAGTTTTTTTTAGGCTTTTAAACAAAAGAAAAACAAAAAGGCATTTCGCCACATTTTCCCTCGTCCTCTTTAGTTTGTGTTTTGGGGCCCCTATTCTGTTTTACTTTTTTTTTTTCCTTTTGTTTTTTTAAGGGGGGCAAGGTATTTTTAACTGGTGGACCGACTCAAGAAGCCATACCCCCACTTTATGACCATTTTTAACTTTTTTTTTTTTTTTTTTTTTTCTTTTGGGTTAACTTCAATCTCGCCACACGCAAGTGCTCGCAGGACGGTTTTTAAAAGCCGTTAAATATTCCACTTGGATATTGATAGATGTTTGAAATCACTTTAAAATCTCAAAACGCATTTGTAAAGTGTCCAACAGTGGTTTTGGTGTGGCCCGCTTAAAGCATAAAATTTCTCCAGCTTCTATCGCTTCGCCTCGGGCTTTTCTGTAGCGGGAACACTTAAAAAGCTTACACCGCCATTGTTTTCATTTTTCGTCCTTTTTGTTAAGAAAATGAGAATAATGTTCAGTTTTGTTTGTTTTTATTGCCAGCATCAACTTCTTTTTTTTTTTTTTTCTCATGTATTATTTAGGTGCAATGATTTTTACTTTAGAAGGTATCTTTAATATCTATTTTTATCTACAGGTTTAGTTTCTTTTTTTTCTTCACAACAGTGAAAATAAGAATAAGATGATTTTTTTTTTTTTTTTTGCTTGTTTAAATGAAAAAAGCAAATAAAACTTCAAACAATATTGAGATCGTAATATACAAAATATGACAAAGTATCTTTGTCTTACACATACAAACACACTATTGAATGAGAGTCAAACTCAAAATAAATGAACATTTATGATGACAATACAATGTGTATTCTTAAATTTTAAATGCATTTTTTTTCAGCTTTTTGTGATTTTAAATTTATTTTACTTTTCGTGAAAATAATCTTCATCGAAATATTTTTTAGTTTTTTTAGTATTATTTTCAGTTTTAAAATAAATACAGTTTTATTTATTATTTTTATTTTACTTTTTTGATTTCAGCAAATTTTAAGGCTGTTTTTCACATTAACCTAGGAGACAGAAAATGAAACTAAATTAAAAAGTTACATAAAAAATCACATTTTTCTGACAATAAATCGTACATTTCTTTTTTTAAGATCAGTCAATACTCAATATTGTTATGAAAGTGAATGTGTATTCACGCAACTGTAACAATTGATGACAAAAGATGAGCCTTTAAGTTTCTCTTTGAATTTCTTAGATGAGGAATTATCATTATTAATCTATTTGGACGAGTGTCCTCATCTTGGTTGTTATCTTTCTATTAACTTTGAAGGTTTGAATTCAAGACAAAAGATGAGCCTTTAAGTTTCTCTTTGAATTTCTTAGATGAGGAATTATCATCATTATACATTAATCTATTTGGACGAGTGTCCTCATCTTGTTTGTGGTCTGTCTATTAACTTTGAAGGTTTGAATTCAAGACAAAAGATGAGCCTTTAAGTTTCTCTTTAAATTTCTTAGATGAGGAATTATCATTATTATACATTAATCTATTTGGCCGAGTGACCTCATCTTGGTTGTTATCTTTCTATTAACTTTGAAGGTTTGAATTCAAGATAAAAGACGAGCCTTTAAGTTTCTCTTTGAATTTCTTACACGAGGAATTATTATTATGACACATTAATCTATTTGGACGAGTGTCCTCATGGTTGTTATCTTTCTATTAACTTTGAAGGTTTGAATTTAAGACAAAAGATGAGCCTTTAAGTTTCTCTTTGAATTTCTTAGATGAGGAATTATCATTATTATACATTAATCTATTTGGCCGAGTGACCTCATCTTGGTTGTTATCTTTCTATTAACTTTGAAGGTTGGAATTCAAGACAAAAGATGAGCCTTTAAGTTTCTCTTTGAATTTCTTAGATGAGGAATTATTATTATGATACATTAATCTATTTGGACGAGTGTCCTCATTTTGGTTGTTATCTTTCTATTAACTTTGAAGGTTTGAATTCAAGACAAAAGATGAGCCTTTAAGTTTCTCTTTGAATTTCTTAGATGAGGAATTATTATTATGATACATTAATCTATTTAGACGAGTGTCCTCATCTTGGTTGTTATCTTTCTATTAACTCTGAAGGTTTGAATTCAAGACAAAAGATGAGCCTTTAAGTTTCTCTTTGAATTTCTTAGATGAGGAATTATCATTATTATACATTAATCTATTGAGACAAGTGTCCTCATCTTGGTTGTTATCTTTCTATTAACTTTGAAGGTTTGAATTCAAGACAAAAGATGAGCCTTTAAGTTTCTCTTTGAATTTCTTAGATGAGGAATTATTATTATGATACATTAATCTATTTGGACGAGTGTCCTCATTTTGGTTGTTATCTTTCTATTAACTTTGAAGGTTTGAATTCAAGACAAAAGATGAGACTTTAAGTTTCTCTTTGAATTTCTTAGACGAGGAATTATTATTATGATACATTAATCTATTTAGACGAGTGTCCTCATCTTGGTTGTTATCTTTCTATTAACTCTGAAGGTTTGAATTCAAGACAAAAGATGTGACTAAGTTTCTCTTTGAATTTCTTAGATGAGGAATTATCATTATTATACATTAATCTATTTAGACGAGTGATCTCATTTTGGTTGTTATCTTTCTATTAACTTTGAAGGTTTGAATTCAAGACAAAAGATGAGCCTTTAAGTTTCTGTTTGAATTTCTTAGATGAGGAATTATTATTATGATACATTAATCTATTTGGACAAGTGTCCTCATCTTGGTTGTTATCTTTCTATTAACTTTGAAGGTTTGAATTCAAGACAAAAGATGAGCCTTTAAGTTTCTCTTTGAATTTCTTAGATGAGGAATTATCATTATTATACATTAATCTATTTAGACGAGTGTCCTCATCTTGGTTGTTATCTTTCTATTAACTTTGAACATTTGAATTCAAGACAAAAGATGAGCCTTTAAATTTCCCTTTGAATTTCTTACATGAGGAATTATTATTATGATACATTAATCTATTTGGACAAGTGTTATCATCTTGGTTGTTATCTTTCTATTAACTTTGAAGGTTTGAATTCAAGACAAAAGATGAGCCTTTAAGTTTCTCTTTGAATTTCATAGATGAGGAATTATTATTATGATATATTAATCTCTTTGGACAAGTGTCCTCATCTTGGTTGTTATCTTTCTATTAACTTTGAACATTTGAATTCAAGACAAAAGATGAGCCTTTAAATTTCCCTTTGAATTTCTTACATGAGGAATTATTATTATGATACATTAATCTATTTGGACAAGTGTTATCATCTTGGTTGTTATCTTTCTATTAACTTTGAAGGTTTGAATTCAAGACAAAAGATGAGCCATTAAGTTTCGCTTTGAATTTCTTAGATGAGGAATTATCATTATTATACATTAATCTTTTTGGACTAATGTCCTCATCTTGGTTGTTATCTTTCTATTAAATTTGAACGTTTGAATTCAAGACAAAAGATGAGCCTTTAAGTTTCTCTTTGAATTTCATAGATGAGGAATTATTATTATGATACATTAATCTATTTGGACAAGTGTCCTCATCTTGGTTGTTATCTTTCTATTAACTTTGAAGGTTTGAATTCAAGACAAAAGATGAGCCTTTAAGTTTCTCTTTGAACTTCTTAGATGAGGAATTATCATTATTATTCATTAATCTATTTGGCCAAGTGTCCTCATCTTGGTTGTTATCTTTCTATTAACTTTGAAGGTTTGAATTCAAGACAAAAGATGAGCCTTTAAGTTTCTCTTTGAATTTCTTAGATGAGGAATTATCATTATTATACATTAATCTATTTGGACGAGTGCCCTCATCTTGGTTGTTATCTTTCTATTAACTCTGAAGGTTTGAATTCAAGACAAAAGATGTGACTAAGTTTCTCTTTGAATTTCTTAGATGAGGAATTATCATTATTATACATTAATCTATTTAGACGGGTGACCTCATTTTGGTTGTTATCTTTCTATTAACTTTGAAGGTTTGAATTCAAGACAAAAGATGAGCCTTTAAGTTTCTCTTTGAATTTCTTAGATGAGGAATTATTATTATGATACATTAATCTATTTGGACGAGTGTCCTCATCTTGGTTGTTATCTTTATATTAACTTTGAAGGTTTGAATTCAAGACAAAAGATGAGCCTTTAAGTTTCTCTTTGAATTTCTTAGATGAGGAATTATTATTATGATACATTAATCTATTTGGACGAGTATCCTCATCTTGGTTGTTATCTTTCTATTAACTTTGAAGGTTTGAATTCAAGACAAAAGATGAGCCTTTAAGTTTCTCTTTGAATTTCTTAGATGAGGAATTATCATTATTATACATTAATCAATTTGGACGAGTGCCCTCATCTTGGTTGTTATCTTTCTATTAACTTTGAAGGTTTGAATTCAAGACAAAAGATGAGCCTTTAAGTTTCTCTTTGAATTTCTTAGATGAGGAATTATCATTATTATACATTAATCAATTTGGACGAGTGCCCTCATCTTGGTTGTTATCTTTCTATTAACTTTGAAGGTTTGAATTCAAGACAAAAGATGAGCCTTTAAGTTTCTCTTTGAATTTCTTAGATGAGGAATTATCATTATTATACATTAATCAATTTGGACGAGTGCCCTCATCTTGGTTGTTATCTTTCTATTAACTTTGAAGGTTTGAATTCAAGACAAAAGATGAGCCTTTAAGTTTCTCTTTGAATTTCTTAGATGAGGAATTATCATTATTATACATTAATCAATTTGGACGAGTGTCCTCATCTTGGTTGTTATCTTTCTATTAACTTTGAAGGTTTGAATTCAAGACAAAAGATGAGCCTTTAAGTTTCTCTTTGAATTTCTTAGATGAGGAATTATCATTATTATACATTAATCAATTTGGACGAGTGCCCTCATCTTGGTTGTTATCTTTCTATTAACTTTGAAGGTTTGAATTCAAGACAAAAGATGAGCCTTTAAGTTTCTCTTTGAATTTCTTAGATGAGGAATTATCATTATTATACATTAATCAATTTGGACGAGTGTCCTCATCTTGGTTGTTATCTTTCTATTAACTTTGAAGGTTTGAATTCAAGACAAAAGATGAGCCTTTAAGTTTCTCTTTGAATTTCTTAGATGAGGAATTATCATTATTATACATTAATCAATTTGGACGAGTGCCCTCATCTTGGTTGTTATCTTTCTATTAACTTTGAAGGTTTGAATTCAAGACAAAAGATGAGCCTTTAAGTTTCTCTTTGAATTTCTTAGATGAGGAATTATCATTATTATACATTAATCAATTTGGACGAGTGCCCTCATCTTGGTTGTTATCTTTCTATTAACTTTGAAGGTTTGAATTCAAGACAAAAGATGAGCCTTTAAGTTTCTCTTTGAATTTCTTAGATGAGGAATTATCATTATTATACATTAATCAATTTGGACGAGTGTCCTCATCTTGGTTGTTATCTTTCTATTAACTTTGAAGGTTTGAATTCAAGACAAAAGATGAGCCTTTAAATTTCTCTTTGAATTTCTTAGATGAGGAATTATCATTATTATACATTAATCAATTTGGACGAGTGCCCTCATCTTGGTTGTTATCTTTCTATTAACTTTGAAGGTTTGAATTCAAGACAAAAGATGAGCCTTTAAGTTTCTCTTTGAATTTCTTAGATGAGGAATTATCATTATTATACATTAATCAATTTGGACGAGTGCCCTCATCTTGGTTGTTATCTTTCTATTAACTTTGAAGGTTTGAATTCAAGACAAAAGATGAGCCTTTAAGTTTCTCTTTGAATTTCTTAGATGAGGAATTATCATTATTATACATTAATCAATTTGGACGAGTGTCCTCATCTTGGTTGTTATCTTTCTATTAACTTTGAAGGTTTGAATTCAAGACAAAAGATGAGCCTTTAAGTTTCTCTTTGAATTTCTTAGATGAGGAATTATCATTATTATACATTAATCAATTTGGACGAGTGCCCTCATCTTGGTTGTTATCTTTCTATTAACTTTGAAGGTTTGAATTCAAGACAAAAGATGAGCCTTTAAGTTTCTCTTTGAATTTCTTAGATGAGGAATTATCATTATTATACATTAATCAATTTGGACGAGTGTCCTCATCTTGGTTGTTATCTTTCTATTAACTTTGAAGGTTTGCATTCAAGACAAAAGATGAGCCTTTAAGTTTCTCTTTGAATTTCTTAGATGAGGAATTATCATTATTATACATTAATCAATTTGGACGAGTGCCCTCATCTTGGTTGTTATCTTTCTATTAACTTTGAAGGTTTGAATTCAAGACAAAAGATGAGCCTTTAAGTTTCTCTTTGAATTTCTTAGATGAGGAATTATCATTATTATACATTAATCAATTTGGACGAGTGCCCTCATCTTGGTTGTTATCTTTCTATTAACTTTGAAGGTTTGAATTCAAGACAAAAGATGAGCCTTTAAGTTTCTCTTTGAATTTCTTAGATGAGGAATTATCATTATTATACATTAATCAATTTGGACGAGTGTCCTCATCTTGGTTGTTATCTTTCTATTAACTTTGAAGGTTTGAATTCAAGACAAAAGATGAGCCTTTAAATTTCTCTTTGAATTTCTTAGATGAGGAATTATCATTATTATACATTAATCAATTTGGACGAGTGCCCTCATCTTGGTTGTTATCTTTCTATTAACTTTGAAGGTTTGAATTCAAGACAAAAGATGAGCCTTTAAGTTTCTCTTTGAATTTCTTAGATGAGGAATTATCATTATTATACATTAATCAATTCGGACGAGTGCCCTCATCTTGGTTGTTATCTTTCTATTAACTTTGAGGGTTTGAATTCAAGACAAAAGATGAGCCTTTAAGTTTCTCTTTGAATTTCTTAGATGAGGAATTATTATTATGATACATTAATCTATTTAGACGAGTGTCCTCATCTTGGTTGTTATCTTTCTATTAACTTTGAAGGTTTGCATTCAAGACATAAGATGAGCCTTTAAGTTTCTCTTTGAATTTCTTAGATGAGGAATTATCATTATTATACATTAATCAATTTGGACGAGTGCCCTCATCTTGGTTGTTATCTTTCTATTAACTTTGAAGGTTTGAATTCAAGAAAAAAGATGAGCCTTTAAGTTTCTCTTTGAATTTCTTAGATGAGGAATTATCATTATTATACATTAATCAATTTGGACGAGTGCCCTCATCTTGGTTGTTATCTTTCTATTAACTTTGAAGGTTTGAATTCAAGACAAAAGATGAGCCTTTAAGTTTCTCTTTGAATTTCTTAGATGAGGAATTATCATTATTATACATTAATCAATTTGGACGAGTGTCCTCATCTTGGTTGTTATCTTTCTATTAACTTTGAAGGTTTGAATTCAAGACAAAAGATGAGCCTTTAAGTTTCTCTTTGAATTTCTTAGATGAGGAATTATCATTATTATACATTAATCAATTTGGACGAGTGCCCTCATCTTGGTTGTTATCTTTCTATTAACTTTGAAGGTTTGAATTCAAGACAAAAGATGAGCCTTTAAGTTTCTCTTTGAATTTCTTAGATGAGGAATTATCATTATTATACATTAATCAATTTGGACGAGTGCCCTCATCTTGGTTGTTATCTTTCTATTAACTTTGAAGGTTTGAATTCAAGACAAAAGATGAGCCTTTAAGTTTCTCTTTGAATTTCTTAGATGAGGAATTATTATTATGATACATTAATCTATTTAGACGAGTGTCCTCATCTTGGTTGTTATCTTTCTATTAACTTTGAAGGTTTGAATTCAAGACATAAGATGAGCCTTTAAGTTTCTCTTTGAATTTCTTAGATGAGGAATTATCATTATTATACATTAATCAATTTGGACGAGTGCCCTCATCTTGGTTGTTATCTTTCTATTAACTTTGAAGGTTTGAATTCAAGACATAAGATGAGCCTTTAAGTTTCTCTTTGAATTTCTTAGATGAGGAATTATCATTATTATACATTAATCTATTTAGATGAGTGTCCTCATCTTGGTTGTTATTATTCTATTAACTTTGAACATTTGAATTCAAGACAAAAGATGAGTCTTTAAATTTCCCTTTGAATTTCTTAGATGAGGAATTATTATTATGATACATTAATCTATTTGGACAAGTGTTATCATCTTGGTTGTTATCTTTCTATTAACTTTGAAGGTTTGAATTCAAGACAAAAGATGAGCCTTTAAGTTTCTCTTTGAATTTCATAGATGAGGAATTATTATTATGATATATTAATCTATTTGGACAAGTGTCCTCATCTTGGTTGTTATCTTTCTATTAACTTTGAACATTTGAATTCAAGACAAAAGATGAGCCTTTAAATTTCCCTTTGAATTTCTTACATGAGGAATTATTATTATGATACATTAATCTATTTGGACAAGTGTTATCATCTTGGTTGTTATCTTTCTATTAACTTTGAAGGTTTGAATTCAAGACAAAAGATGAGCCTTTAAGTTTCTCTTTGAATTTCTTAGATGAGGAATTATCATTATTATACATTAATCTATTTAGACGAGTGTCCTCATCTTGGTTGTTATCTTTCTATTAACTTTGAAGGTTTGAATTCAAGACATAAGATGAGCCTTTAAGTTTCTCCTTGAATTTCTTAGATGAGGAATTATCATTATTATACATTAATCTATTTGGACAAGTGTCCTCATCTTGGTTGTTATCTTTCTATAAACTTTGAAGGTTTGAATTCAAGACCTAAGATGAGCCTTTAAGTTTCTCTTTGAATTTCTTAGATGAGGAATTATCATTATTATACATTAATCTATTTGGACAAGTGTCCTCATCTTGGTTGTTATCTTTCTATTAACTTTGAAGGTTTGAATTCAAGACAAAAGATGAGCCTTTAAGTTTCTCTTTGAATTTCTTAGATGAGGAATTATTATTATGATACATTAATCTATTTGGACGAGTGTCCTCATTTTGGTTGTTATCTTTCTATTAACTTTGAAGGTTTGAATTCAAGACAAAAGATGAGCCTTTAAGTTTCTCTTTGAATTTCTTAGATGAGGAATTATTATTATGATACATTAATCTATTTAGACGAGTGTCCTCATCTTGGTTGTTATCTTTCTATTAACTCTGAAGGTTTGAATTCAAGACAAAAGATGAGACTAAGTTTCTCTTTGAATTTCTTAGATGAGGAATTATCATTATTATACATTAATCTATTTAGACGAGTGACCTCATTTTGGTTGTTATCTTTCTATTAATTTTGAAGGTGTTGTGTCGTGTATCTTGCTAAGTAAGCGTTCGACCTCTGTTCTAGTTGGTGTCCGTTTATCATATGAGCTACCTGCTCATATGCAAATTATACTAATTTGTATATCACTACATCTCCCTATAACGGAGGGGCCTTATGCTGCGAGTACTTCTTGTACTTCTTCTTGTGCCCTCCTGAACATCTTCCTTTATCTCTCTCCTTTCCCTTGGAGATATAGATCTATCACGTCTTTCCCTATAATCGAACTGTTCCTCTTGCATACTCTGCTCTTTCTCTTCTAACTTGTCCCATTCTACTTCTTCCTCTTCTAACTCATCCCTCTCTACTTCTTCCTCCGCAGTTTCATTCTGCATTAACTCTTCTGTTACGTCAATAATGGCCATCTCTGAAGGCATTTCCTCATCCGATTCTTCTCCTTGGGATCTTATTTGGTCAGCATGAGCTAGAACACTGTTCCCATTTTCTTTATTTAATATTGCAGTATTATGTCCTTTCTGCATAATAAATTTGGATGACTCGGGTTGCATATTCCTATTTCTTTTGTACCACATCTTTTGATTTGTGGCATATGACATAGTCAAAGGGGACCTTAATTGTCTGCCCATTAAGGCAGATGGACTTTCCGGCCTGCCTTCATGTGGAATTGTTCTGTAACTTAATAATAATCTTGGTAGGAAAGCATCGATTTCCTCCTTCTGTTGCAAGCATGCTTTTATGCCCTTCTTTACTGTCTGGACCATCCTTTCCGCTGTCCCATTACTTTGAGGGTGGTAGGGAGGGGTCTTGTAAGGTCTGCATCCTATTTTTCTTAGCCATTCATGCAAATCAGCATCCACAAATTCTGGTGCGTTATCAGTCACCAATGTTCTCGGTGTACCATTCCTCGAAAATATTACTCTTAATATTTGTTTTACGGTGGTACTTTTTTTATCAGGTACTCTCACCACTTCAGGCCAACCTGAATATGCGTCTACTAATATTAATAATAGTCCTATCCCATTGACATAGGCATGGTCCATGTGTACTCTGCTCCATGGTTCTACTTCTCGGGGCCATACATGTATTTTCTTTTGCTTAAAATTCCTGAGTTCTGTGCATTTTTTGCATCTTTTTACATAGTCTTCTATGTCTCTTGAGTACCCCTGCGACCACGCTTCCAATTTTAATCTTCATTGTGTAGCTGCCACTCCACAATGTACGTCATTGTGTACACTTTTTATAACCTGTCTCCTCTGTGTTTCTGGGGGAACTACCAAGTCTCCATTACATATTATCCCGTTTTCTATAGTCATTTTATGTCTGATTTCTTTGAATGGTCTTTCAGCCATTGAACAATTTCCCCAGTGATTCTGTTTTATCCTCGACATTATTCTATTTAACACTGGGTCATTTGTAGTTTCAGTAGCCATTTTATCTACAGATATTACATCGGTTTCTACAAGGTGCAAGAATGTGTCTTCAAATTCCTCGTCGTTTTTGTCCTTCTCCTCTCTTTTAAACCTCAATCTAGATAAGGCATCAACGTGCGGTATCGTATTCCCTTTAACATATTCAATGTCAAAGTCGAACGCCATCAGTCTAATCGCCCAACGTAATATTCTGGACGTTGTAACTTTCGGTAGCTCTTTTCTTGGGTTGAAAATAAATTCCAGTGGTCTGTGATCACTTTTCAACAAGAATTTTTTTCCCATCAAGAACTGTCTTGCTCTATCCGTTGTCCACACTATGGCTAGTGCCTCCCTTTCTATATTCGAATAATTGTGTTCAGTCATTGTTAATCTCCTCGATAAGTACATTATGGGATGCCCATCTTGTGACAAAATACCAGATATGGACTGCTCACTAGCGTCAGTAGTTAGAGTTATGTCCTTCTTAGAGTCAAAAATTTGTACTATTGGCTTTTTTGCCAGAATCTGTTTTAAGTTTTCAAAGGCTTTCTGTTGGTGTTCTAACCAAATGAATTCCACATTTTTTTTTCTTAACTTAGCAAATGGTTCTGTCAACTCATTATATTTTGGTACATATTTTCTATAAAAATTTACCAAACCTAAGAAGGACTCCAACTCTTTTTTATTTTTCGGTGTAGCAACTTTTAGAATTTTCTCTATTAGTACTCTATCTGGAGAGATCCCTTCCTTTGATATTGAGTAACCCAAAAATGATATTTCATTACTGTTGGTTACACACTTTTTTGTATTTATTGTCATACCAGCATCTCTTAGCCGGTTCAGTATATTTTCAGTTTTTTTCTTTAAATCATCTTCATTTAAATCTCCAACACATATATCGTCTTGATAACAGACGGTATTTTCAACATTTCCTATTACTTTTTCAATAGCTTTTTGAAAAATTGCACTTGCCGTTTTTATGCCATACGGTATTCTTTTCCACCTTAACAGGCCTATAGGTGTGTTTATGGTCGCCACTTCTTTAAAATTTTCATCTATCGGTATTTGGTGGTAAGCTGATTTTAGATCTATCTTCGAAAATACTTTCATTCCAGCAAGTTTATGTAAAGCTACTTCCACATTCGGAATAGGGTACGAGTCAGCACAAACTTTATGGTTCACCCCTATTTTATAATCTCCACAAATTCTCAAGTCACCATCTTTTTTTTTCAATACCACAATGGGTGATGCCCATTTACTTCCTCCTGGAGGGGCAGGTTCTAATAAGTCTTCCTTTATTAGCTTTCGCAATTTAGCTATTACCAACAGTAATAAATGCACTGGTATTTTTCTCGCTTCGTAGTAGGAGGGGGAAACATTTTTTTTTAATTTCAGGCTAGCTTCATAATTTTTTAATTTTCCTGTTTTTTCCATTTCTATCTCATTAATCAACTTCGTTGAATTTAATTTTAACACGTCATTCCCCAGTAGTCCATGTGTTTTTCGGCAATTTGTAACTATAATGGGTACTATTTCATATTTTTCTTTTAGTTCTATTGAACCTTCAAAGTAACCCATAATTGCTATAATCGAGCCATCAAACTGACGTAATTGTACGTTGGTTTTTTTTAAAAACGGTTTTCCCATTTTTCCCACAAATTTCTGGGTACTATCGTGACCTCACTACCTGTGTCGATTTGCATTTCAACAATACAGTCGTTGATTTTCATTTTTATTTTTGTATCTCCATTCTTAGATCCAGTATTTTGTATATTATCCTTTTTTACATTAAAAATCTGTCTTTTTCATCCTTTACTCTTTCCACATTTTTCGTTTAACATACTTCTTTGAAGTGATTTTTTTTTAAACACTTTGAACATGTTTTTCCAAAGGCTGGGCATTTTTCTTTTTTCATTTCATGAATTTTTCCACAGTATGCACAATTTTTTCTTTTTGTTTGTACCGTATATGTTTCAGCCATTATTTCTTCATAGGATTTATTTTTATTTTGGTTGTAGGTATGTATTAATTCCTGCTGTTGTATAAATTCTATACACATATTCAAAGGCACGTTTGTAAGTTGTAACTGTTCCATTAACTTATATCTATGTGCTGAATTATGCATACCTTCAATTAATCTTAGTTGGATAATTCTTCTTCCGTTGTCTGCTCTCCTGTTCCTAGTTTTTCGAATTCACAGTATTTACTCGCACTTCTTAACCGGTGTAAATATTTTACTATCGGTTCATCCACGTCCTGCTTCATTGCCATAAACTTTGTCTTTTCTGCAATCACCAGTCTTTTCTTTGGCCTCATGTTTCCCTTAATAACCTGACTTATTTCTTCGAAAGTCATTTCTTCTAGTTCTCGAGGGTAAACCATTGTAGCAACCTTCATAATTGCTTCACAACCAGCGGTAGCCATAAACAAGTCAGTGATTTCATTTTCCCCTCCTCTGTTTTTGTTGTCTTTCAACTTTTTACATCTTGCATTAGCAGCAAAGCAATGAATCCACGTATCTACGTATTCTGGCTCTTCAAGGACCAGAGAGTATCCTATGGGTGACGCCATTGTTGTGTCGTGTATCTTGCTAAGTAAGCATTCGACCTATGTTCTAGTTGGCGTCCGTTATTCATATGAGCTACCTGCTCATATGCAAATTATAGTAATTTGCATATCACTACAGAAGGTTTAAATTCAAGTTAAATGATGAGCCTTTAAGTTTCTCTTTGAATTTCATAGTTGAGGAATTATCATTATTATACATTAATCTATTTGGACGAGTGTCCTCATCTTGGTTGTTATCTTTCTATTAACTTTGAAGGTTTGAATTCAAGACAAAAGATGAGCCTTTAAATTTCTCTTTGAATTTCTTAGATGAGGAATTATCATTAATATACATTAATCTATTTGGACGAGTGTCCTCATCTTGGTTGTTATCTTTCTATTAACTTTGAAGGTTTGAATTCAAGACAAAAGATGAGCCTTTAAGTTTACTCTTTGAATTTCTTAGATGAGGAATTATTATTATTATACATTAATCTATTTGGACGAGTGTCCTCATCTTGGTTGTTATCTTTCTATTAAATTTGAAGGTTTGAATTCAAGACATAAGATGAGCCTTTAAGTTTCTCTTTGAATTTCTTAGATGAGGAATTATCATTTTTATACATTAATCTATTTGGACGAGTGTCCTCATCTCGGTTGTTATCTTTCTATTAACTTTGAAGGTTTGAATTCAAGCAAAAGATGAGCCTTTAAGTTTCTCTGAATTTCTCAAAAGCTCAATGTTTTGTTAGCTCTGTATACAACCTTCTTCAGGCTTCTATTGTATTAAGTAACAATTTTAGAATTATGTGGGACCCTCTGATTAGAAAAAGTGAGCATCAGTTTTAATGTTCCAACCTTTTGAATGAAAACATTAAGCCTGTGTAGTTACCAGGATTGTGTTTGTTCAATCCCTAGATAAAGCAGTGAAAATAATATATATTACATTTTTTAAAGTGCCATATTGCTTCAAGACATAGGCCATCATGTCTCCACAGATTTTTTTTCTTTATTATCTGTGAATTGCTATTATATTTTTAAGGGAAAATAGTGGAATGGTTTCCCATTACCTTCTCCAGTTTGGAATTCAGAATTTTCCTTCTCTTAGATTCGAAGCTAGAGATTTTATAGTGCTATTTAACTCGAGATTTAACTTAACCCGCTACTGAGTTAGGTTGTGACAGAATGTCAGTTTGTAACATGGTGACCCGAGTGTTTCCACTCAGGCCACTGGTCAGTGCTTGTCTAAGCTGGTCAGCGCTTGTCTAAGCTGGTCTTCACTGGTCAGAGCTTGTCTAAGGTGGTCTGAGCTTGTCTAAGCTGATCAGAGCTTGTCTAAGCTAGTCAGAGCCAGTCATACCACCATTGTGTAACAGATATTATGCAACAGCAAGGGGAACGCAAGGGAGGAGAGAAGGCCTCCAGAACAGAACAGATATTACATCCGCAGCATCTACTCTGACAGGGGAAAAACCCTTCTCCTCCTCTGTCAATTTCTTTGGAAGAATCTGGAAGGAAAGCACCTAGTGCTATTTAAGTCATAGCTGAAAGGGAGAAGAGACATGTTCATGCCTCTCTCAATGGTATTTGTGTAAAAGTGAATGCAGCACACTATCCTGGAGTTTGAACTTGGCTAACAGATTCTGACAGAATAAGACTGTTGTGGGTTATCTCACTTGACTCCCCTCCAGCGATAAAAAAATGTTGCTAGCGGTCACTGCTTAAGCCTATAAATAGGCAGTGATATTCTCACTCATTTCCTTTTACAGTTTCACAATTGTGGCTGTAAGATGTAGTCGCACATGGGAACAAATAATGTCCCCCCACTGGTGCATGTTCATTTTCAGTGTCTTACTTTTCTCTCATGATTTTTTTGTCCTCTTTCACACATGTGTCTATCACTTAGGCCTACGCAAATTTCACAGACACTAAAACACCTTCTCTAATTTAAATGGGGGGGGATGTTTTGTATGTAATTAGTCTTTAAATGTTTTCTTTGTTTATTGTAATTGTAATTCTTTTTTAAATACATGCATTGTTATTTGGTTTATATTATTTTCATGTTACTCATTTATTACTTGGACTCATATTCAAATCCGCATCAATTGTTATAGGAAAAAAAATACCAGAAGACATTTGTTTTCTACCTAAACACAGCAAGCAGTTTCATCATAATGTTATTTTACATTTGCTATACATATGTTCTCATGGCTCTCCACATTTTCCTTTTTCTTTAATGCCTCTGAAATGCAATAATTGTTCTTGGGAAAGATACAGTGGGGTGGTATTATGCTACCTTCTCCACAGTTTGGAAATTAAAGTTTTTCTTCTCTTAGACTTGTTACTAACAAAGGCTGGAGAATCCATGTTATTTAACACTAAGCTGGTGGGAGCTACTGGATTCATGCCTTTCCCAAGAGTATTTGTGCAAAAATGAATGAAATACACTAAGGCCAGACTTGAACTCAGTTTGCCAATCTCATTTTCTGTGCTAATATCCAGGTTAGATCAATGGAAAAAGCAACAATTGACATCATAAGGATAAATTAGATTTAGATTGTTATTATTATTCATTTTAATATTAATAAGTAACATTTGGTGAACTTGGATCTTCGTGTCCCCACAAAAATAAAACAGAGCGTCAAAAGGACTATTTTTCCCATGACTCCATTTTTATTTTAATTACTTTCACTTTTCAGCAATGTTTATAGTTTTAAAAAGTTATTATTAGAATTGTAATAAAACCAAAACATATGAAAATAAATTTATATACTTTTTTTTGTTCTTGAGAATCGACAATGAAAATAACAAATGCCATTTATTTACTAGATTGTTTATTGGAATGGTTGGCAAGACATTGGCTAACTTTATAAAATGGTAAATAATAAGGATTTCATTATATAACATGTTCATTGTGGTCAACCCGGGGTTAATCCTGGTTTGATCAATGCAGTGATCTCTTTGATCCTCAGCTGCCCTATCCTACATTGTGATTGATTGATTATAAGGAAGCCAAGATCGATTCATTGCAGGTATCTTCATGTCGGGCTGGTCCAAGTCGAGCAAAGTCATACAGTAGAAAAGGAGAAAAAAAACTGCACTTGAAATATATAAAAAACAATATTTACTATTTGTATATCAAATACCACGTACAATAGTTTGTTAGTAGTTGTTAGGGTCTAGTTGTCAGCATTCAAGAGTTTGTCAATTCTACTCATTGCTAAATTGGACGCGACACTTGGGTAAGCTGGTAAGTTTTGGCTTGCGGAGTTAGTGAAATTTGTTTTACTGATTTGGTAAGTTTGGCTCAAGGCTGAAGTCAGAGGTTCTCATGTTCAACAGGAATTGTGGAATCTCTCAGCAACCTCTGCCACTTCCTTTCTGTCTCTTCACAACTCTCAAAACCGAACTGTGTGAATTTATTTCACGCATTCGTATTTATGGGCCCCAATTAGAAACCAGTATGGGGCAAGATGTTGGTTGGGTTTCAGTGAATCCCCTGATTTCTGACAAGAGTCCATGGTGTAAGGTGAGATGTAGTTGGGGGAAGTATTGGTATTTCATCTACCTGTCATTTCCAATTTTTTTGGTCCTGAGAAATTAAATTACTTCATAATTTTGTGGAAATCCTCTTCTCTCATAGGAGATGGGTGCAGGCATTGCTCTGCCTGGTTACTTATACTTTCTCTTATTACCATCACCCACCAGTGCTCTCCAGTGGGCATGGGCAGCTCTTTCAACCTCATTAATGTCCTGTCTGTGCCTGCTACCCTTCAGTGAGTGCAGGCAGCCCCTCCTCCTTCCTTGATCACTCTTCTGCACCTGTCACTTCCACCATTCAGTTGAAGACTAATTAAAAAAAATTATTGTTCCAAATGCTATCACCTCATTAGTGAATTGACACAACAATTGGCTTTCTTGCTTTTGACCCAAGAGACACTTTCCCAGGGAAAATTTTGCAACTCACAGTATACTGACAATTCATTTGGCTGAAGGTTAACACATCTGCAAGTGTTCAGCTTATTGTTTTCAATCCTGACATTGCTGCAAAAAGATTTATTTGTAACTGGCATTTACTCCAATTCCCTTCATGTCGAATTCACAGGCGTTGTTTGGCAAATACTGTCAACACTTGGCCCATCGTACAAACCAAGCATTGCTCTCAGCCGGTCACCTGGTTTACTTTATAAACCTCGATTCTCTGGAAATCAATTGTTATCAGTCTATTGTTCTTGATATTCATTTAATCCTTTTCATGATAGCTTACTCATCAATATCTAATTTTCATTGATATTCCAAGTTTTTATTATTATTAATTTATTATTATTAATTATTATTATTATTATTATTATTAATTATTATTATTAATTACCAGCAACCCAAATAGTGTTACAATTATAATTGGTTCACATATTTTAATAATTTAGTAAATGTTTATAAATTTATGAATAAAAAACTGTATTCACACTTATTTCATTATAAATTGGCAAATGATAAATATTAAATATGCATTTTACTTATATTAGTGTTGTCAATATAAAATTATTTTGTAAATGAACAATCTAATAAATAAATAGTGATTAATATTTTTGTTGCTAATTCTCAAGAATAAAAAAACTTTAAATTCACTTTCATCGTATGTTTAGGTTTTATTACAATTCTAGTCATCACTTTTTCAAACAATAAACGTTGCTAAAGAGTGATGGTAGTTAAAAGTGATTTCATGGGAAAAACTGTCCTTTTGACAGTCTGTTTTTTTTTGCGGGCACAAAGATCAATGTATCCCAAATGTTTTATCCAAAACATTCTGAGAAGACTATTAATCTTAATTAGGGACCTTCAAACTTTTCAGACCGTCAACCCCTTCTTGGAATGTGTGATCCCTTCGACATGTACAAAAAGGCTTAGAAGAAAAAAGACTGGAGAAGTTAACTGAAGATGAAGAAAACCAAATCTAAAAAAAAAGATGAAGAAAACCAAATAAAAAACATGTTGTCAGATATTGAAAGAAAAATCTTTTCAATCTCAAGAAATTCCAAAAGTCTGGTTGAGCTTCTGATCTGTCCTTTTTTACGGCAGCAAATGTTGGACGATTTCCTTAAAGATAAAGCAGAAACTCGAGGTGACGGAGATGTGGTAATACTAAGGATATCATGGACCGAGCGTGCAAGCAACGATAAGGTCTTAGAGAGGATGCAAACAAGGAGGAGGATTATACTTAACATCAGGAAGAGGCTGCTGAAGTTCCTGGGATGCATAATGAGGGCCTAGAGAATCTGATACTCACGGGTCGAATAGAGGGAAAGAGAGACAAAGGAAAACAACGCATGACAAACCTAGCGGGCTTAAGCAAGTGAATGACAGAAGATGGTCTGGGAAGGAACTTGTTGAGAGCTGCAAGGGATAGAGGGAGGTAGAGAGCCATGATTGCCTATGTCCCAAAAGGACATGGCACATAGAAAAAAAGAAAAGAGATTTAATTTTCTGTTTGATTCTTTCAGCTGACAAATGGGTCAAATTCGTTTGCACATATGACCACTTTTTACACTATTTACATTATTCGGACTATTGTCCTCATCTTTGTCACCATATTTATCACAACATTTCAGCTGTTGTATGATCCGGCCTTGAGGACACATGGCACAGTGGATAAAGGCGTTGGTTAGATCCAGTGACAGAACCCAAGGAGTGTGAGTTCAATACCCGATTAAGTCAGTGGAGAATTTCGGGAGGGAATTAACAGCAGATAACTGATAACTGACATCCATTAAATATGGCACATGGAACTAGAACAGTCTATTCCAGTGAGCAAAATAAAGGGTTCAGTTTGACATTCCAACCACCTGAAGAAGGCCAGAGCATACAACGGCCAAAATGAGTTGATATTGACCACTTTTAGAACCTCTGATCTAAACTCGGCATGTAAGGATGCCTCACTATGATTCAAGGGTTAGAAAGTCTTTAAATAAAAGGTTAGGAAGGAAACCCCCATCAATATCAGAAAGAGCGATAATAATTTGTAAACTTGAGAAACCTATTTTATTGAAAAATTCTTCAAAATGCAAAAACTGTATAAAACTGTCCAAATGTTCTTTAGATCTGAGCGCTTTCAGCTAATCTGTTAGCCACTATCAAAGATGTTTTTCTTTGTCTTAATATGTAGATTGTGATGGTGATTTGTAGCAATAGAAATGTTTTAATTACCAAACACAGTCAGCACATTGTGGTCATGTTCATACTTAATATTTGTAAGAGTTGGTTTCTTGCTTTATTACTAACCCTTTAAGCCCTGACCACTGCTTTACCAGTGGTAAAGAAAAAGGACATAATGCCGAGTCACTGGTTGAACAGTGATAGAGAAAAATGACTTAATGCCCAGCTACCAGTTGAAAAGTGGGTAAACACTTGTAACTAATTTTATATCTACTGTAAAACATTGCATACCAACTATTTGCAAATTGTGACTCAAGAGCTCAAGCAAAAGGGTTAAAATTGTTCAGGAATGCATGGTAAAGTGTTAAAGCTTCCATAATTTGTAAGCATTTTCTGCAGCTAGATGATTGCATTATGTTGATGTTTTCTATTAGTATGTTGCAGATGGAGGTTGGCAGGTTTCTGTGTATATTTAAATGGGTTCTAGTGGAGTTATGATCCAAGAGGTGCAAAGTAAGTCTTCTTGATAGGCATGTAGTTGCATACCCTATGTAACTATTATTCATGAATTTGTTTTCATCAGTAACACATATCATACATATAATAGTCACATTCTATCAGTTATGATTAGAAACATTCCTGACCATTGACAATTTTTTTTGCCTCATTTTCACTGCATTTCAATAGTAGATGTTTATATATTAAACATATAATAGCCTTATCCTATGAGTAATACTTGGATGAATTCCTGAACCCTGACAATCCTCTTTGCCTCATTTTCAATGCATTTCTATAGTAAATGTTTATATATTATATACGTATAATAGATCTATTCTATTCGTAATGATTGAATTAATTCCTAGTCACAATCTCTTTTGCTTCATTTTCAATGAATTTCTATAGTAAATCTTTTATATTATATATATAATAGCCACATTCTATCCATAATGCTTGGATTCATTCCTGACCACTAACAATCCCTTCTACCTCATTTGCAATGCATTTCTATAGTAAATATTTATATATTAAACATGAGGGACAGATGTGTGGAAAAGTTTTCATGTGACACATTTCTTCCGTGATAATAGATCTGCCAAGAATGATGAAACATAAGAATCTAGACACAAATTTACTGTAGTTGATCTAACAATTAAAGCACTTCCTAAACGTTCTTAATTCCTGACCACTGACAATCCCTTTTTCAATGCATTTCTATAATGTTTATATATTATACATATAATAGCCCTGGTGTATCAGTAATGCTTGGATTAATTCCTGACCACTGACAATCCCTTTTTTCTGATTTCCAATGCATAACTATCCACTTGAAAAATTTGCCTATGCCAAAAATTGTAAAATTCAATACGTAATCAATTTGTTTTTTTCTTACTATCAGAAATGTTTAAGGTGCCTTGACATGGGGATAATGGTTAATGAGGCTGATCTAGTTGATCATTACTACAGCCCCACCTAAAAGTTTGACATTAAATAACCCAGTGTGATCTAACATGTAAACTCATCCACCCTAACCTAGCCAGAGATATACAGTTTCTTGATCTAGAAGCTTATTGTGGTGTAGAGGTAAAGTTAAGGGGCAAAAATGGGAAAAAGCCAAAACCTTGTCTATGTACCATATTCAAATAAAGTTGCACTAAAATGAATCCCATATATTTTTAAGGAAGACAAAAAAAAAAGTCCTACCTGTGATATCATGATATAGATAAGCAGTGAGTTTTAAGAGTATGCTACTGGGTTAATAATAGACTAATTACTAACACTTTCACTGCTGCATTCTTATAGCATTGCTGCCTGGCTGTGCTGGACCATTTTGGAAAAGGTACAAAATTGCTATTTACTGGATCAGTTATAGATTCGCAAGGAATGAAGACAAATCCAGGTAGAGAGAAATAAAAAAAATATTAATACAAATGAAAACAAATAAATATAGAAAAATAATTATATTCTCATTGAATTAACACTTTCACTGCTGCATTGTTATAACTTTGTTGTGTGGCTGTACTGGCCCATTCTGGAAAAAGTTGAAAACTGACATTAGCTGGAATGATTTCTTACCTATAGATTCTCAAGAATGAAAACAAATCCAGGTAGAAAAAAGTAACACACAGATGAATAAATATATTAGGTTGGTGCAAAAATAATGTCGTTTTTTGACGTATTTTTTAACGTCAAAAAACGACATTATTACGTCATTATTTTTGCACCAACCTGATAGAAAAAGAAATCATATATTCTAATTAGCACTTTCATTTCTGCATTCTTATAGCATTGTTGCATGGCTGTACTGGCCCATTTTGTAAAAAAATTGAAAATTGCTATTTACTGGAAATAAATAACTACAAAGATGCTGACAGTAATTTCTTTACCGTTATTCCAGCTATGAAGCAGACCTAGACGCCGTGACATGAAGTAGTGGTTAACAAGCTAATATAGTTGACCATTGCTACAGAGTAGTGAGTTTGATTGTGGCCTTGTGTCAGAGCTAATCTTAGTAAATAACTACAAGGCAGGCCTTATACTTATTTACTTAATTTATCACAAGTCTACAGTAATTGCAGTACCCAATGAGGATTGAACCCAATACCTGGTCTGCAGAACAAGCTTACAATTAAACCCTAGTAGATGAGCTACAAATACTCTTCTCTTTATATCATGTTCAACAATGATCTTATTGGTTTCATACTTACTATATTATATATTGAGTAGCAGTTCTTTTTTTATGGATGTTTCATTAAAAAATGATGGACAAGAAATATCTAGAGTTCTTTTTTTTCTCTTGTGTTCTTGCAAGTTTTCTCTCATGAGGTCTGAGAGTGGAGAAACTGTATATAGCTGTGGTTCCTTGATATGGGGGTGCATGCCCCACAGGGATCAATTTGATTTTTAAGGTGGTCAATCTGAGAATGAGCTATTAAGCTTTAGCCCTCAACAGGTGATTTTGTTTGTACTGCCACTACATGTGGCAATGATTGTAGAATGATAGTGTATTTAAATTTTTAAGTTGTGTTGTCATGTCCTGTTATGACAACAATACAAATAGCCTTACCGGAAAAAAAAAAAATTTTTTAGCATCTTTGAAAAAATTCAGTGAGAAATAAAGTATTACCTATTGTTATATACTGTACCTATGAACACTAATGGGTATGTCCCAATTCTCATAAATACGTTGGACACTATTGTAAGCTGGGGTAATATGCTAAGTAGTCCACCACTAGCAGTGGTTTACCTACTTCACAAGTATTAGATTTTGTTGATGTTATAAAGATTACCATTGCTATTTACTGGAAATAAATAACTACAAAGATGCTGACAGTAATTTCTTTACCGTTATTCCAACTATGAAGCAGACCTAGATGCCATGACATGAAGTAGTGGTTAACAAGCTAATATAGTTGACCATTAGCACAGAGTAGTGAGTTTGATCCTAACAGGCTGCTCCATACTTGTGGCTTCGTGTCAGAGCTAATCTTAGTAAATAACTACAAGGCAAGCCTTATACCTATTTACTTACTTTCTAGCAGTGGTTTACCTACTTCATGGCGCTGGCGAGTATTGTATTTTGTTGATGTTATAAAGATTACCATTTCATTTCCAACCCCCATTTTGGTTATTCCTCATTCAGTAACCTTTTCTAGGTTATAACACCTGTGAACAATGCAGTATGTTAAATGTAAAGTGAATTTTTTTTTCGAGAGAGTTTGTGTGAGTACGAGTGTGTGTGAGAAAATATATAGTGCATATACAATATGCATACATCAAAATATTTGTGTGTATGTATGTACATGTGTCACAATATTTTATACATATTGTAATATTCTAAACTTAAATGATAATGCTATTGCATATAAATATATATAATATTGCATATGTGCAACCTCAAGTTCTTAAGGAAAGTTAATGGCCTTTTAGGCTTCCTCCATATGAATAGGAGTTCAGTTTTTGAATAATAAGAATTATGTCACGGGGCAGGGTCAGCTTTTTAGAGATGCTTAGGTGGGGCACAGCCAAAAAAAGGTTCAGAACCATTGTACTAGAAGTAGTGGTTTTCTCAAGTACTTTCAACCTATCTTTAGTCATTTTTAAGGGTGAGTTAGTTTTCATGGTAACAAGGGTTAATATGAATAATCAGAGTAATGAATAATTTCCAGTTTTGTTTATCAGCTTTATTCCTCAAAAATAAAGGCCATTTTATTCAATTATATATCCGCCATTATTTGGAAGGACTTGTTGCCACTTATCAGGCAGCTCTTTAAATAATTTCCTGCTAATCAAGACCTTTTGTGAAAAATTCTGCAGTTTTTCATGTGGAAAAGTTTGAAACAAACTCTTGAATTTAGTTTCCATTCAGGAAAGTTTTCCCAATCAATGTGTTTTGAAAGGTAATCAGTTAACACACGGCTGGGTTAATATAGTGGCTAGGGTAAGAATATACTAACCAAGTTCTAAAATTTTTTCCCCGTTATTCTTGCTGTATACAGTTTTTCTTTGCCCGGAAAGAACAAAATTTTTCCTATTGACAAGTGAAGGGTGCTTTTCAACCAAACATTATTGGACATGTTGCAACTGCTGGTTGTATAAATGTGCATTTAGTGTTTCATTGCATTTTAAGAACTCAAAATAAATAATACTCTGACAATCTCATCACATGCACAGCATCCCCTTTATTTCATGGAGGTCAGTTTTTTGGGGTCAGTTGTGGAGATTTATCCTTGTCAAGCCAGTCTTTTGCATTGAACATATCATATGGAACCCATTTTTCATCAGGTGTTATGATATATTTAAGGAAAGGTTAGGGTGATACATTTATGATCGCAATTGATTTTCATAAACAGAAATTAATTATGACTTAATGTAATATTATTTTGTTTTTTATAAAAATACACTGTAATATTTTCTATCGTTCTTGCTTTCTCCTATTTCACCCAGAGACGGTAAGATGAAGATTGAATGTAGAAAATAGCTTGCCAGCTTTTTTTCCTTCTTTAGACATGCTAGGATGTTGGTCTATTGGGAAACACACACACACGCAACTTCATTTTCTATACATATTTTACATACAAAAACAATTCACTAGTCTTTAAATGTTTTCATACACGTTGTTTTGTCACATACATACAATATCATTGTCTTTGTCACTCACAAAAATGTATCTTTTTGTCTTGATAATAATACATTATCGTTTGTTGGTACATACACCCTTGTGCAAATTAAGTGAAGCAAAATGAATAATTCCATTGTTATTTACTTTTTTTTCATATTCTTCTAATGAAACATGATACAGTGCACATGTTAGTACTTCATAAGTCTTTGTTTGCAGATTGACCACAGATTCTCCAGTGAATTTAACTCAGGAAAGTTTCCAAGCCAGTTGATAGTACTTTGATTTGTTCACTGGTAAAGCTTGCCATTGTGTTCTTGCAGCGTTAAATTTTTGTATGCGTCCTTAGAGTAACATCCATCGCAGACAATGGCTGTAGGACAACTAATTGACAGTCGAGACAATAATGTTTGAGCATGATGAAAATTTGATGCAATCATGGATGACACAAGATTTTTCATCATACACCTTGAAAATAGATTCATATTACTGTACACCACTACAAATGACCTAATCTAAGGAAAAAATAGAAATCGATTACACCCTGCCACTCCAGTGGGTCTAAAACTGACCATATGATGAAAGAAAGGAAACTAAAGCAGTTGTTTCAATTAATTTGCACAAGGGGGTATATTGGTTTTAGTTGTTCCTTTGTATTTTATTACCCAGACACACATGCATGTCCGCTATTTTTGTGGGATAAACATTTGAGGAGACGCATGTTTTCCATCTAAAAACACGAGCATACTCCCACAACACACTGTATTTTGGTTGTTTGAGAAGACAAAAGCCATATCAGAGATGTTACTTGGTTTCAGTGAGAAAAAGAAAGAAAAAAAGAAAGAAAGGGTAGATAGAAGTGTTTAATGTCTGTTTCAGTGAAATGTAAAAAAGTTGTCAATTTCAAATCTTTTCATTTGTACCCACTTCGTAAAATAATAACCAGCATTTACATGATTGTTATTGCAATATTTTGTTAATGTTGTTAATCTCAAATGTTTAATGATTTGTCAGAGGAATTTCTGTGGATATTTTATTGTTGTAGAACACACCATGAGCGTATTCAATCATTAACTTATATGTTAAGATTCATCAGAAATTTAAAATAGGAAAAACGTGAAATTTTCATGGGTTAAAACTAGTTGTTACTACTATTATTCCTAGAAACATGAACATGTTAAAATTTGTAATACATATACAAAGACAAACTTATAAACAATCAAGGCGATTACAGTTTGGTGAGTTAGGTGGCCAGATGTATGGGGTTATGTGCTTGTAGAAATTGACATCCACGACTGTGTTCTCCTGTTTGTGTGGCATGGAGCAAACAAGCAGTGGAAGGTGTGGACAAGGATAATAAATGAAAGTCACCCGAAATAGGGGAAGCAAAAGGAGAGAAAAAGAAAAAAAGCAAGTATATAACAAAAGGGAGCTAACTGGCTTTGATCTTCACTCTTCAGAACCTCTCAAGGACAAGGGCGTATAAATGTGCAAAGCTTTAAAAACAGAGTAGAAGGCAAATAGGAGAGAATATATTTTTAAAGAATAATGACAAATGGAAAACAGTTTCATTGAAACTCCCTTCACCAACTACCTTCAAAAATTGGGGGAACAAGGAAGAAGGAAAGAAATTCACAATCCTGTATGAGATCTTTTTTGCTTTTTTCAGACATTAACCAGTGAGCCAAGAAGGAGGAAGAAATTCACAAAGCCATATGAAATTGTTTTGGCACCAATGAAAACCTTGCCTTCATAGAAACTAGCCAATGAACCAAGAAGAAGGAGGAAAGAAAGTAGTAAGCCTATGCAAAATTCTTTTTTGATATAAAATGAGGAGAAAATTTTCATTAATCATAAGAGTGTCTGAAGTCATATGAAAGGTTTCATTTCAGTTCCTTGCGATCAGCATTGAAGTACTCACCAGTGTAAAATTACTTAACAATTATCGGCCTCTAACCAGCATGTAGCACTTCAAGGAATTTACTCACAACAATCCAAGAAAGCTAAGTATTTTAAACTATCTCTCTTCGTCTACTTTTGAATGGATGCAAACTATATATGCCTTCGGTGAGCAATGAACTCTCTTAGCTTTGTTTTATACATTTTTGAATATTATTTTGTGTCAGATCATTTAATCTGTTGTATGAACATTTCCTCTTCATGATGTTAAAATTATGGATTTTAACCCTAAAACACTAACCATTAATTAAAGTTACACCACTACTAACCTTGGGTATATCATACCCGATTTTGAAAATATCAATACTATATACCCATGGTTAGTGTTCTAGGGTTAAGAATTTTTAATTTATTTTCCTGAAACAAGCTAGTCACTACTTCAAGCATGCAAAATTGTGAATAAATTGTTTGTCTTGTATTGTTAAAATTACTCGTGTTTACTCATCATTATCATCCTTCACTAATCATTTCACGCAGATGAATCAGCTGTTCATTTTAGCCCTGATCCTTGTGCCACTATAGCGTCAGATAAATAAAAAAAATGAAAGTGTGTATGCTTAAATAATATACACACACATATTTCTTTCAGTATCTGTCTATATTTCTAAGATGAGGCATTATGGACAATATTACATTATTTGGACTATTGTTCTCAACTTTGTCGCCATATTTATTACAACATTTTGGCCGTTGTACGCTCTGGCCTCCTTCAGGTGGTTGGAATGTCGAGCTGAACCCTTTATTTTGCTCACTGGAGTAGATTGTTCTAGTTCCACATGCCATGTTTTAATGGATGTCAGTTATCAGTTATCTCCTGTTAATTCCCCTCTCCAAGTTGTCCACTGCCTTAACCGGGTATTGAACTCACACTCTTTGTGTCCTGTCATTGGATCTAACTAATGCCTTTATCCACTGTGCCATGTGTCCTTGAGAAAATAAAGGGTTCAGTTCGACATTCCAACCACTTGAAGAAGGACAGAGCGTACAACAGCTGAAACATTGTAATAAATATGGTGACAAAGATGAGGACAATAGTCCGAGTAATGTAAATAGTATACATAATACCTCATCTCAGAAATATAGACAGATACTGAAGGGCCGAAACGTTGTAATAAATATGGTGACAAATATGAGGAAAATAGTCCGAATAATGTAAATAGTGTACATAATACCTCATCTCAGAAATATAGACAGATACTGAAGGGCCGAAACGTTGTAATAAATATGGCGACAAAGATGAGGACTATAGTCCAAATAATGTAAATAGTGTACATATTTCTTTCTTTGGTTTTTTGATCTGATAAAGCCTAGAAAGGTGAAACACATAATCACATCTAGTTTCAGTGAATCATTTTCCATTTGTCATATTTCTTCAAAAGTAGGAACAGTTGGGCACTGTCTGTGAGAAAAAGAGCGCCATGACACAATTCACTCCACCAGAAATTTGGAAACGGCATGCTGTGCTGTCAGAAGCTCCAATATGAACATTTCTGAGTATTTGAGTGTCAATCTGAGAACAGTGCGGATGATTTGAAAAGAGTTGGATGAGTCTAATGGTGATTATGAAGGTGTTTGGAATGATCACTAGTGATGGTGACATTATGACTCCATTCATCTTCCCACAGGGATTAAGACTCAATACAGAGACCTACATCAAGTGCCTTGAGTTGGTAGTGGTGCCCTGGGTCAAGAGGGTGGCTGTTGGAAGACCCTATGTCTAGCAACAGGAGTCTTCACATTGCCACACAAGCAGGAGAAAACAGTCGTGGATGTCAATTTCTACAACCACATAACCCCATACATCTGGCCACCTAACTCACCAAACTTTAATCGCCTTGATTATTATGGGGTGCAGTTGAGCAAGAGACCAACTCCTTGTAACACCAAAGATGAACTAAACGCAAGGATTATGGCAGCAGTCACCAACTTAATCAAGAAGACCATCTAGAAGAGCTGCAGGAGTTTCTGAAGACTGAAACATAATTGGCCCCAAGAATTTTGGATATGGGATTGTTTTATAATTAATACAAATATAAAGTTTGTCACTTAGCTGGTTGGTACTTCCAAGATTCTGTCTCCAGAATTGGTCAAAAACTTTTTTTTTTCTATAAATATTTTCATGGTAAATGTTCTGACAAACTTTTCTCTATTGTACCTAGACATTATAAATTTACTAGATCGGTGGCAAGGTCTTATCTGTTTACAGTTGAAATCAAAGTTTCTTCTCTCACATGTCTCACTTGTGGAACTCTCTTCTGGCTCCTTGCTTCCCTGTCAACTTTGATCTTCAAAAATTTAAATGCAATGTCAATCATTATCTACTGTCTTATTAATTCTTATTCTTTTAGTGTTCTCTCTCCTTAATAGTATTGTGCTTTTTTCTTACTCTTTAACACTCAGCAACCTCCTTGTGGCTTAGTGTTTTTTTTTGCTTTGTTTTGCTTGGGGTGAATATAAAAAAAAAAAAAGGACATATTCTTAATTAAGAAAGAAAAATTGAGGACAGCAAAACTTGATGAAAGTTTCTTCTGGGGCCACAAACGAAAATATTTAACTGACCAATCAATCAGGAAAAAAAAAAAAAAAAAAAAAAAATACTGATACAAAAGATAAGTTAATTTCATAGCTTGAAGTTCTTTTGCTCCCCAACTGAATTTGTTCAGCAAAGCTGATTCAAAGAGGGAGCAGGAAACATACTGTGTTAAAAAAAAAAAAATGGAAGCAAAAAGACGTTGAACATATTAAAACCTAGGTTTTCTGATTTGTTTTACCCACCACCAATGTTCACCCAATACAAGGCCCAAGAGCCACTCAAGGTAGAGGGTTACCATGTAGTGTTGAATGAGCATATGAAAGGGCAAGAAGATCTTGGGACTTTGCAGGAAAGATAACAGCTAACTCTAGACTTGAAGAGGTCAAGATTTAATTAGTAAATAACATTTCAGATTTAAGTCGGAGAGGTTAGAAGTATAATGTAGAAGTAGACTTTAGAAGGAACTGGAAATCTAATCCTAAACAAGGGATAAACCACTATTCCTGTTCAAAAGACTGGGGAGGAGTGTGAACTGGACAATAAGCAAACCTATCTACTACAATTTAAATCAAAATTTTTCCATTTTTGCATATATAATTCCAAAAGAAAGAGCAAAGCCAATACAAATAGTTTGCGAGATTAAAACCGAAAAAGTAATCCTAAACCAGCCCCTCAAAAATCACCTAAACCCCTCAACATTTCGTTCTCCAACATCCGTGGCATTAGAACAAACTTCTGCAGTATGGAATCTTTCCTCACTTCAAACTGCCCGGATATACTGGCTCTCTGTGAGACCAACCTTGTCTTGTCTATCACCTCCTCTGATCTCTCAATCACAGGCTACCTTCCTCTCCTCAGAAAAGACTCTCTTACCCACATGCACGGCCTTGGTGTCTACGTCAAGGACCATCTCCCTCTGGCCAGAGAGTTGTCTCTCGAATCACCAGACCAGTCGTACATGTGTCTCTATCTCTTCTCAATGCGGTAAGCTATCTCTTCTTCCTTTACCACTCTCCATTCTCTCAAGACTGTAGGATACTCGATAGCATTTCAGACAGCATAGACAAGGCTCTCTCCCTCCACCTGTTTGCTCACATATTTGTGTTTGGTGACTTTAATACCCATCATACCAAGTGGCTTAAGGATGCTACTACTGACCATGCAGGCATTCAAACACTTAATTTTTCAGCTTCTCAATCCCTCACGCAGATAGCTAACTTCCTCACTTGTTTTGCCTTCAACCGGGAAGATAAGGCCTCTCTTCTTGATCTGTGTTTTACCTCCATCCCCGAGTCTTGTAGTGCCACACAACTCTGCCCTCTTGGTAAATCCGATCATGCTGTAGTATCTGTTAACATCTCCTTCAACTCCATCCCCTGCAAAGAACCTCCTACCACTAGAACTTTGTTCTACTATCAACGAGCTGAGTGGGACTCGTTCTGTGATTTCCTCCGCGATGTCCCCTGGGATATTGTCTTTACGCTCCCCGTCCAAGAATGTGTTTCTGAGGTCTCATCCTGAGTTAAAGCTGGAATCGACACTTTCATCCCCTCAAGGAAATATAGAGTCAAGTCGTGCTCCTCCCCTTGGTTCTCCGCTGCTTGCTCAGCTGTCATTGCCCATAGGAACCATTTCTTTCACCTATTTCGTAGCGACATGTCGGACTGCAATAGACGTCTCTTTGCCTCCGCCCGTAACGAGTGTAAGCATGTACTCAATGATGCTAAGTCACTATTTGCTGCTCGGATGGAGGAGCGTATTGCATCTCGCAAATTTGGCTCCAAAGATTATTGGCATCTCTGCAAGAGCGTATTGAACAATTGCAAACCCTCTATACCTTCTTTGTGCAACCAGTTTGAAATCCTGACCTCCTCTGCCGACAAGGTTGAATGCTTTGCTCGGAAATTTTCATTCAACTCAACGCTCGACTCTTCCGGTGTACCCATACCCGACTTGCCTCTTAGAACTGAGGCCCTATTGAGTGGGTTACACACAACCCTGTCTTTGGTATTGGGCATTATCTCCAATTTAGACCCCAACAAGGCTAATGGTGGGGATGGGATACCAGCCATTGTCTTGAAGAAATGCGTGCCTGAACTGGCGCCCGCCCTCTCTAAACTATATAACTACTGCCTCAAGGAATCTTGTTTTCCTGATTGCTGGAAGTCCTCTTCAATCGTTCCCGTCTTCAAGAACTCTGGTGACCCCTCTGACCCTTCTAATTACCGTCCTATCAGTCTCCTACCCCTCTTCGGCAAAGTCTTCGAAGCCCTAATCAATACCAAAGTGGTTAACCACCTTACATCCCATGATCTGCTCTCAGACAAGCAATATGGCTTCTGCTTTGCGTGATCTACAGCTGATGTGCTTACGGTCATCACTGAAACTGTCTACCAAGCTCTTCAAAATAACGGGGAAGCTTGTGCAGTGGCCCTAGACATCTCCAAAGCGTTTGATAGGGTTTGGCATGCCGGCCTTCTTCTCAAGCTCCAGGGTTATGGCATTACAGGTCGATTGTTTGACCTAATACAATCATTCCTGCCAAACCGTAAATTGAAGGTCATTGTCAACGAATTCTCTTCCAGTTCCTATCCCACGAATGCAGGTGTTCCTCAAGGCTCCATCCTAGGCCCCACTCTATTCCTTATCTACATAAATGACCTTCTTGACGCCATAAATTCCCAAGTTGGCATCTATGCGGATGACCATAATTTACTCCTGCCTCAAAAACAAATCTATTATCGCAAACAAAATTAACCTGGCCATGCGTCTCAAAAAGAACCTCCAATCAGTTGTGAACTGGGGCAGGAATTGGCTGGTCAACTTTAATGCCTCAAAAACAAAACTGCTCTCTATTAATCACCACAGAGATCCTTCCCTGCCCTCCATTAGAATGTCTGACGCTCAACTTTTCAAGAGCACCTCTCTGCAGCTGCTCAGTCTCACATTGACTGCTGACCTGAGATAGAAATACATTGAGTCAATTGCTTTGTCCACCGCAAGGAAAGTTGGATCCCTGTGCCACACCAGGAAATTTTTCTCCCCAGAATCGATCCTTCAAATCTACAAATCAACAATTCACCCTTGTATCGAGTATTGCTGCCATATATAGTCTGGAGCCCCTTCTGTTTGCCTTGGGGGTTCTTGATAAGCTCCAGAGGTGGATATGCAATATAATTGGCCCTGTTCTGGCATCTCATCTACAGTCGCTCTCTCTGTCTTTTTTACAAATACTTTCATGGTAATTGCTCCGAGGAGCTGCATTCGCTGGTTCCCAGACTTCATGAATTCAAGCGCCCTACGAGGCTGGCATCCCGCTCTCACCCTTTCACTGTTGAAACTAATAAATGTAGCCGTCTCTTCTACTCCAATAGCTTCATGTCTCACACCTCTCGCCTGTGGAACTCCCTTCCCTATTCCAGTTTTCCTGAGAGCTATAATCTCCAGCTATTCAAATGTAATGTCAATTGACATCTCCAGTTGCCTTCTCCTCATCCTTTCCTCTATCACTCCTATCTGATCTTGCTCCAAATCTTCTGTAACCCCTCACGTCCTAGTGGCTTCCCGCCTTGCTTGGGAGGAGGAGGAGGAGAAGGAGAAGAAGATAATAGGATAATGTAGGGTTGCCAAATTACTAACAATTGTTACATCTGGCTGAATTTTCCCAAAATTAGTCAATAAAAATTGACATTTAATTTTCACCAATTTTTCAGGTTTTTTGGTGAATCTACATTCAACTTGCAGTTTTGTTTTTTTGTTTTTTCAGTTAAGTTCATACATTTATTTTATTCTTACAGTATTTTAAAATAACAGATTGATATGGTGATCATCAGCTATAACGATTGGTGATCTGTCAGCCAGTGTTGTTTTTTTATACCTCCTGTGGTTAAGCAAATCCTGGCAGCAGTGGCCTCATCTTCTGGCAAGGAATGAGTTTTCTCGTCCAATGGACCAGTGCATTCCAAACTGAGAAACTGTCTAGGTACAGCTAAAGCAGCAAAACTGGTCTTTCTATTTAAATTTATGAAATCAAAGACGGCTCATGTTGAATTTCAAAATTTATTAAATGGTTAAAATCTTATTTTATAGTGCAAACAAAATTATTCAGTTGATTAATATTTGATTTAATGTTCAAACCATCTGCTGCCTTGTAGGTCCTAATTCTTTATGCAAAGACTTGAAGAAGGTAACTTCAAAAACACTATCCATTTCTGAGAGGAAGGACAGGGTAACATCAACATTCCTGGTGCAAAAGAAACTAGCAAGATATTGCACTATTTTGTCTGGAATGTCACTATGAACCATAATTGTAGGATGGAGAGGAATAGTGACCACAAAGGTGCCAAATGTGCTGAATAAATGATATATTAGTACATTTTAACAATCCTCCTGCATTATATATATTTTATTACTTAAAACATTATTTTTAGCAGATATATATTTTCAAACCAAGTTCAAATTCCATTTGAGAACATTGGATTTACTTACACTTACATGCTAATACTTTGGGAAAGATATGAATCCATCTCTTCCCCCTAGCTATGGGTAAATAGTAGTATAGACTGAGCCCTATAGCCTTGGTTGGTAACCAGTCTAAGAGAAGGAAAACTAAATTCAAACCACCTACTGCCTTATAGGTCCTGTCTCTTTAACTTCTAAGAGGAGGGATGGGTTAACTTCATACATTTTTGTGCAAATACTACCATGAACCCCAGTTGTGAGATGGAAGGGAGTGGTGACCACAGCAGTGGTGAATAATGCAGTAACTGCATAAAATGATGGAGTTCAACACTTTTCTTCCTTCAGGAAATTACACGAAAACAAAAATAAATTGTTTAATTTCTAAATATTTTACTTTAACATTTAGCACTCTGTAGGTGACTATTTTCACCAAGCAATATGTTAGTCTTGCCAATGCAAGTTGAATTTGAATTTCTTGGTTGTGTAGTCATATCCTTCTATGGCAACATCTAAAACAATCTTGACTGAAACCGAGACTCAGGCTACTGCAATTTCTAATATATATAACTAATATATGGAACACTATATTTTGAGGGGATTCCATATACAATAAAAAGGGAAGTAATATTTATAAACGATGCAGAGTGCCAAATAAAGATTTTTGTAAAACTGATTTTAATCAGTTTGATTTAAATCAAACAACCCTGTTAAAAATTAATAATTATAGTGGAAAATAAACACACAAGAGCAAGGGAACAAATATTTACAAGATGACTATTATCCCCATCTTTGTTGTTGTTATCACAAGATTTTACCAATTGTTCCCCCCAGGCCTTCTTAGGGAGCTTCAGAGTATTGTTGACATAGTTATTGGGAGTTCAATCCCTGGGTCAGGCATTGTGAACTTGGACTTGGTGGAAACAGAGAAGGCAATAGCTGAGCAGCACTAAACAAGAACGTTAAATAAAGGGTTTCAATTCGATAATCCCCAGAAGGTTACGAGGATTGACAAGTACCTGATGAAGGCCAGAGAATACATCTGAAATGTGATAGCAACAACAAAGATGGACAATAACCACATGTAAATAATGATAACATCTCAGAAATTTAGACAAAAAGCAAGATAATTTTTTTTTTTGTAACAACTTGTGAAACTTATCTTTGCAGACAAGAGATAACAGATAAAACAATTTTTTTCTTAAAATAAAATGTCTTCTCTTGCCGAACTCATGTTTTTGAAGTCAAAATTAATAGTAAAAAAAGTCATATTACAAATGTCTTAAAACATTTGACAGCTCTAAGGTTTCCAAGTCATAGAAGACAAACAAAAGAAAAAAAATCAATACTGATGAATTTTAATAAGAACTTAAAACATGTGACATCTATATATATATATATATATATATATATATATATTAGAATAAGTATGTAATAAACAAAAAAAAAGTAAAAGTTTAGCCAACCACTTACAATTTTAAAATAAATACATTTTTGCTTGTTAAAAATCACCTATTTGAGTTTTACCATTTGTTCTGAAAAAACTTCATAAGTCATTAACAATTGTCTGCTTTTAAACTGAGTGTAAGAATAATACGAAAAAAAATTAGAAAAGAGAATTTAAAAAAAAAAAAAGAAAAGAAAAAAAAAAAAGGTTATTTTTTTTTTATGAAGAGAAAGTCCCACCCCAAAGAGAAAAGAAAAAAAAATCTCTTCTCCCTTGACACAGTTTTTAATTTGGACGAGCAGCATCTCTTCCTTTGTTTAACGGTTGCATTCGTAGTAGTGCCGACTGCGAGGACAACCTCTGCAACTCCTCCACAGCACGGTTGGCTGCCGAAGACGTCTCGGATGAAAGCCTTTGCAATTCTTGGACTGAACGCCGGGCTGATGAATGAGACAGCCTATGTTGCTCTTCGATTAACCGCCGAGACGCTGGCGACAGCCTCTGCTGATCACACAGCAACCGAGATGTTGAGGTTGTTGCGGACTGTGTTGTCCCCGAGGACCCCAGGGACGTCTGCAAACCGTCTGACAATGGCTCGGGAGAGTTTGTGGTAAGAGATGACAGCTTCTGTAGCTCTTCAACTGTGCGTGCCGCTGTGGAGCTGACATTAGTAGCAGCTGTCACAGACTGTAACATTCTCTGTGCATCTTCAAGCAGCTGCACATTGCTTGATGACAGCCGCTGTAACTCTTCAACCGTGTGCAGAGCAGTGTTGGATGACTGCAAGAGGGCACCAGCAGCTGCAGCTGATAACCTCTGCAACTCCTCCACAGTGTTGGAGGCAGAGAGTATTGAGTCGCTGGGTTGGTTCGAACTTTCCAGGTTGGTATGTGTCTTTTGATGGTTTTTCAAGTTCGTCTGGTGACCAAATGCTTTCCCACAGTGTCCACACACAAACGGCTTCTCCCCCGTGTGCACGCGGCGATGATTCTTCAGGTTAGTAATGTGCCCGAAACCTTTGTTGCAGTGGCCACATACATAGGGCTTGATGCCTGTGTGGGTTCGCTCGTGGTTACGCAGGTTTGTCTGGTGGCTAAACCGTTTGCCACACATGGAGCAAGCAAATGGTCTCTCGCCTGAATGCACTCGCAAGTGATTTTTTAGGTTTGTCTGGTGACTGAACGCCTTTGGACATAGTGGACATTTGTGTGGCTTCTCTCCTGTGTGTGATCTCTCATGATCACGGAGTCGAGCCCGCACAGGAAATGCCTTCCAGCAGTAGGTGCAGTGAAAGTGTTTGCGCTCTGAAGGTGTGTCCTCATGATGTGTCAGGTTCGACTGGCGAGAAAATGCCTTTCGGCATGTCTCGCATTTATACGGCTTGTCTTTTGCTTTGCTCGTTTCGATGGTTGATAGTGCAATGGTTGGTAAGAGTCCAGTGGGTAGAGTTGGAGAGGTGAGTCCAGAAACTGGAGGTGGTTTCTTTATATTGTTGCTGTTGGGGGTGGCATTATTGATAATATTAATGGTGGGAGTGGTGGTAGTGGTGGAAGTGCTCAAGATGGTAGTTGGAGTAGTGGAGGTGGTATCACTATTGGCAGTGATGCTGGAGGTGGGTGTGGAAGTGTTACTGTTATGATGTTGATTATTATGATGATGATGGCTCTTAGAATTATGCAGGTGAAAAGTATTATTTCTTTGTTGTTGCTGCTGTTGTTGTTGTTGTTGTTGTTGGAGAGGTGTTGTGGTGATTGTGGTTGTAGTTTTATTGTGGCTGCTGCTACAAAGGTCAAAATTCATGGTGTGACCTCCGGCTGGATTATAAATTGGTCGGGTTGCATCCATGCTATTGGTTTATGTTGTTGGAGTTGGTTTTTGTTTGATTTTTTCTTTGTTAGATCTTTTCTAGATTTCCAGATTAAACAAGAAAATAGACTTCCACAATTATGATTTTGATAGATCAAAAACCTTTCCAAATATTCAATGCGTTCTTGACTTGCTTCTTTGAAAGGCAGAGCATTTCCAAAAATGAAAGAAAAGATTATTTTCTTCAAATCCTAAGTATTTATTGGTTTCTCTGTTTCTTTTCGCTTACAATCATCTGGAAGAAGAAAAAAAATTAATTTTTAATTATAACTTATCAGCAAGAACATGTTGTTTGTCTTGCAAATAGAATGCAATCTACATTTAGTGCAAAATAAGTTTCAGTATGTAGTTTTCAAGGACTTATCTTTAAAATGTGTAAATATCAATGTAATAAACCCCAATACCCAATTAAAAATCATCAAATTAAAAAGGGGTGTATTTGCACAAAAAAAAAAAAAATTGGTAAAGATGGATGGATGTACAAAAAACAAAAAACAAAGAAAAGAAAAAAAAAAAGGAGTGTTAAAATGATGGTTTTTCCCATTGAAATAGTTGGTTAATTGACAATCAATTTGAACTTTATAAAATGGTAAATAATAAGGATTTCATTATAACTGCTTAACATATTTAAAAAATTTAGTAAATGTTTATAAATCTATGAATAAAATATTGTTTTTGCATTTATTTTCTTTAGAAATTGATAAATGATAAATATTGCATTGCATTAGCTCTCTAATCATATTTAATTTTAGAATGTTGAAAATATAAAATTATTCTATTAAATAAACAATAGAGTATAATATTTTTGTTTCAATACCCAAGAACAAAAAAATGTATAAATTCACTTTGATCATGTATTTAGGTTTTATTCCAATTCTAATCACTGCTTTTTAAAACAATAAATATTGCCACAGAGTAGGTAGTTAGAAAAAAAAGGTGTCATGGGAAAAACTGTCCTCTTTGACATTATATCTTATTGTAGGCACATTTATTCATGTTTGCCAAAATATTTTTTCTCTAGAACTTTGGAGAGAGACTGCATTGAAAAAAAAAATTCTTTTATATAAATGCCAAAAGACTTATTAAAATATAATAATTAGATGAATTTTGTAACATTTTTAAAATTAACATTTTTCACCCAGCCCCAAAAGCTGATGATATTTTATTGTGACAATGTAAACAATATCTTAAATGCAAATATCTCTGATTCTACTTAAAATATAGAAATAATACTTATATCAGAATTTTTTCTATTCTTTCTGTTTTCGATTAGCAGACAGAAATGGTCATAAAGTTTTATATATCATAGCTTTTTTTACTTTTTTAAATTTTAATATAAAGCAAATAGAATATACTTTTTCAAATAATTCTAAGCATATTCATCTTTTATATTGCAATCAAATACATTCTAATTATAAACACGATGAAAATATGAAAAAAGACCAATATATCCACCACTCAATTCAGTATATCCAATTTAATCAATCATAATGACTCCTCCCCACCAAGTAACATGTTGGAGAAAATCAATATTATATATAAATTTAAATGTCCTTTGGGAGATTGTATTTTCAACAGAAAAAATAATATATATATATATATATATACATATATATATATATATATCTCACACCACAACTACATTATCAATAAAGAGAAGCTTTCATTTGATTGATGCATCTAACATAACATCTCTCAATATTTACAAGAACATGTCTATACATCTATACTTTTTCATGAAAATAATAAACTAAAACTTCTTGAAGCTATCTATATTAAAAAATTAAAAAACAACCCTTAATAAAAATTAATTATGAATACTGCACAAATGTTTTATAATGTTTATAGTAGATAGTTTAAAATATCTTGGTTTTAATTAATGGCTTAAATAGTTTTTTAAAAAAAATAGACATCTCAATAACTTAGTTACCTATATGAAGCTATATACATAAAACAGTTGAAACCTAACCCAAACAAAATAAACTATGAAATCTCCACAAATATTCTTAAATGCCTATAATTGATAACAAAAGCCACTGGTTTATACCAACGGCTTCCCATACTTAATACTTCTCGTTTTCACTCCCGCGTGGTAATGTGTGACGTCATGAGCTGCGCAATTTTCATTTCCAGCGTCTCATATGTACAAGTTTAAACATGAAAAGAATAAACAAAAACTAACAAATTCTTGAAGATATATATATATATATATCAGATCATCCCAAAAAAGGCAATGATGCCATTAAGATGCAAGGAGATATTGGGAGAGAATTAAAACACTTTGTAAGGAACTGGAAACCCAATTCTAAACAAGGAACAAAGGATAAGACTCTGTTCCTGCACAAAAGATTGGGGAGGAGAGTGAACCTGACAATAGGTGAACCTAACTACTCCTTTTGAGGAGTAAAAAAAAAAAAAATAAATAAATAAATAATTGGTGAATAAACTTTCAGAATTCAGGCAGAGACATTAGAAGGATAGAGTTGAAGTAGACTATAGAAGGAACTGGAAAACCAATATATATATATATATATACAAAATTATAGTTTCCTAGCATTATCCCAAAAATCTACCCAGGCATCCTTAAGTATTCTTCTCTCATCCCCAAGATGGTATCAACCTTGATACCCACCTCATTTGCAGTGCAAGTTGATAGCAGAATAATTTATAAAACATTTCTCTGATATGTGACACAGATCTCTGGAGGTTGATCAATAAAGAGAGAAAGAAAGAAGGAAAAGGAGAGTCTACTAACTGGGCGATAATTATTGAAATTGCAGGAAGATGGATTGGAAAATTGAGAAGATAATTACATAATGAAATATGTTTAAAATCATATTTTGAGATACTTCCAAGGAGAATTGAACCCAGATTTAACTAGACAAAATTCAGTAAGATTGAACAAACCCAAGACTGCCATCTTTCCCCATATCTCACAGAAAGAGACCATTAAGTTATCGGTGAAGATGTATAAAATAAAAACACATGTTGACAATAGAGAAATCTGGGTGGTCAGCAAAATAGCATTCACATTCCCCTGGATCAGATAAAATAAAAACATGTGTTTCGAATCAACCACCCAGAAGAAAAGATAATTTCTGAAGCATTAATTCATATTTCCTTGGACACAAGTGGTAAGGAAAAAAATTAATTACTATTTTGAAATAACCATGAGCAGGAAGACTGTATGATCTAGTTGATTGTAAAACAAATGCATAAAGAAAGGAAAGTGAAACCTTTGTTTTTAAAAAGATTGGAAATAATTTTATTTCCTTTTCTTTTCCAATTCTTGAGTGGTCTGGTCATGGAAAAATCACAGCATGGAACAAACTGATAAAGAAAGATTAATAACTGAAAATCCCTTTTGTTTTCACTGTGCCATCTGGAAGTGGGCTGAGGTTAGCCAATGAGGAAGTGTGAGAAGAGAAAAAGAGAGAGAGATTAGCACAGCGTATATAGAAGTGATGATACGAGGCAAGGTGTAAAGAGAATAGGAGTAAAGGTAAGGCTTGATTCCTCTAACCACTCTCAAAAGGGGGCTGGACAGCTCCAAATATGGAAAACCAATTCAGTAAATGTATTTTTATATATGGAAATTTAGAAAAGATTGATATTTAGAGTAGAAGACAACTGAAGCCAGACCCTAGTCAATCCCGCCCCTGCTGGAGATTTTAGACTAAGAAACAGTGCACTTAAGTAAAGTTGAGACTGGAGAAGAACAGAGAGACACACCATAATCTGCATCGGTTGTTGAGACCACCTGACCAAACATGAAGACCAGAACTTAGAAATTTAAGTTCCTACTAAAACAAGCTGCATACTCTGAAGGGGATCACAGTGTCACTAGATTATATCAAGAGGAAAGGGTTAAAACCACTGTATACAACAAATCCTTTATAAACCAAATTGTCATTACATTTTTAACCAGAGTTAATTCTTTATTCCAAAGGATTCTTGTTTTCTTGTGCAGCTCCAAGTTGTCAAACAGTCTTCACTTCATTTTGGTTTCATCAACGATCATCTCACCCTCTGAGATCAAAAACATAACATGGCAGAGGAGTGAACAGTTGTGAACAAACACCAGCTAAGTCATGTGAAACCGTGCCACCAACACGATACCAGTGATAAAACAAGAGATGTGTTAATGAGTGAAGAGTTGGCTAGGTGGTAGCTGTGGTGATCTAAAGAAACTTGAGGACCAGCACCTGGGTGACATAACTGGTTACCACTGTCTAGGGCTGATGACAGGGGTACATTGTTGATAACCGCTAACTAGGGATGATACACCAGCGTTGCAAATATATATTTACTTATCTAAATAAATATGTAAAGTCCAATGGTGTTTTTATTTCTCAATCACCCAGCCTGATACAAGGAATACATCATTAGTGAGTAGGAAAGATCAAGATTGCTAATAGATTGTTTTTTTTCTTTTCTTTTTTCCTCCACTTCTTTGGATAGGTTTACTTTAATGATTTAGATAGCAGAATTTTTCTTATATGAAACAACAGAGTTAATTTTAAAATAAAAAAAACATCTGATTATGCATGCAGAAAATATAACAAATGCAATTGCAAAATTACTTGAATATTTCATGATTTTCTGATGTTAGCACTGTCCTGTGATTAGCATTTGTATTAATACTTGGCTCTTGATAATTATTTTCCTTCTCATCTGTAATATCATTTTATAATAAAATCATTTATGATTCATTTTGATAGTAAATTTTTATATATGGTCAACACTGGATTTACATCTGGGCAAGTATGGATTACAGCCCAGGGCCCCAAGACTAGAGGGGTTCATAATTTTTTTTCACCTCTTGTGATCTAAGATCCCGAATCTGTAGTAAATCAGAATTTTCCTTCGCCATTATATTTTGGCTTTTTAGGATGCTTTGCTAGTGAATTTAAATACTAGAATTTCAGTGTCCCCTTTATTCTAGATCCATGTTTCCCAACATGGGATGCAAGTTTCATGGAGGGGGAGAGGATTTAAAAAAGGAGTAATTGTGGTTTATATTCTTTTTAAAATATACACTTTTCATTTTTCTCTCATTGGAATAAGTATAACCTCTTCCGTATATATATATATATATATATATATATATATATACACATACACAAGGTAACCAAAAAAGTTCTGTCTGTTTTTAAAGGAAAAAAAGAAAACGCTTCACAGTATGTGTAACTTATATTTAGTCTTCGAAGTAATCGCCATTGGCATCCAGCACCTTCTGCCAACGTGTCTCCAGCTGTTCAATGCCCTTGTGGTAGAACTCGGGGGGGATTTTGACGCAAAGAAGTCCGTGAGGGCTTTGCGCAAGTCTACTTCCTTGGTGAAGGATTTCCCACGAAGATGATTATCCAGGGAGTGGAAGAGGTGGTAATCAGATGGCGCAAGGTCAGGTGAATAAGGTGGATGGCACAAAGTCTCCCACCCAAGTTGCTGTATGGTATCCCTGACTACTCATGCAACATATGGCTTGGCATTGCCATGGAGGAAAAACACACCTTTGTGATTCACCAGTGCTGGCTCCTTCGGGCGCAATGCCCGCTGCACACATTTCAATTGCTGCAAGTATAGGTCTCCAGTGACCGTTTGGCCCATTGGTAGCTGTTCATAATTAACCACTTGACGACCTGTCCACCAGACACAAAGCATAATCTTGTGTAGGTGCATAGGCGGTCTTGCGGTGTGAGGGACAGCATCCTGAGGAGACAACCAATGTCTGGAATGCTTGGGAGTTTCGTACAGAACCCACTTTTCATCACTGGTAAGCACTCGATTGAATAAGGATGCGATACAGTGGCGAGAAAGCAGTGATATGAAGACTGCCACTCGTTGTCCCTTGTGGACCTCCAACAGCGTTTGCGGAACCCACTTGCTCAGTTTGTATGTCTTACCTAGGCAGTGCAGGTGAAGTCTAACTGTTTCATCGGAAATGTTGAACTGTCTTGCAAGTTCACCACACGTTAGACTACTGTCCTCTTCAATGGCTGCCTTCAGAACTCGGTCATTCAAGACCTGTGGTCGTCCACTGCAAGGCTCATCATGGAGAGGCAAATCTCCCGACTTGAATTTTCAAAACCAACGCCTATGCGGCGACTTGATGCAGCTGCTGATAAGCCCACTTTGAAGTCATAAAGCAAACAGCCCCGAACGAGATCTCTAGACACTTCCATCCTTCTCACAGCTGTCTGGCTTATAACTGATGACTGGGCACAGTGCTCGTGTTTTTTATAACGTCTGATGTTGCTGTTACAGTTTTTTGTGTATATGTAACTAGTGAGTTAGCTCAAATGACTTAACTCACTTTATAGTCCACCAATAGAAGGTTAACCAATCAGAAGACATAGAACATTCAATCTGTTGTGTATAAAGGCAGCCATTTTGTTCACTCTACCCGAATGTCCAGTCCAGCTTGTCAGGCGAAGAGAAACAGAAGGACGAACTATGCTCTGCTACCTTTTACCAAAATATCCACTGCTAACCTGAACAACGCTTTCCTACTGTCTTTGAAATATTCACTGCTAACCTCTGGATTCTATACTCGAAGACGACCGTTATTATGAATAACAGTTCCTACTTCTGGCTGTCCTAATTTGAAAACAATTGCTACATGCATTTTGTATATATTTCAACTTCATTCAATGACTAATCAAAAAACAGACAGAACTTTTTTGGTTACCTTATACATATATATATATATATATATATATATATATATGCTAATATTTCCAGAACGATGGATTGGAAGGGATGACCCAATTCCCTGGCCACCTTGTTCACCAGATATCACTACCTGGACTTCTTTCTATAGGGTTATGTTAAAGATATCGTGTACTGAATAAAGATACGGGACATCACTGATCTAAAGCAAAAGATCATTGATGCCATTGCCACCATTGCTGAGGCTATGCTACAATGAAAATGGCAAGAAATTGAGTACTATTTTGATCTGCTTTGTGCAACTAATGGTACCCATATAGAAGTATATTAGTTAGAAAAAAAACTTCAATATCCACTCATTTTGTAACATTTTCTGCATATTTGTCCGTTCATTTGCTTTTGTAATAAATTTTTTAAATTGCAAAGAGACTTTTCAGACACATATATATATATATATATATATATATATATATATATATACACACACACACACACACACACACATATAAACAATATTTTTATAAATATTGTATAATTCTTAAGATTAAATGATAATACTATTGCATATCTGCAGTCTTGTGTTCCTAAGGGAAATTAAGTTAATGGCTTTCTCCACGTGAATAGGAGTTCACTTTTTGAATATTAGAAATTATATGTGACAGGGTTAAGGGGGTATCATGATTTTAGAGATGCTTAGGTGGGAGACAGCCATAAAAGGTTGGGAAATACTGTTCTAGATAGATTTCTGTAGGATGTAAAGTTCAGATAAAAAGTTGCTAATGAAATAAATTGGAGGAGTTCCAAAATAATTTAAAAATTTTGTTGAGGTGTTTCCTGTTTGAAACTAAAAATGCATCATCTAAAAATATATCTTTTATTATAGACATGGTTGTGGGGGGGGCATATATGTAATGAAGGGTCCTTCAAAGACCTAAATCCAGCCCTGTATATGGTACATATTATCAGGTACTTCTGTCAAGAACAACTGCCTTCATTCCTGACCACTGAAAATCCCTTTTTTTGTCTTATTTGCAAAAAAAAAAAAAAAAAAAAAAAAAAAAATTTTTTTTTAAATTTTCATCATTAACTTGATTAAACAACATATTTACCGTTTTAGTCCACTGTCTTCTACCATCTGTGAGGTAACTTCATACAGTCTTCCATAAATTTTTTCCCTCCCAAACTAAATTCTACTACATGCCTTTTGTAATCTTCCAGGGAACTGATTTTTTTATAATTCTGCTAAAAACTGGAAAATGTTAATTCAATTGTGCAACTATTTTTTGGCGAAACACGAGAAATAAGTTAACCTCCCAAACAAACTGTCTGAATTTCTTTCTCGTCTCCAAAGTAAGACATGGACTCTGGTGGAATAATAAACCAAGAAAATATTCATTTAGGACGGGTTTTCGTTTTATTTAATTATTTTTCTATTGCTGTATATTTCAAAGGGATGAGAAGAAGAAATTTCAGTTTCAGCCGAAAATTAAGCAGGGCCACCTCGATGAAAATTCCTGTCTCTCAGAAAAAAAATGGTGAAAATTTTTGCGTGTGAATGAAAATCGCTATAAAAAAAAATAAAAAATTAATTTAAATATAAGTGATATTAAAAAACGCTTAAATTTAATTATTCAAATTATTATTTTTTAAAACTGAAATAAAGATTCGTGGAAGAAGAAAAAAAAAAAAAAAAAAAAAAAAAAATCACAATTTTTTTTTTCTTTAAAAACAGGTTTTTTTTAGACGAACTTCAAAATTTGGTCGCCTTTAACAAAAAAAAAAAAAAAATTACTATTTCTAAATTTTGTACCTATGGAGCTTTTTAGTCAATTTTCAAAATATTCAGGTTGAGTTGAAAAGAAGATTTCTCGTAAAGTTTGCTATAAAGACCATAAAAACATTTACCTAGAAACGGAGTTACTCGAGTTTTTAAAATCTGTTTACACAAATTTTTACATTTTTTTTATTTTAAAAAAAATGTCTGTACCGTTTCAAAACTAAAAACAGATTTTGCGATGAGGCTTCCGTTTACATTACAATTTTTAAAATTTAATCAAATTTGAATTTAACAAATTGACAATTGATGAAATTTTCTGTATTTATTTTTAAAACATTTAATTTTATTTCTGAAGAAAAGGTTATTTAAAAAAAAAAAAAAAAAATCAGTTACAAACATTTTTCAAACAACAATACATTCACTCCCACGCTGTATCTTAATTTTTTGATAATTTTATTACGAAAAAGTTTGTTAATAATGGCTTCTTATATTTTATTAATATTAAATTTTGAAGTTTTTTCGGTACACTTTTTTAAAAATGTAACTGAAATTTTTTAAATTTCATTCTAAACTTTTTTTTAAAAAAAATATACTCCAAGTCCAAGGCATTTTATTTTTTAAATTTTTTTTTAAATTAGTTGTTTTCTTCGGTATTTGTGGGTTATCTGTCGCCTCGGCACCTTTTTTTTTTAATTTATAACTTTTTCTTTTATAAAATTAGAGAAGTAGTATTTAAAATGTTTTTTTATTCTTTTTTTTTCAGACTGCTAAAATATAAATGAATCGGATTATTATTAATATTATTTTTTTTTTTTTTTTTGTGATTGCGAAAAAGTTGGAAAATTCATTTAAAAAGTGGCGTCAGGAAAGTATTTTAAAACTTCTTTAAGAATTTAGTTCCGTGAAGAATTTTTAAAAACAACTGTTTTGTTTTATTTTCCGTTAAATCACTGAACCTTATTTTAGCAAAAATTACGAATATGTGAATTTTTAAAAATTTTTCCACAGATTTAAACTTAAACGAAGAAGATAAATGGCCCAAATTTTGCTCAATTCCGCTGCGGATCGGAGGAAAATTCTCATCTCCGATTTGATTGGTCAATTTGGAAGATGTACTTTTCGTTCTTCAAAAACAGATCATATCAACAAAAAATACTTCCATCGGCCTTTTGAGTTTCAAGGACACACATTAAGCCCAGTCTCAGTGGCATTGCCGTTTTTGTCTCAACATAACCTCCCCCACCGTGAGGTGTGGGGGGCTAGGGTCATTATCTTTACCCCAGAAGTGTCCCCAAAAGAGGAAGTGTTGATGGAGTTTGGACTATTTTTCGTCTCTGGTCCCATGTAGACGTGGGACTTTCACTTAGAGACTCGGCCTTGTGCCATTTCCCGTTCAAGTTGGTGTTTTAAACCAATTTAAATATCATCTGTGAATGAAGGCTAGCGTTGGACACAATATTGGTTCAGTTTGCTTGACTTACAACAGCTTACATTCCATAATATAATGAAGTATCCATTTTTCATTGCATGTCATAATTTGTTACACTTTAAATAAAATTAAAAAAAAAAATTTCATTACATGTGACTAACAGATTAATTGCACATGAAATATAGTTAGCCAATTCAAATATCTCGGCTTGATTATCAGCAAAGAAGGCTCCAGAATAGAAATATTTTCAAGAGTAGAACAAACAATGGCAGCTGTTGCAAAGCAAAAACTTATCTGGAAAGACAAGAACATCTGCTTAAATTCAAATATCAGACTGTTGCATACATTGGTCTTCTGAATGTTTCTATACACCCATGAATCTTGGACATTAACAACAGATTATTTAATGATTTAACCCCCTCAGTATAAACATGGCCCCCACACCTCTAATCTATCTGCGACAAACTCTCTTTTTGTTTCTCTATGCACCCCTCTCTCTCTTTCTATTGAGCAAGTGTGACAAGTTTATTTTTTTGTAATGCTCGTTTGTAGGAGAGACTTTGTAAATCACAGATACAATAGTAATGTCTTTGAACAATACTCAGTTAGACACTGCTAATTCCCATATATATTTTTTTTTCTTTACTTGTCACATGATCTAATTATTTCAAGATGAGGTCGACTGTGCTTGCTCTCTGGTGATCCGTGTTCAAACCCAAGTGTCAGCAGCAACACTTTATTCCTATATAACTGTATTAATATATGGATTTTCTTTCATTTTCAGTGTTAATGCCAATAAACAAAATTACACCAATAATGACAATAATACATGCTGATATAACATCTGTTACAATACAATCTGAAGCCATTTTTTTCATGCAACTAAACACTCCTAATGCCATCTAAAAACAATACAATATACAATAGTCATAATAATACAATCAAAATTGAAATCTATCAACCGATAAACAATAATAGTTTGAAGAGTGAAGAATTAATGAAGATGGAAGACAACAAAGAATGCAAGAAACTGGTAAATGGTGTTGGTTGATTGATTGATTGATTTTATTTAGCGGCAGATCAACCATTCTAGATTATTTAATACTGAATTCTAAATATTTTGAACACAATTTTATGGTTTCAATTAAATATATTTTGAACAAAAATGTATACCTTCAGCTACATATAAAATGTATAGTTGTTAATTTTACCACAAGTATATACTGTTTCTAATTTTTTTTTTTTATATAAAAATGTATTGCTGGTACTTTTACTATAAAAATGTATTTTTATACTTTCATAGTGTTTTGTTTTTGTTTGGGTGGGGGGCTCACTATTTGCCCATAGCTGGGACCCTTAAGTACTGACACCCCAGGGCAGGGTTTAACCTGGAAACAACAGCATTTAAGAGGTGCTCTTCAAAACCTCCAATCTATCAATCAATGATCTTTGTTGTTGGACATAGTTTATCATCATACCCAGGACTAGTAAATGGTGTCAGAGTTCATGTGAAACAGAAAAAGTTAAAACTAAACCCTCCTAATGCCATCCAACAACAAAAACAGAAATTTTTTGGTTACACAATAGGTTTCAAATTCAAGCCTAAACTTTTGCGTTTCCATCTCAAATTGTCACACATTTTATATACAAGGTGTGACAATTTAATTGCTGGAATGATCACAGCATGGAGAATGCTGAGGGCAATGAGTCCAACAAACATTTGTACCCAAGCACAGCCAGACATGTTTCAACTTCAGTTTTCTTGAGACACAGACCAGGAGTCATTCATTGCCAAACAGTAGAAATTGTTCGTGTTCAGATTACACTGTTGGTGGAAAATGAATGAAAGAAATCTAGAGCAGCTGATTGATGTCAAATTTTATTTATTTGTAAATTGGTAGAAAGGCTGAGGAAAACCATAACCCTATTAAAATGGTTTATGGTGAAATTGAGTGTTTTTTTTTTGGTGGGGGGCATGGGTATCTCAAGTTTCAAAAAGATGTGTACAATGACACAAAAAGAGAGTAATCATAAACACAGAGAACAGATATAAATGCCCTGAAACAGTTTGAGAATCTGTTTGAAGAAAAAGAACCCACCCCTAGCATGAGAAGTGGATCCCCACCCGCATCACAATGCTCCTGCATATGATATTTATGAATTCCCAAGCATCTGGCAAAGAAATCCATCACAAAAATTCATCCTGGGTATGACAATAAGCTACATCCGCGTCCTGGGTAAGATGATAAACTACGGCCAAGAGCAAGACCTCTGATCAGGAGGTTTTGAGGAGCCTGGAACCACCTCTTAATTGCTGGTGCTCCCAGGTCCACCCTGACTTGGGGTGGTAGCACCTGTTAGGGTCCCAGCTATAGGCAAATAGTTAACACCCAAACTTGTGTAAAAAATAGGTTTTAAAAAATCAGAAATTGCTTTTTTACTGCAAATTATTCATTATATCATATCCAAGTATTTTGCAAAAAATTAGAGCCAATTACACAATATTTCATGCTCAATTTAAGTTTATAGTTTGTAACCATGCAATGAGATGAGGTAACATAAACCGTAGATTTGTCTGCAAAATATTATTACATTATTGTTACATAATTACAGTGAAATCATTAAGGTTTCATGTCAAAAGCATTTTATTTTTGGTCGTATAATTAATTTAAAATATTCCTTTTTACAGGCTTTATTTTTGAAATGGGATAAGATCATTCTAAATTTTGCTATTGCCCATCAAAATGACTAGAAGAAAGGGATCTAAAAACAACTATGGAAAAGAGAGGTAACAAAGCGTAAACGAATTAGCTCCAGTTGTTTTAACTTAGGAAACTTAGCATTGCAGCCAAAGTATTCTAAAATGCTGTCAATAACAAAGGAGAAAATGAAAAATACCTAACAACAAATTGAATATAGCATCAAAATTTATATTATTTTTATTTATTTGTTACGTAACTAAAGTTTATAATACATAATTGTCAACAATGTTTCTGTAAAACTTGATATTTCCTGTAATAAATATTATTATTGTTATTATTTTATTTAAGTATAAGGCAGTCATACATTTACAATTCCTTATGGCTAACCACAAAAATATAAAATGTTAAATGCACTCCTCCACCAAAGAACACATCATATAGCCTGGAATCCTTTTAGACTGCTTAGACATGAAGGACTTTCATAGTGAAGTAAGGCTCAGTGACTCTTATGAAAGAAAGTACCTTATCCTGTTAAGATTTTTCCAAAGCCCATATCTGGTAACTTTATTTTCATATGTGAAACAAAGTAATTTCTAAATAATTAATGGATTTTTATTTATAATGATATTATTTCATATTACTATAGACATTATATGTGTGTGTGTGTGTGTGTATATATATATAATAAAAAGGCTTAAACACTAATATTCCATATATGTATGTGTATGCATGTATGTATATATATTTTGCATATGTATGTGTATATTTACCACTAATATTATCTATCTCTCTCTATATATATATATATATGTGTGTGTGTGTATGTAGTGTATTATATTTAAGGGTGTGTATGTATGTGTGTAGTGTGTGTGTGTGTGTGTGATGAAGTGATTTTTTTGCCTGTTTGCCATAAAGGACAGAGTAGCAAGAATGACAATGATGATGATGTCATGCCAGAAGGAGAAGTGATCAAAAAGCCATCAACCTTACATATCAAGAGCCACTAAAGGTAGAGCATTATTCACTGATGTTGTATGAGTGTAAAAAGAGGAAGTACTATATTTTCTTGTGCCTGACATGAGAAATCTTGAACAAAAATTAAAGGCAAACAAAGGGGGGGGGGTATTATACACAAGTAAACATTTTCAGAAATTTTTACTCTACTTAAAAAATGTATAAATTCACTTTCATCATATGTTTACATTTTATTAGAATTCTAATCATCGCTTTTTAAAACAAAGGAGTGAAGGTAGTTAAAATAATAGCAGTGTCAAGGGAAAAACTGTCCTTTTTGACACATTGTTCTTTTAAGGACACAAAGTTGTAAGTTTGTCAGATGCTTTTACTTTTAGCAGCTGTTCATAGACATTTAAACTATATTGTATCTAAGGGTGCTTTTTTATGTATTTTAACATTCAATAAGTGGAACTTTTCTTCATTTGAACCCTTAAGTCCCGCTTATGTGTGTCTCCTCTTAAGTGGGACATTCCTGAAGCGGGATAAATTTTTTGTGGCTGGTAATAAAGTCACAATTTTGGCTTGGAAATACATGAACCCATTTTGGGTAGGTATACATTTTGAACCCTAGGGAATACATGAACCCATTGTGGTAGATTTTTGAATTATGCTTATTATCCGAGATTTGGTTTTATTTTACTATTACACTCATCTCATCCCTGACTATTATTTTACGCTCTTTAAGTAGTCAACTGATCAGTGACAGTGAAGTAAAAGGGACATGAATGTAAGAGTAAAGATTTACCAAAGATTTCTCCTATTCTTAAGGATTAGAGATACTGACATACTATAGAGATTAACAAGGTTATACATCTGTCTATATTTCTGAGATGAGGTATTATGTACACTATTTACATTATTCTCACTATTGTCCTTATCTTTGTTGCCATATTTATTACAATGTTTTGGCCTTTCAGTATCTGTCTATATTTCTGAGATGAGGTATCATGTACACTATTTACATTATTCGGACTATTGTCCTCATCTTTGTCACCTTATTTATTACAATGTTTCAGCTGTTGTATGCTTTGGCCTTCTTCAGGTGGTTGGAATGTGTAACTGTCCTATGATCATAGACAAAGAACACCATTGGAAAATTTGTAAATTTAATGAATCAGCACATATGCTAAGCCACAAGAATCTCCTGAGCTGACCAAGCATAGAAATGAATACAATATGGGAACCAATAATAAGGAGTGCCAGAGAAAAGCGATAAGAAAAAAAAAATTGCAATATGAACTCTGGTAAAAACATGGATTGACAACAGCAAAAATTGCAATATGAGCACTGGTAAAAAATGGTTACTGAAGACATTAGATTTATAATACCCAGAAATTCATACACAGATGTCCTCAATGACACATGGCACAGTGGATTAAAGGCATTAGTTAGATCCAGTGACAGGACCCAAAGAGTGTGAGTTCAATACCTGGTTAAGGCAATGGAGAACTTTTAGAGGAGAATTAACAGGAGACATCCATTAAAACATGGCACGTGGAATGTGAGTGAAATAAAGGGTTCAGTTCGACATTCTAGCCACCTGAAGAAGGCCGAAACATTGTAATAAATATGGTGACAAAGATGAAGACAATAGTCTGAATAATGTAAATAGTGGGCCAAAAGTAGGTATACAGTTGATTAATTATTTATATACTGACGTGACTTTTACTTAAACATGCTTTGTGATGTGGTAGTGCCATAATTTAGAACCAGATTTAACTCTACGAAACAGTTTTTCAACAAGAGAAAAGTCACAATTTTGCTGAGGAAAAAAGTCACAACTTGGCTTTGTGAGTGACATGTTTGGTATACACGAACCAGTTGTAACAAATTTTTGTATTATGTTTATTACTGTCGATAATTTTTGGCTGGAAAAGTAGCAGAGATCCAAGATTTGGTATTATTTTACTATTTTCTCGTTTCACTTTGGTAGTAAGGTACTAACTTGACAAAACCTTCCCATAATGTTGGCTCAGCCAACATGGCAACATTGAATGGCCACCACATTCACTTGACTTAACACCGATGGACTTCTTTTTTGGTAGAGGCATAGAAGGTTTATGAGAAAAATCCTTCACACAGTAGATGAATTAAAAGAGTTCATTTTGGAAGCATTTATTAACATTGATGCAGATCAGAATGTGTGTTGTAATGTGTGTCACAGTGTTCTTCAGAAGTTCGGGGCATGATACAAGGTTGAAGGAGGACATTTCAAGCACTTACGAGATTAAACAGTGTTAAACAAATGTAATTGTAATAAACAAATGTAAATGCAATAAAATGTTTAAAAAAAAAACGTTTGGCCCACCCTCTATACTCTATGGAGACAGGTCATCGCAATGTAGCCTCACACCAATCACCTGCTCAAAAATTTGACTGGATTAGACAACCTGTGGTCACAGTGACCTCGGCTTATTTAGCTTAATCCTTCTAGGTTCATGTTGACCCAATTATACAAAGATTTGGGTGTTTTGTTCTATTTTACAATTTTTAAGCAAAACTCATTAATTTATCACTAGTTCTGCATATTCCTTTATTGAAACTTATTGACATATTAACCTTTATAACAAAAAAAAAAAAAAAAGGCAAGAATTCAATAGGCTTTAAAAAAAAGATGCAGGAACAGTGCTAACATTGTCCTGTTTTTTCCCCACTGTGACTTTTTTTTTTTTCTCCTGGATCCAAATTTCAACCTCCCTGAAGTTCCAACTTATGGAGAGCATACTGTAGAAATTTTTTTCCATCAATGAAGAAATTTCAATGATCTCTTGCTGATTACAATTCTATTGAGATATATACCTTTTTCCCACCAAAAAAAAAAAAAAAAAAAAAAAAAACTGTTCTTTCGTAAGTGGTAACTAAAAAATATTTAATTTTAATTTTCTTGTTTTCGATTTCAAATATGGTAGTTACTTCACTTGTGTTCACAATGTGCATACAAGGGTTTAAAAATATTATTTAATAGACTTCAAATGTCTTTTTAAAATTAAAATTCAAGCAAAACTTATATCAGTTCTGGGAAAAAAAAAAAAAAAGGCGAGGTTTCTTCCAAGTTCATAGTTAAGTAAAATTGTAAATGACTGAGTCTACACAAATATTTCTTACCTAATTAAAAAATTAAACAAATACTGACACGTGTTTCTGCTGTTAGAAATTAATCTCAAAAAGTTAAGAAAATCATGTTGAAAATAATAATAAATTATTTTTAATAAATTAAGTGTTTTTATAATATACACATTTTGTTAACAAATTCATATTTATGTAAATGTATAAAAATAGACTAGTCTTCTAATAAATAAATAAAATACTTTTTAACTCTAAAATACCAGTGGTACCATACCATTATTTGAACTTTTTCTTTCTTTCTTTGTATTTATGGATAGCCAATCGTAACATAAAAATTAGATCCAATTTCTTCGAATATTTCTTTTTTATAATAAAAAGAATGCTCATTCCAAACCGCTTACAAGTAACTATACGGGAATTATTTTTTTTTATGTTACAAATTGGCAGAGTAATAATAATAAAAAATAAATACAATTTATTCATGCTTGTTCGAGCATCGGGATCAAATAAATGAAATCTGATTGTTGCATGGTTAGCCATCCGTATTTTCAGAAAGTGGGTCAGTCAGAATTTTTCAGAGGTACCCGAAGATTTAATAAATAGAATTTTACAGTAATAACAATTTTATGTAAAGCTCAAATGAATTTATTTTTAATCGCTAAAAGGAAAACAAAAAAACAGATTTTTGCTTTACATCACGAATCTGCTATTTATTTTCTTGTTTTTTAGTTGTTGAGTTTGTTTTTTTTTTTCAGGAAAAAAAAAAAAAAAGAAAATTGTATTTTTTTTTTTTTTTTCAGATCTTGTTTAGCTTTTAAGAAAAATGATAACGAAACCACGGACATCAATTTCTTTTTGGGGAATAAAAGAGGCAAGAAATGCATAAACTTTTCTTTTGTCTTCATAATTATTGAATAATAAATAAATAAAAATACTCACCATTGCAAACAATAATACGAGGCGACTAACATTTCATTTTTAAAAATACAACAATCGTAAATATTTAAATATTTCTAATTAGATAAATTTTTAGTTTTAACAAAGAAATTCCCATAGTTAATAAATCTTCTGAAATTACTGGTAGCCTGGACTGAAGAAATCAGCCTAAAAGACACGAGAAACAGCAAAGCCTTTTCTGTTTCTATTATTAATTATCCGGTCGCTTTGGTACCAACGTCCATTATTAATTACTAGTGCGATATTATTTTCCTCGTCTTCTTTCTCTCGGGAGTAATTATCTCCCCTTGGGAAAGGATGAGTTATCTGCTCTTGATTTCACACACTCCGATGCTTGTATGCATGTATTAATCCAGACATGCGTCTTTTTAGTTTTTTGTTGTCATTCACCAAGCTTAGCTTCTTTTTTTTTTTCTTTGCACAAGTGTAAGGCATCCAGTGAGCACCGAACTCAGTAACAATGGTCAACCTTACTAGCTCGCTAAATTGTTACACTTAATTTAGTTGTCGCACAAGCTACTAATGGGGATCGAACCAGACTAGCTCACTAACCGTTACCAAATGTCAGTTTGTAGCAAGGTGTCCTTTTAAAATCGCAAGAGAAAACTTTTTACAGAGTACACTTCAACGGGTTAGAGCAGAAGTTCACAACTGGGGTCCATATGGACTCTGGAGGACCATGTAATTGACACAAAAAATAGCAAATTGGAAGTTAAATTAAATCACATATTTCATGGTTTATGAGTTAAAATTAAAAAGTGTATGTTAGTATGTTACATAGAATTTAGTTGTCAAATACAAGTTTATTTTCAGTAAATTAATTTTATTTCAAAATAAAGCATACATTTATTTCTATAATACAATTCCTAAATTTATCTATTAGTAAAAAATAAAATAAGCTTTTTTTCATTGAATGATTAAAGATCCACAAAAAAAATATGAGCAAAAGTGGTCCATGGGTAAAAAAAATTTGAGAAACACTGGGTCAGAGGTTCACATGTCAATGACAAGTTAGACCTAACGTTAAGAAGAGGTAAGTTATTAACTATTTTTTTCAGACAACTCAACCCCTTCATATTTTTAATTATATTTCCTTTTAGCCAATCCATTTTCATGCTTCATTAGATGCATAAAACAGAAGAAAATAAAAAGTAGATGGATACATTTTTTTTTCGAAAATGAAAGCAAAAAATCATAACTACATTTTTTTTTAAAATAGCCAAAAAAACAGAATATTCAACAAAATTTTCAGTACTTATTAGTGAATTAATTGTATACTGAATATGCAAATATTGCCTGCTACATGTTGATTGATTGCAAGGGCAAAGTGGATAATTTGTATAATTATACTTTGGGATGTAAACATTGATTCAACCTTTTAATCAAAACAAATACTGTTAAACAAAAAAAAAAACAAGTATCTCGCCCATCCCCAGTGTTTACTAGTGACCCAGGTTTAAAATATCGCCTCCTGCTTTGAGATTGTGTTTCTCATCAGCAAACACACATCTTAACCCAAATTGTACTTTGATATATAAACTAAACACCGTTTCTATTTCCAGTCAATAAAAGTTATATTTGTGTGTGTGTGTGTGTGCGTTCATGTGAGGGTGTTTGTGTATACCTCTCTCTGTTACAGCATTGAACTTACGGTTCCAGCTAGCCATTTCAACTGGAAAATGGTGAGACCTTGCCACCAATCTAGTACTGCACTTAAGTTAATAAAGTCTAGGTAAAGGAAAGTTCATCTGAACAATTATAATGAAAATATTTATAGGAAAGGCACTGGGAAGCTACGTTATGACAGTGAAAAGTGAGTGAAGATTGAAGAAATTTATTTCTTTAAATCAAGTGAAATTAAAATGTTACATTTCAGTATAAAATGTGTGGCAAAAATCCAATATACTCTTTTCAGTTGATCAAAACAAAAATAATGTTGATCATTAGTGTATTGGTTTTTATGAAAAAAATTTAGTACAGAAGAATATTAAAGTAACTTTAAATGAAAAATGTTATAAACATGCTTATGGTTGCACAAGAGAAGAAACAAAACCAACAATAAACAGCTTGGGTAAGGGTAAGAAGACAGGAATTGTTGATATAAAATTCTTTGCATTGCCGATACAGAGGATGTGAGTAGAATGTCTCTTTATGGGCAAGGGAAGTGACTTGGAAGAAGGGTAGAGTCGGTAGGGCCTGGAATTGATGCATGTATTGGGTTGTTGGCCAGTTTATGATTAATTGAAGCTTGCTTGTTTGTCATGAATTTGTCAGTCATTTATGAGTGACTTCCTTAAAAGCAAATGTGGTGGATCATAAATTTGTCTTTTTTTCATATTTTTTCTTTGGTGGCAGTATTTATGATTAGCTTATTTATGTTGTATTTTATATTTTTTGAGGGATTTGTTTTGTGGGCCAGATGTGATGCTCAGAGCCCTTGCGCAGAGGACAACTTTTTTATTTTTTGGCTTTGCTTTCTTGGCATTCATTATCAAGCTGACATGTAGAGTGAATCAGAAAGAGATCTATTTTGAAGCTGAGTACAACAATGTTAAATTCAATTCCAAGTAACAAAACCAAGTTTGCAAAATTACATTTTTTTTTAGTGAATTTCATACAAAAATTGTTTGTTTTTGCAATAAAAACATAAAACATTATAACAAGTCTAAAAGAAATAAAATAAATATTATACTTACTCCAATTAAATGTGGTAACGTTATTCCAAATACAAAAAGCAAAAATTTCTTTAGCCAACAACAGCAGCAAACTACCTCAAACCCAAAACAGTCTTTGCTCCAAGTGGAACAACAAAATTTTAGATAGTCATCTATTTCTGACCATGAGTTCTACATTTTGAAAATAATGTTTTTTCAAGATACAAGCTCTATTATTTAGCCCATAGCTAAGGGGAGGAGATGAATTCATACCTTTCCTAAGGGTATTTGCCCATATGCGAATGTAATGAACATGACTAGAAGTCAAACTCAGGTCCTTGATTTCTCATTCTGAGCTGCTGTCCATTCGACCACCCACACATAGAGCCATATTTTTAAATAGCCTCACCCGATAGAGACTTTCATAGGGAGGCCATATATTGTTGCAAACTCATTCAGAAATATCTAAGCTGCCAGCTGTATACAACTGCTTTCTAAGATTAATGATTAAAAATGACTTTGAGCAAATCTAACCCATAGATCTTAACAAGGACAAAACTTCTTCAAACCTTGTGAACTGGCACTACAGAATCACAAACAAAGAACTGTACCAAATAACAGAAACTACATAACTTGAAGATTTTCAACAGTTGCAACAACTAAAATGGATAGCATTTATAACTCAAAGTGAAAATAATGACATAATCAAGATGTTGATATTCAACATGACTTCAAACAAAAGGTTAGGAAGGAAACCTCCATCAGTACTGGAAAGAGTGATAACAATGGACATGAAACCTATTTGTTGTAATAAAAGTTTTTTATATAAAAAAAATATAATTAACTGATATGAGTTGTTTCCCATAGCATGGACTGCGGTTTGAATAAAGAGTTCAGTTTTTAAATTGCGAAAATATTACTGCATACAACAAGCACTGAAGAAGACCGGATTTGGCAATAGCTGAAACATTCTGATTTTAACAACCAAGCTGAAAATACCAGTTCTAATTAATTAGTTTAGATTAATTACAACAAAAAAAATGCAGCTTATTTTCTAAACAGTATGATTAGTTACATCTTTACTAGAACAGGAAATCATTAAATGGACAACCTAAAGACTCGTAAATGCAGATATTTACTGATGCTGAGAATACCACGGACTGAACATGTGAGCAATAATGAAGTTTTAGAGAAAATGGAAATAAAAAGGACACTTAGATTTAGATTTGGATAGGTTATTTTAGCAGCACACTAATCCCCATGGGCCATTTTGTACCGAATTTGGTAGTTTTAAGATTTGTTTTTATTTTGTGTATATTTTGTAAAATTTCTCAGAATTAACCTGCAGAAAATATTCTCTTGACATAATTTTTCAGTTGACCAGATGAATATACAATAGCATTTTCTAAATTCTTCTAGTTGCTAACAACATTTTGTTTGTTGTTTATAGTTACTTTGTTTCAATAAATTCATTTCATTTTTTGCCTTGAAAAGGTCCACATTAGATGAAACATGTCAGCTAAAACAACAATTTTCCTATTGTCTTTTTCTTTTATACACAAATTCTTTTATAAGTTGTTATTATATAAGGGAGGGGATGTAATTCAGTTTTAGTTGAATTTCGTATCCAGGTGTTTATTCGGTTTCCTTTTAAATATTTTGGGGTTTGGTTATTTTTAAGAATTCTGAAATGGCTTTGGGGTCAACACTCTCAATGAAGACCCTCAGGTTCAGTTCATTGTAGAAGTATTTTCGTATAGGTACCATTCATTTTTAAATCTGTATAACCATGTATTTGTTTTCATTCAGTTATTCTATCCAATACCACTTCATTTCCTTTGCAGTTTGTATTTGTTATTTGTCTAGCTTTTAATGAGATTGCAGTGGATAAATGGTACCATTTGTAATGGACTAGTGTTACTTGTTGTTATGGAAAGCAGTCATTCATTGCAATGGCTACTGTTGAGAACTTTCAACATCTTCAAAATAAACAGATTCAACACATAGGGGATTTTATATAATTTATATACAGAATAACTAAAATTCAGAAAAGAAGAGAAATTATATTTGTTTGTGTGTGTGTGTACTATGTAGTATGGTTGGGACTAAAATGGTTCAGCCCAGAGACTGTCTCCCCAGAGAAGTAAAAACAAGAGAGGAAACTAGACCGTCATGTTGCTACGGCATTGTCAGTAAAAAAGGCAAAAAGAGAAAAAGATAGTTTATGTCCCTTCTTTTTATACAGGTTATTACCACGCCACCAGTCAGGCATTAAGACAAGTTCCCTGAAGTGATCCAGCAAGATTTGAAACCTATTATCTGAACAGCATAAATAGTCACAGAATAGAATGGTGAAGAAAAAAAAACCTCTCACAAATGCAGATGTTTTAATTCTGGCTAACTCTGTTCTTTCCTATGTTATTGTCTTGTAAAATTCAGCTTCCATAAAAGTTGCTGCTGATAGATGTGTCTATTGTTTGTTTGATTTCTTTTTAATCTGTTTCATTGGCTGAAAAACAGTTTTATTTTTTGATTTATGTTTTATACTGGAAATAATTTCTCTGATAGGCTGTTATTGGTTGTTGACTTTCAGCTTTTTGCAAGCTGTCACAGTAAAAACTGTAATTTTCCTTTGTTTTTTTTTTTACATCAGGGCTCTGATGCCTTTGTGGTGAACCTAAAATTAAAATAAAATAAAATGTGAAAAATAATATATATATATATATATATATATATAATAATGGACTCTTGTGTCAGTTTCGACGTATGAGGATCTGACAGCTTAATTGATTCAGTTATGAAATTTTGTGCGATAATCTTAAGTGGCACTTCAGACCCGCTAGTGATTTACAAAGGAGGCCACATATGGTGCAAGAGTAAGGAATGTGAGAGGATTTGACTGTTAGATTTTCTGACCTTTTAGATCTTGCTCTTGCTTCTTGAAGATGATTCTGATAATCACAAACAGCGTGAAACCCCGGGTCACAAACTCACATCAATCCAACTCAATATGTTAACTCTATCACTATTGAGCACTTTCCAATAAGTACCGAACATATATAATACATAAATAATATATATAAAAAATTGCTTATATATATATATATATATATATATATATATATATATATATATATATATATTTATATTTATATTTATATACATACACAGTTCACACACTTACACACACACACATGCATATATATATAATTAGAATTAAAATAAAGCAATTGCTATCCCTTAAAAACCATATCTATTTCTCTCTCTCTCTTCCCTTCTCTCTCTATACTTCTCTATACTAATAAGAAAGCAACACTCAAATAATAAGAAGAAAGGACTGAACATGGCTGCAAAACAGCAGAAGTTTTCTGGACCAGTCTAGCCATTTGTGACTAAAAATCAACCAAAATAAGAGAGACTCTATTCATAACATCTGCTATAAAAAAGAAAGGAAAGCTGGAAAATAAAAGAATTTTGGATAATAAATTTTAAACAAAGAAACTTTTTATGTTAGCTGAAATTAAACTTTGCACCAACTGACAACCCAGAGGCAGGAGAGACATGATCGCTAGAGAAACCAGCAAAGGGTGTTGCATGAAGAAGTTAAGAAGTTATTTTCTTAAGACATTTTCCAATTTCAGATTGAGGCTGCACCTATTTCCAAGATGACAACTACTACCAAGGTCTGACTTTTAAACTATTAACTACCAAGCCGAAATTAACTTTTTCCCAACTGCTACCAAGATCTGACTTAGAAACAAACTTTGACTACCGCATATTACCAAGGACTTGCTCTAATTGAAGCCAAATAAATATATATTATTTGTTTACTAGCAGTAGAGCCCGGCGTTGCCCGGGGATGTAACAGTAAGAGATAGATCAAGTATCAACCATCATAAAGACTGAAAAATAAAATTGACAAAGATTATTGTTTAAGGTTGACGGACATGCATGTCTTAATTAGTTTTATTTTTTTGTATTTTTTTTTTTTTTACGTATTGGTCAAACCCAAACTGAAACAAAAACATTGTTTTCAATCGTTATGAGTCTACCGATTGAATAGAATTGTATTATAAACAATTGTCTTGTAAATGGAATTTTTAAAGCATTCTGAATGTAAAAATAAAGAAAAAAGTGTGCAAGACAATGAGAAACACTACCTATCAAAAAAAAAGTGAAGTTTTGTTGAAATTGGTTGAAAAATGCATGAAATCCGATCCCATATATAAACGAACACACACACAAACAACCAACCTGGGTTTTATAATAAATATAACTCGATAACTTGATATTAATAAGTATAACTCGATATGAGTTGTCCCCCTTTCATTAATGCCTCTTAGTAGTGTTTTCAAATTGATTTATTTCGTGCAAAAACAATTGTGCTTTTCCAATTTTTGGTGCTGTCAGAACCACCGCAAGGTAATTTTACGTAGTCCTGTGAAGTTTTGTTGAAATCGGTTGAAAAATGTAGGAAATCCGATTCAATATATAAACGTACAGACACACACACAAACACACAATCCGCGTTTTATAATAAGTAAGATACCTTTGATTCTGTTCATTATTTCCAAAGTTTCTGATAAATATTGCTAACTCATTTTACTCTATGCAATACTTCTTATGTACTACAAAATTTTATATAATAAAAAGAAATGTAAAATTATATAAAAATAATTATAGGGTAAATAAAAAAATAATATAATAGAATAAGTTTGTTTATCATACGTTCTTTTGAGGTGAGTGTTTAAAAATATTTATTAAAAGAAAAAAGTTACTAACATGTATTCTTTAAATAAAAAATGGCTATAATAAAGCCAGACATTTAGGGAAAAAAATTGGCTTGAATAAAATTTGGTGCGTAAAACTGTATATATGAGGTTTAAATTGATGCTGTAAAAGAACTGCCAAAATAAAATTTTATTTATTTGACTTTGATTGGAGTGAGTCCTTTTTAATTTGGGGTAGCGAAAGTTTGTTTGGCTTGGTATTTGATAGTTGAAAGTCAGACTCTGGTAGTAGTTGTCATTATTTTTTGGCTGCTGTTGAGAATGTGAGTAGTTAAGAAATATATGCAGCATCAATTTGCATATATTTTTGGCCTTCAGAAGGGTAGAAAAATATCTTAAGCAGATGACCGCTTAGTTTCTTCACATGACATGCTTGGCTGGTCTCTCCAGTGGTCCCTTCTCTGTCTCAGCCTGTTTGTTGTCTATTTATATCCACTTAAGAAAAAGCTACAGAATACTAGTGTAAAGCTTAGTTTCAGCTAACATCAAAAGTTTCTTTTTGTTTTTTTTGATTGGCCAAAATTCTTTTATTTTCCTGTGTCTTTTTCTTTTTCATTTATTATGCATGGAACCTCTCAAATTTTGGTAGATTTCTAGTCACAAATAACTAGACCCTGGGCCAGCAAACTTCCACCATTTTGCAGCCATGTTCAGTCTTTTCTTCTTCCTCTTTTGTATTTGAGGCTTGCTTTCTCATGAGAGAGAAGGGTAGAGAGAGAGAGAGAAGTCTAGAGAGAGAAGGGTAGAGGGAGAATGTAGAGAGAGAAGGGTAGAGAGAAAAGGGTAGAGAGAGAGAATGGTAGAGGAAGAAGGTAGAGAGAGAAGGGTAGAGAGAGAAGGGTAAAGGGAGAAGGTAGAGAGAGAAGGGTAGAGAGAAAAGACTAGAAAGGGAAGGGTAGAGAAAGAATTCTACAAAGAGAAGGGCGGAGAGAGAAGTCTAGAGAGAGAAGAGTAGAGAGACAAAGAGATATGGGTTTTAAAGGAAAGCAAATGCCTTATTTTAATTTGAATTCTTTTTTTTTTGTTTATATACTTTATTTTCATATTTATTTGTATCTGGGATCATTACAATCATAAATTTGTATGGTAAATTTTAGCATCTGTTTGTCATAAAAAACACATTGATTTAGAAATTTTTGCAAAAATCACATAATTGTCAGATTTTAATGAAACTTTGATGATTTATTCGCAAATGAATTATTTTAGAAACATTTTGTTATTAGAAAATCTTGGTAAAAAATTTTTTTTACATCTTTTACCATCACTTATTTAATTTTATGAAATTTCAAGGAATTCATTTTTCTTGGGCTTTTTGTTTATATTAGTTATAAGCACTTGTCATTGGAGAATTAAATTCATCATTTTTTTTTTTTTTTTGTAAAGCATACACCAAGATACAGAAAATCTTCTCTGAATCATAAAATAACAAATGCAATAAAACTAAGACATTATTTAGTTGGAAAAGCTGTTAATTGCTTTTATGAATAAAATATATTAAGGACTCTATTGCCTTAAGAAAAAGGTTTTCAGTGAATAATGAATTTTTACAAAAATTGTTTTCATGTTATTTGTAAATTTTAATTAGAATAATTTACAAAAGTTTTAAATCTTTTAAATTTCTGTGTTAATAGGTGATATTGTTATCAAGTAAAAACTATATTTAAAATCATAAATGTCAAAGTTTACTACAATTCAGAGACCCCCAGTATTTTAAAAAGTATTTTGAATTTCTTTTGCGTGTGTGTATAAAGGTGCTAATTTTTATAAATATGGATGTCTATACATGATATTATCAGAAATTAAGTGTAATAACTATAGTAAAATTAAAGCCAAAGTACCTAAAATTCAATAAAACATTGAATTACTTAGAATATTTTCCTAAATTTTTAAGGTTACTGGGTAGTTAAAAAATTATATAAAAACACAGCTCATGTTATATTCCTCAAGTAATTTTTAAAGATATGTCCCCCATAGAAAAAATATCCAAACATCAGTCTATCAGGATAGTTATCAGCACCTTATAAAACACACGCCTCCATGTTAAAAAATGTTTTTCTGCATTATTTTAAGGTAAAATTAATATTTGTTTCAAATCAGATTAATTAAACTTTAAATCAGCTAATCTTTTTGCAATAAAATTTCAGAAAAATACATGCTATTTATTAAAATATTTTTAATAAGGACATGCACCTGCGTTTTATAGACTACGCAAAAGCATTTGTAATGATCATCATCACACACATACATACATACTTAACCAAATTCAAATCATACAACAACAAGCATTCATTGGATAATAAATCAACACTACTTTGTAATAAACAATTTACAAATCATAGCTATGCAACAATTTTGTAATCGCTCTATTTTCATGTAGTTGATTTCATGCACTTCTGGGAGAATTGGATCCCAAGAGCCTTTTCAGCTTAGTAAATATTTTCAGGAAATATCAGCTTCTAATTAGTCAATAAACATACAAGTGGGCGTTGCAATCCAGCCACACACAATATATTTTTTCAGCGTGTGACCAAGTCAAGTTTCCTGCCAAGTTCTTTTGATCCTGTCACGTGATTACATTATCTATAAATAGCAAACATGAGTTTGCCTCTTTCTCTTTTTTCTCTCTTCTTCCTGTGAAGATGTGAACTTTAAGAATTATTGTCTCGACCATGCGGTCAGACGTTAAATAACATTTCCTGCATTCATGTACGTACAAACTCTTACGAACTTTTTCAACCTACATTACAAACATACAGAACATTTCCAAACATGCAACAAGAACTTTATTCTTCTAAAACTACAGTTTAATAATTTTATTCAACTCTGTGAGCTTCGATAAAAATATTCCCAGTCTAAGAGACATAACTCCATTAATTCTTTAACTTCTACGCATGTACATCAACACACAAATAAATACAATGTTATGTTTATTTTAAAACCATTTTGTTCTTTCTTGTATTTCATGCTTTGTGGTATTTTATGTTTAATATAAATTGTGTGGGCATGTTATTCACGCAGCCGTAAACAAACATCCATAATGGTCATTCCGCTTAACATGCCTCTACATGTTTGACAAAGTACACCACAAAGATCTGTTGAAATGGCTCAGCAATCTTGATATATTTGGGAAAGATAGAATAATCAAGAACCTATACTGGCAGCTTACATATAGATAGAAAATGAATTCAGCAGATATACAAAAATAGAAAGGGGTGTAACGCAAAGATGTGTCTTCTCACTGGAATTATTCAACCTATACAGCAAGGCAATTCTGAAAGAACTGGAAATCCTACCAGGATTCATCATTAGCAGCCACAATCTTAACAACATAAGATATGCAGATGACACAGTGTTGATAACAAACACAGAAAGGAAACTACAAGAACTTCTACAGTAGGTAGAAAAGGAAAGTGAGAAGAAAGGACTAAACTATGTTAGGTATGTTAAAACGTACAATCTTAACAACATTAGATATGCAGATGACACAGTGTTGATAACAAACACAGAAAGGAAACTACAAGAACTTCTACAGTAGGTAGAAAAGGAAAGTGAGAAGAAAGGACTAAACTATGTTAGGTATGTTAAAATGTACAATCTTAACAACATAAGATATGCATATGACACAGTGTTGATAACAAACACAGAAAGGAAACTACAAGAACTCCTACAGTAGGTAGAAAAGGAAAGTGAGAAGAAAGGACTAAACTATGTTAGGTATGTTAAAATGTACAATCTTAACAACATAAGATATGCAGATGACACAGTGTTGATAACAAACACAGAAAGGAAACTACAAGAACTCCTACAGTAGGTAGAAAAGGAAAGTGAGAAGAAAGGACTAAACTATGTTAGGTATGTTAAAACATACAATCTTAACTACATAAGATATGCAGATGACACAGTGCTGGTAGCAGACACAGAAAGGAAACGACAAGTCCTCGTACACAAGGTAGCGAAGGAGAGTGAGAAGAAGGAACTAAGCATAAACTACAAGAAGACAGAATGCATGGTCATCAATAAAAAGATGAGCCTGAAATGTGATTTATAGGCTGGGGACACTAAAATTAAGCAGGTGTGGAAATTTAAATATCTGGGAAGTGTTCTGACAGAGGATGGTAAGTGTGACAATGAGATCTGAAGACATATTGGGATGGCCAAAGACACATTTCAAAACCTAGGCAGATTATTACAAGTATTTCATTGGTAACAAAAAAAAAGAGTACTGAACTGCTACGTGATATTTGTCCTCCTTTATAGCAGTGAATGTTGAACAGTCTCCTCAAAGATGAAGAAGAGACTTGAAGCAACACAGGTATGGTTCTACAGAAGGATGCTCAGGATACCATGGACTGAACATGTGAGCAATGATGAAGTTTTGGAGAGGATGCAAACAAAGAGGAAACTTATTCTTAACATCAGGAAGAGGCAGCTGAAATTTCTGGGACACGTAATGCGAAAGGAAGGCTTGGAAAATCTGATACTCACAGGGTGAATAGAGGGAAAGTGGTACAAGGGAAAGCAATGCGGGAGATACCTAGCCGGCTTAAGTGGATGACAGGACAGGGTCTGGGAGAAGTAGCAAAAAGACAAAACTTATTGAGAACTACAAGGGATAGGAGGAAGTGGAGAGCTATGATCACCTACGTCCTGAAAGGACAAAACACATAAAAAAAGAAGATAACTGAGAGATTTGTAAACACGGCTAAAATCAGCCATTTTTAGCAATTCCAATCAATTTAAATTCGTTTTGAAATATAACAAAATATTTTGCATAAAACTAAAATAAATGCTTTAAGAAAGTTTAAATTTTATTTTAAAGTTAAACCTTTCCTTTTCTTTGGAGGTGCCTAAATTAAATTTAAAAATAAGTAAATGATAAGTTTTAAGTTTATGTGGTTGGCTATTTTATGTTATATTTTGAACTTGATTTATCATTGATTTTACTGGTAAAACGCTGGACAGAGGCTAAAATACTTGGTCACAATTTAAATGATTACTCTCAGATTCGAACCTGAATTGTTCTTTTTGAGGAATTTAATCAAAACGCGGTGCAAATGAGGTTATCTGTCCCTTGCTAGCGCTAGCCAATTTGGTTTATCTGCCCTTTGTTTATGTCAGGATTTTCAGAATAAAAAAAATAACTTAAGGAAAAAAAAAAAGAAAACGAAAAGACGACTCCCCCCCTCCAAAATGGCTGCGCATATGGTATGGTATTTAGATCCACCTTCCTGTATTTTTCAACTTGTTCTGGCCATTGAATACAAGGATTACAGTGAACAATTTTTGTACGTATATAATTTTAATACTTTATCCTTTATTGTCATATACATTTTGGAGAGGTACGGTTTGCAATAGATCGCAAAATCTATCGTTAAAAAAAGTGGACATGGACAATCCTTGTTAGGTAAAACTCGCTTGTTACTGAAAAAAAAAATGAAATGAATCTCTAGTTTTAAACCTTTTATAAACAGATATTAAAAAAAAATAATTAGTGCAAAATAAAATAAATGATAAAAACCCAATTATGGTGATGTTGAAATAAAGATCACTCATTACTATGCGTAGGAAGTCATTATTTAGTTCATCTCATATTTCGAAATACGCCTTCTGAAAACTTTTTGACAGCACAAAAAAAAATATTACCACTATTTTTTTTTTCTCGTAGTTATTAAATAAATAATCTAATCTCAATTTCTCTTATTTGACTTCCTCGTGTTGATCTCAAGAAACTTCTTTAATTAAAATAGATAAAAAAAAAAAAACTTTTGATCAGACCTATTTACGATGACAGAATTAGACGTTTAGGAGCGTAAGTTGTTAATTTAATTTTTTTTTTTTGTTATTTGAAAAATAAATTTTAGAAAATTAAGAAACGTCCTGTTTTCTGTTTCGATCGAAAAATAAAATCTTACAGTAAAAAATAAAAATACTCTTCTTAATTCTTAACTTAATTTTTAAAGTATTGTCAAAGCATTCGAAAAAATGTTATCTTTGCAATTATTAAATAATTAAAATAAATTAAATTAAATATCAAAACAAATAAAAATTTTGAATTGGGACGATTATTTCATGACTTATTTTTTTAAAAAAGATTAAATGTAAAATTCACTCGTGTTGAAATAAATAGTTTTTATTTTACATTTTATTCCCAGTGAGAGACACACCTTTTTTTTTTTTTTTTTTTTTTTTTAAATTAAATTAAAAGAAATATTTAAGTACGATTCATTAGCAATCGCGGCTAATTTTTAAATTTAATTTAAAATATAAAAACACCCTTCTTTTCTGTGCTCTTGAAGATTAGAAAAATAATACAAAGTTGGAAGAACTTAAGAATTTTTACTATTAAAAATTAAAATTTAATTGTTCGAAAGGCTTATTTTTAATTTTGATGTGAGTCATAGAAATTAATTAAAAAAAATTATTTATGTACTTATTTTCGATTTGGAGTTACAGTATGAAAACTTTTTGATAGTTGTTTTTTTTTTTTAATTTAAACGAAGAAATATAATTAAACAAAGAGAAGTCTTCGAATCTCCTTTTTTTTATGAATAATTTTCCAAAAATGTTAATTACTTCATGTTCAAACTTGTTTAAACTTTTTTAAACTAGGATTAAAAAAAAAATGGAGACTTGTTACATAAAAAAGTTAAAGTATTTAATAATTACAACATATATACGCACGTCTATTTTTTTAAAATAAAAATAAAATACACTCTCTTACTATATAAATAAATAAATAAATATATTGACGTGTTAAAAGGTTTATACTGCTATCGGCAGAATGTTTATGACTTCATTGCACTTATACGGACAAGTGGAGGCCACTTGTCTGATAAATCAATTGACCAATTTTTTTCATACTATGGATGTCCAACGTCACCTTTTTTTTAAATTTTTCATAGATTATTTTTTAATAAATCATTTATTTATATCATAAATGAAATGCAGAGATTTTTGTGGTGAATGTTAGATTAATTTTATTGTTATTTACCGTATATAAGAGTAAGACGCATGAACATCGTGACAAGTCCAAACTTCTTGTTTATTTTGACTTTTGAGATTTAACTTAAATGGCTTCTTAATACCAGGAAATTAGACACAAATCTTTTCTTGTGTGTGTGTTTTTGTTTTGTTTTTTTTTGGGTGTTTTTTTTTTTTTTTCGTATTTTTTCCGTCTTTTACGTTGTTAAAAACGGTAATTTTCCTTCTTGGCATTCCAGCGAAATATTGTGCCAAAAATAAAAAAAATATCATTATTAGGCATCCATAGTACGAGAAATGGGTCAATTGCTTTCTCTCTTTTTGGTTGAGGCGTGAGCCAGATTTTTCTTAAATGACTTCATGAAGCAATCAGCTGATACCGCGGAAATAGCCCGATTCTCATCTTTCTTTCTTTCTTTCTTTCTTTTGCCCCATTAGTTTTTCTTTTTTTTTTTCCTGCGGATAATTTTATAAATTGTTTCCAGGATCTTAGATTTTAACCCCCCCCACATAAAACTCTGAAATGCTTCTACTCTAGTGTCTTTTAGCTTTTTTTTTTTTTTTACTTTATAGGTCATTGTTTTTAAATCCTTAGATGGGAGTGTTTAGTGGGAAAGGCGAATAAAAATTGTAGAAATGGCATAATTTCTTTCACTGTGAATAACAATTAAAATTAATTTAGATTTAGAGAGTATTGTTAAGTTCAGCGTTTCAAACGAATTCTGAATGCGATAGACTGATTTACTTCCCTTACATGCAACAGTTATTTTTTGTTTTTCTACAATGTTGTTAGAAACAAAGACACTTCAGTTTTTTTTTTTTCTAATATAGAAGAAAATGTATTTATTAAAATAGATTTAAAACGAAAAGAAAAAAAAAGGACAATTTTTCAGTTCAAATATGCACACATAAAGTGGAGTAATGGACAGAGGCTCAGATTGAGGAACAAGAAAGCCAGGTTTGAATTCCAGTCGAATTCATTACATTCACTTATATGCTAATACCCTTAGAAAAGGTATGAAGCCAATGTCCTATAGCCCCGAGTGTAAGAAAAGGACATCTACTCTGAATTCAAAACCTTAAGGTCTGGTGTGATTTTCAGCTGTCAGTCAAAAGCTTGGAGAAGAGATGGGTGCCACCAAGCTATCTGAAAGTTTACTGCAAGGATCATAAGGGAAAAGAATCTAAGTCTGTTCTGCCCTTAACTCCCTCTGATGATTGAAGCAGTTGAGGGTAAAAAGAAAACACATAAATGAAGTCTTTTTATTCTCTAGCATAACTTATGTAGCAAAGAAAAAGACCAAAATTAGCATGCGTGTATTGCAGCATGTGTCAAAAATAGTGGCTCATGTTGCGATAGGCAATGTCTTGATTCATGTCAGTTGGTAGTTTGAATTACAGAGATCATGGTTTGCATTGGTGGTCTGTTTTAGCAACACCTTCACAGTTATGAACAACTTCATCAAATGTATTTTTGTAAGAATTGTCTGTTACTCTTTCAACTTTCTCTTAAGAATGCATAGATCTGGACCAATTCCAATTTTGCAGAATCGAGTCTTTTAAAAAGTTTTGGGAAGTTTGGTAGCACAATTTGATTTCTGTGGTCTCACATGAAAAGTGGCTTTTCAGCCATTTGACCTCATAGTGGAAATTAACCAAAGTCCAGTTCAAGGAAGCCATCCTCCCAGGCTGCACATTCCTCATTGCACTTAAAGAGGGAGAGTCAGGGTCAGTTAAATATTTTGTTGAAGTGAAAAAAAAAAAAGCAAACAAACCAATAGCAAGAATAATTTTTGTGTTTTAGCGATATATATGGGTACCCTCCAATGGATGGAGATATATATATATATATATATATATATATAGGAACTTTCCACATTGGGATACTGATATGAATAAATACTACACTTTGCAATTCACCAAAAGACCAGAAAACAATATTTATCCAAACTCCTATTCATGTGTAATCTGGCACAAACCCAATTTCATAGTGAGGTTAGCACATGGTGTCCTAAATGTGACCAGAGTTTAAAAATAGTTCAGTCCTCTTAGGCACCAGACAATGACCCAGTTGCCTGGGATGAACACTTGGGACTGGAATTAGTTTATATCTCTCATGCCTTGGGCACTTTGAATGTGGTGCAATGGTTAGCAAGCTTATTTCGTTAGATCAGTTATAACCAAGCTTGATCCTTACTGGGTGCTCCCTACTTTTGTCCTTGTGCCACATCTAAACTTAGTAAATTGATATATCTCTCATGCCTAAAGACCAAGAAGTTATTTACCCACCTCCTTATGAGGACAAGATAAGATGCCAACTTGGGTTGAAAATGTGGCTCCATTTGTACACCTGTGGAAAATTCCAGACATTGTCCATTTCCTCAGCACTTCCCTTTCTCTGGGTACTCTTCAGACATCAGAGATTGACTCTCATTCTATCCATTTAATTGCAATGTGGAGATGCTCTCCATGGAAGCTGCAAAAAATCTTGGCATTAAATGACTCTTTGAGGTTGATATGCCATTAAACTAAACCAAACCAATCCATGGTTGTTGCATTTTAAACTTAATAACAGAAATTGGATTGTACCAGTTGGGTCGCATTCAAGATTTGAATAATTATCAATTTAATTTATTAATATTATTAATGGCTTACTCATTTTAAATCCTTGCTATTATTATTATTATTTTTAAATAGGGTATCTTTAAATTTAGTACCCCAAATACTTAACTTAAATTGCTTTATCTTGTCTGATATTCTGAGAGCACTATTTAAACAGAAAGATAATTATTTAAAAGAAAAAGAAAAAATACAGTTCCTGAAGTGCAATGAAAATACATACAAGATAATATTTTTGGCTAATAAAAAAAATATCTTTATTTACATTTTTTACATTTGGACTAATTTTTTCATCTTTGTTGTTATCATCACAACACTTCAGTTGTGTCCACTTGCCTTCTTCAGGGTTCTGTTCATCCAAGTAACCTTCAGGAAATTTTGAATTGAACTCTTTACTCAATCTATGGGCATAAATTGTTCTTGTACCACTGTCCATGTTTGGGGAGGTCTTGTTACTACGGAACAATAGGCTAGTGGATTAGTGTTGGTTTGTGAATTTGGTGGCATAGTATTTCTGAGGTCAATCCCCTGCATGACTGGCCTCAGAAATAAGGTGAGCAATAACTGAGAAGTACTAAAAAATAAATCCTACATGAGATATCTCTTGATATGGGCAGCAGAATGAGAACAGTCTATCCCTGTAAATTAAATAAAGGGTTCTGTTCAGAATTCCCTGTAAGTTACCTGGATACACCTGATGAAGGCTGGAGGGCACAACAGCTGAAACATGATAATAACAACAACAAAGATCAGGATAATAGTTAGAATGTAAATAGTGGGAATAATGATAATGCGTCATCCTATAAATTCAGACAGAAAATGTTGCTTTTTTGTACTGTTCAATTATTGCTAATTTCTACCAAGTCAATACTACCCAGTTTCACATGGGACGAGGCATTATCATGATTTATTTTTGGTAAAAATGTAAATCATAACACATCATCCCAGAAATTCAGGCAGAAAAATGTCTTTGCTTAGACTTTTGGAAATATTTTCCCTCTGCATGTATTCTTTCGTAGGATAGAAATAATTTAGTTGAAATAAATGTTTTTGAATTTCGAACAATATTTTTCATTTTGTCTTATTTCTTTTTGTCTTGCAAATTCTAAATCTTGTTGATCACAGAAATTAAATTATATTTCTTATTTTTGTTTATGGAAAAAAATGTATGCTCAGAATAATGTTTAAAGTAATTGTGTGTGTGTGTGTGTGTATATATATATATATATATATATATATGCATGTTTCATTAAAAATGACAGACAGATTTGATTTTTCTTGTGTTCAAACAAGAGCTTTCTTTTCTGGACAAAGAGTGTGTAAAAACTATGAACAAGGCCACAACGTGATAACCCTATTTGGAAATTAAAAACATCTCTATAAAATACTAAGACATACACATAATGCACACACTCAATTAAGCTGAAAAATCAAATCATCCTTGATAATGGCTAAAGGTATAGCCAAAAGTGCTCGGAAATATAAAACATTTGGACAGTTCTTATACACTCTTTGTCCAGAAAAGAAAGCTCTTGTTTGAACACAAGAAAAATTCAATAAAAAGCTTAACCATAGTACTTTGTCTGTCGTTTTTAATGAAACATGCATAAACGAAGGATTGCTGCCTAAATATACAACTATATATATATATATATATATATATATATATATATATAAACTTTCATTAAAAAAAAAAAAAAAAAAAAAGTGATAAAAGTTCCATTTTTATTATATTTTTTCTATTTATCCTTTCAACACTTCTAATTGTTATTTGAATATGAAATTTCCCATATCTGAATGCTTTCAGCTAAAATTACTAGCATGTTGTTTAGTATTATTATTTTTAATGTGTTTTCTCAACATAACAAATATATTTAATTAAAGAAAACAAAAATAGATACGTCATGTGCCTATGCAAAATGCAGTAAGGGCCAACATGTAAAATGTGAAACTCAAAAAATGAAACTGATGATCTTACAGATGTCTTTAGAAATGGCTAGCGGTGTTAGCCAAAACTATTCTGATATGGGAAATTTTATATTCCAACATCAATTGGAAATCCAAAAATTGTCAAAACAGAACTTTCACTAATTTTTAGTGAAACTTGAATGAACAAAAAAATAGTTGCCCAAATACACCCAATAATCAGATGTAAAGTTAATTTCAACAGAAAAAAAAATTCAGATTCAGAAGGCTTCTTAAAAGAACCTGTGGATAAAATTAAAAATATGGAACATATTTTCAATTCTGACCTTGTGTTTATTCACTCCACCTCCATTTATCTTTTGGGAAAGAGGTAACACTTTGGGTTTGAAATTTTCTTAAAAATCATTTAAAAACCAGTTTTTTACCATCACCTGAAAAGATACCGAAACACTAAAGCTATTGTGTAGCAATTTCAACATGTTTATGTTATAATCTCTTATAACAATAATATATATATATATATATATATATATATATATATATATATATATATATATATATATATATATATAATGATTAATACAAATAGTCATCACTTAAGTCATTAATGTTCTATTCAGCAATTGACTGATGGTTTTCTTTTTTTTTTTTTTTATCTTTATACTAAGTTTGTAATTAATTTATGCACCAGTTGAGATACTCTTATTATTGGTATTAGGTTGAATTTTTTATTTTTTTTTTGTGTGTGTTGTGTCAAAAGCCATTATTTCTCCTGTTATATATATATATATATATATATATATATATATATATATATATGATAAAATTATAGTTTTGAGATATGTTATATTTATGGGTAAAAGTGCTCAATATCATAGATTGAGTGCATGTAGGTATAAAAGTGAACACTGGGGTATATGAAAAACTGACACAATGACAATAATTATTTAAAAAAAAGTTTCATGAATTAATGTTAAGATAACATAAAATCATATGAAAATAGGCAACAAATGATATTAATGTTAATTTTCTCATACGAAAAGAGTGCACTGACCCGCCCCCCCCCCCACTCCAAAAAGAAGATACCATTTCTTTTCATATACCTAGTACTCTTGAAGAAGTCTACAGAATGGCTGGCTGGATTACTGTTTAGGAAAAGCCGTAGTGATTTAAATAACATTTTACATGAAACAATGGAATTAAATATCCTAAACTGCAAGCCTAGAAAAATGTTAAAAATGTGTCGACTATCAAAGAAAATGCTTAGAATATTGATTAATTTATTGCTGTTATAGTGTCATAGATGTACAAGCAAGACCAATGAGACTTTATTGAATGAAATGCTAGAGTAACCCTATGGAGAATTTCTATTGAGAACTTGGTCAGCAAATCAACCATCAAATTTGAAAGATATTAATTTTGTTATTGCTGTTTCTTTTTCTTCTTCAATGTTCCATTTTGGCTATCATGGCTCTCCACAATTTCCTGTCCTTTGTAGCTATAAAACATTTTTTTTTTCTTTTTGTTATCTCCCCAAAACCTTGTTCCTCCATCCTTCACTCAAGCTTACTAGGTAGGTTAGGCATTGTTTTCCTCTGTTCTTCTTACCTTCAGTATGTCCTGAGAGTGTCAAATTTTCCAAGCCCACTTTCCTCATTATGTGCCCTTGAAATTTCAACTATCTTTTTCTGGTGTTAATACAATTCTACCATTTTCTACCAAATGCGGCAAGTATATTTAAATTAATCAATAAATCTGTATTGATTATTGTTGCCACCTGATAACGGTTTTTCAAATTTCACACAAAGCTAAGGCTTACAGCCACATCGTTGATACACTGATTCTTGTTGGATCACCAAAGTTAAGCAATGTCTAGCCTGGTTAGTACCTAGGTAGGTGACCACTTGAAAATAGATAGGTTAGGTGTTGTTTTCCCTTGTCCTTCTTGCCTTCAATATGTCTTGTGAATGTCAAATTTTCTAAGCCTTCTTTCCTCATCATGTGCCCTAGAAATTTTAACTGACTTATCTTGATGTTAAGTCTAAGAGTCCTTTTTGTTTTCATGTAAAACGAAAAAAAAGAAAAGTAAGCAGACAATAAATTGCTACTGCTTTTCCTAAGCGGGCCTGGAAGATGGTAGGCAAGCCAAATGGATTTGCCAATATTTGGTGGGAACAACAAAATCACACACACACACACACACACACATGAATGAGTGCAATTGTGTAAAAAAAAAAAAAAAAAAATAAAATCTGTTTGAATATATTTTGTGTTTATTATAATGTTATTACTATTAATTGGCTCATGTTTTCTTTTTTTGTTTCTCTCTCTCTCTAGGTAGACCTCTTCAGAAACCGTTTGTTACGATTGGTTCTTTGTGATATAAAACATACCAAAAACACTTCCTAAAACTTCAGTCTGCAACAGACTCCATATAATCCAAGGCTCTCAAAGCAAGAAATAAATAAATGCACCCTTCAAAAAAAAAATTTTTTTTTTTTTTTTTTTTTTTAAATCTTTGAATTCTGTCTTAGCCAACCAGTGTCTTTGACGAGGATGATGTCTACCGAAAAGGATATACAACTAAATGGATGACCTTATCAAGCTTCTGCTATTATTGCATATTAATAACAATTAATCTTGTATATAAAAAAAATTTTAAAAGTATGACACACCTCTAAAAAAAAAAAAAAAAAAAAAACTTTCAACCACGTTCAAAAATTGGATATGAGCTGTTGTTTGAGTTAGTAAAAATATAACTTATATTTCTGTTCTATTTTTACAAAGATCTATATATGCTTATATAAACGTGTATTTAACTTTTAGCATTCTGTAGGTAGCTATTTTTGCCAAGTAAAATGTTAGTCCTGCCAATGTTAAATTTGAACTTCTTGTTTGTGTAGCCATATCCTTCTATGGCCACACTTAAAACAATCTTGGCTGAAACTGAGGCCCAGGCTACTGCAATTTCAAATATATGGAACTAATATATAAAACACTATATTTTGATGGGATTCCATGTACAGGAAGTAATATTTATAAATGATGCAGTGTGGTAAATGTTAAGATATTTTGAAACTTGCTGTGATTTTTGTATATAATAATAATAATTATTATTCTCGGTACAATCAAGCCATCAAAAATATAGTATTAAAATATATGTATATTTCCTTCTTGGACAATATTATACTGCAAGAATCTAGCCCCCTCTTTTTTTTTCCCCTAAGTGGCAAATTAATTCAACTCGTCCTTTTAATTAATGATTTGTAATTGATCTTTGTTAATTCTCTGGAAGTCCAGAAGAGCTTTCGACTTGTCTTTCAATACTGCTAAGCTTCTCAGACTTACACTCTCAGCCCAAAGGCAAAATCTCAGCCTTTCAAGATGAAGAAACCAACATGCGACATCTGTGGCAAAGTCTTCTCCCGGCGCGACAACATGGAGAGGCATCGGACACGTCATCTACATCGAGAGGTGTACAGATGTGAGACATGCGGCCGTGATTTCAGTCAGAAATCTTACCTGAAGTTGCACCGACGCCTGCATACAGGCGAGAGGCCATTTGGATGTAATGTGTGTGGACGTGCCTTTTCTCGAAATGATCATTTGGTCATTCACATCCGTGGACACCAGGGAATCAAAATGTTTAATTGCAATGTATGCAACAAGTCCTTCGCTCGTCGTTCTTACCTGACTGTGCACCAGCGTATACATAGCAATACTCGACCGTACAGGTGTCACATCTGTGGCTGTGCCTTCTACCGTGGTGACCACTTGGTTCGGCACCGAGCAAAACAGCATGGTGAGGTGAAGGCACCCACTCAGAGGGTTAATAATATTAGCCTTGTTAGTAACAACGCTACTACAACCACCCTGACTCCTACTACTGGCAATATCATTAACCACCCACAGGGCACCTTGTACACGGAACAGCAGCCCACATCCTTGCAACAAGTGCAGACAGAGCAAGGACAGATTCAAGTGGTTACTGTCCAGACAACCTCGGATGTTGAAGAAGCGGAGGTCCAGCAAGCATTTAAGTGTTCGGACGGAACTTGTAGTGTTATCCAGAATCCTAATCGAGGTTATGGGGAATCACTTGTTGCTTTAGTAACCAATGGCAACAAGACTGTATTTCAGCCCTGTGAGATGATTGTTCATCAAAATTCAACACTACCTGTCATTACAACATGTTCTGAAGATGGACAAATGCAGAAACATGTCTATCAGGCAACTGCTGCTGGTACTGCCAAGTTCGTGGCTAGCATCCCGGCAACAACAGCTCTTCCAGTGATGACCAAAACCTCAACATCGACCACGAATTCAGTGGACTACAAGTGTGATTTCTGCTCCAAGTCTTTTTCAAGAAAGGACAACCTTGAACGCCATAAGTTAACCCATAGCAACGAGAAACTCTTCAGCTGCGACATTTGCCAAAAGAGTTTCTCCCGACGGTCGTATCTGAGTGTCCACCGCAGGATTCATACAGGAGAGAAGCCGTTTGTTTGTGATCGATGTGGCTTTGCATTCTCTCGCAAAGACCACTTACTAAAGCATAAGAGGGCTAACGAAGGTCAACTAAAACTGAGTTGCGTGCCTCCAAAACACTCCATGATCCTTAAAGCAGACGAAGACGCTGAAGTAGGGGAAACTGTGGCTGTTGTCGTTACCACAGACGCTGGTGCCGTGGCTGATGGGACAATGGTTGTTGCCCATACTGAGACGGGCGAGGAGGTGAAAACGGTGGCAATGTACCAGACCCAGGTTGCCGAGGGTGCACACATTGATGGGACCATAACAACTGCAGGGGCAGCACAGATGTATCCTGTAATGTCCACTTTCCCAACTACAATTGAAATCTCGCCATCAATGGCACAAATTTTCCCTACTATTCAAATGTACCCGGCCACCACCCAGATGAATGTGCCTCTCCATGCAAACGTGTCTCATGAGATTATTATCCCAAATTCACAGATTGGCCACAAGTGAAAGTATCAATATATTCTTGATAACTCTATTTTTTAACTTAATTTTTGTTTTGTTATTAAGAGCATATATTAATAAATTGGTTTGTGGATTTTTTTTTGTTCTGCCAGTGTATAATCTGTTATATAATGGACAACAGATTTCACATTGAATCGAGATGTAATTATTATGTGCTTTAAATGAAAATAAGAAAACCGAAGTATATTTTATAAAGTGTTGAAAATGTTATAGTCTATCGATTTCTGAGATGTTTTAATATTATTATTATTATTATTATTATTATTAATTTTTGACAAGTGTTTCCATCATCTTATTTTTGGTTACATCTAGTATTAGCAGATAATAGTCCTAACTTATTAAAATTTATCTAATAAAGCATTGTCATTATTTTTTTTATTTTTTCCTATCATTTTTCTACAAATGTCAAGTACTTTTTGTATTTAATACAAGGGGAGAAGAATCTTAGTCGGGTGGGGGTCTGATTTTTCTTTGAATATACAATAAGCAGAAAAATTTAAAAACTTTCAAAAATTTAGGATTCAGCCCTTTCCCTGTCCAGGGTATTTTCATGTGTATTATCCAAATGTTCATCCTTGTTTTCAGATTTATAACTCAGTTTATTTGGCAAATAGAATGTGTACTGATATATAATGGTTCACATAATAAAAACCTGTAAATTGTGAATTAATTCAGTTTGCCATGAAAATTCTTTGCGAACTGACCCAGTTTGGCATGCAAATTCATTGCAAATTGACCCAGTTTGCTATGTAAATTGATGCCTCTATGAAGGTCAAAACAGATATGTTTATATAAGATGATTTCTTAAAATGTACAAAAGCAGAAAAAAAAATTACAATTAGAAATTCATAATCTGGAGTCCTTTTTTCATTATTATCGATTAAGCAATCCAGATTATGAATTTGTAAAATGTTTTTTTTTTTTTTTTTGTAATCTTAAGAAATCACGTGTCTTTGTATATTTTGTTTTGGCTTCTGTAGGGAGATCAATCTACAATGAATTTTCATAGCACACTTGACCTTATTAATTTTTATAAAATTCAATAAAGTATTATTTTTCTTTAATTTTGCTATTTGTGATCTGGAGTATTTAATCTATAGTAATATGAAAAAAAAATTGATTATTTCTGGTTGCAGTGGCTATTATGCAACTCCAGCAAAATAAGTGTCACCCTGGCAGTGGAGAGCACATCTATGAGGCATCTAAGAAGAAGCAGTGTAGATTGTAAACAAAGAACAAATTCCTGGTGAGATTTGAACTTGCATCTCTTAGCTGGTGAGCCTGTCTTACCATGGTAGTGGTATTACCAATTTTACTACAGAAACTGGTAGACATTGCTCAAATAAGTCGTATATCTCTGCTAGCTGGAGTTCAAATCTTACCAGTGTTTTACTAAATATCTGTTTCAGAGTTGTGATAAAAAGCAACAAATAAGGTTAAAAAAAAAAAAAAAAAATGACGACAATGCTTCATCAGAAAAAAAAAGAAAAAAACTTCAGTAAATTTATGACTAGTACTTAAAGAATAAGACAAGTCAGAAATTATTAATAATGATATGAATGTTTGAAATTAGGAAATGGAATATATATATATATATATATATATATATATATATATATATATATATATATATATATATATAATGTAAATCAGGGCTCAAGATTAACATTGTCCAGTAACCTTTGCTCTACAAGCAGGGCTGTTATATAAAACTTTTCATTAAATTTCTGTTTTTTTCTATTACAAAAGTTACTAATTTATTAAAAAAAAAAAAAGAAAAAAAATTTTTTGGCAGGTTTTTAATTAATGTGACATACACAAACAAAAAAAACAACTGAAGCATTTCTTTTTAAACAGGTGAATAAAAAAAAAAATAAATGGCAGTTTAAATATTTATAAATATAAATATTTAAAAGGTTTAAATATTTATATTATTTGTTTCTAGATATGGGAAAAACTAGGTTCTAATTGTAAGAACTAATTCTACTTTAATAAACAAAACCACATATTTATATTTTTTTCTATTAATTTTTGGTAAAAAGAGAAAAAAAAAAAAAAAAGTTTTCTGCTTACCATGAACTAAATGGAAAATATGAAGGAAGAATTTGCCAGATTAATCCATATCATGTTAAAACACCATTTCCCATACAATGACCAAAGTTAAGTTGAGCCTGGATGGGGGACTGCTTGAGAATACCAGGTGCTCCAAGCTTGGATGTATTGGTGGTGTGATGGATAAGGGCTTGGCATTGCTGACCAAAATGCTGAGTTCCAATTCTGGTTGGGTTTGTTATATTCACTTACATGCAAATACCCTTGGGGAAAGGCATGAATCCACCTTTTCTTCTTGCAGCCATTAATTAATAGGACTTGTGCCAGTAAATCATTTTCTCTGCAAAAAAATAAAATTCCTAATCTAAAAATATTTTTCTTGCTTTAAATAACTTGCAAAGGGTTGATAAGCCACAAAAAATCAATCAACAATGTTAAAATAATTACTATAGAAAATTTACTCGCAATCCAAGGAAAGTAATTGTAAATGAAATTTTTTTGATGACATCTTTTAAAAACATTTTGTTTGTGAATAGACTCATATTCTTTATATAGGAAATGTCTGTATTGCACAATTCTTAAAGTATAATAAAAGTTACTTGGAACATGAAAATTTACATTTTCATGTAAAATTATTCAAGATTTAACTAAAATGTATAAATAAAAATGTTTTGATTTTTATAAAAACGAGAGTAAAATTTAACTTTTTTTTGTATGTATTTAATTTTAATACTGGAACAGTTGAATTTTTTTTAATGTATTTTTCAGGATTTTAACCTTGACAGCTCACCCATGGTCGGCAGTTTTTATTATGGCACTGGCTGTGAGTTATCTCTCATACGAACAACAAGTTTATTCATAGTGATACTTTTAGTGTGACACTAATGTAAAGATTTCAGTTGAAACTATAAATCAACTCATAAAGATTTTTTTTTTTTTTATTACCGAAGTTGTTGGCTGTTATAAAGGTGACGTTCTAAATTCAGATTTTGTAATTGACCTCTGGCAGCCAACATATTAACAATGTTTTGTTACTGACAACCATAAATAAGAAAAAACAAAAAAAAAAAAACATCTTGATTTTGTAATGGGTTTTAAATTTGGTGTGGAGTTGGGGGATGTGGAGACAATTAAAATTGTATTTTTGAACAGTTTCAGGACGATAGTAGCAAAAAAAAACAAAAAAACAGTTAATCTGGAGCCCTGACGTTTTTATTTATATATATATATATATATATATATATATATATATATATATATATATATATAAATTTTTTTTTTTTTTTTTTTTTATTAAAACAACTTAAAATATTTTGTATATCCCTAATATTATTTTTAAATTGCCTAAAAGTGCCCTTGTAGTGTTGATATGTTAATTTTTAAAAATTTCATTTTAACTTTTGTTATCAAGGCCATTTATTAATAAATTGGTTTGTGGATTGATTTTTATTTTATTTTTTTTATTGATGTGTTTGGTTGACAAACTAAAGGAAAATTATTAATTTTCCAAAATAATTTTTTCATCCAACAATTTTTTCATAAAAACAAAATAAAAAGAACATCTTTTTAAGCATATTCCTGCTTAAAATAATGAATATTCTTGATTTTTTTTTTTTTTTTTTTTTTTTTTTTTAATTTATTGACATACTTCCATGATAGTTTCAGATTCAATATATTTTAGCTGCAATTTTTTCCGAACATTTCTTAAAAAGAATAGACATTTTATGTTTATTAAATTTATCAATCATTTTTTCTAGTATGCAAATAATGTTTTGAAAATGTTGCTGATATATAAAATATCCTAAATTCATTGTGTCCAAAAATCTGCCACATTTAATTTTTCTTTCCAATGAAAAGTAACAATACTCTTAAAATATGTGCTGCTTAAAACAGTATTTACATTATTCAGACTATTGTCCTCATCTTTATTGCCATATTTATTACAACGTTTCGGCCGTTGTACACTCAGGCCTTCTTCAGGTGGTTGGAATGTCGAACTTAACCCTTTATTTTGCTCACTGGGGTAGACTGTTCTAGTTCCACGTGCCATGTTTAATGTATGTGAGTTATCAGTTATCTCCTGTTAATTCCCCTCTCCAAGTTGTCCACTGCCTTAACCGGGTATTGAACTCACACTCTTTGGGTCCTGTCACTGGATCTAACTGACACCTTTATACACTGTGCCATGTGTCCTTGAAGAACTAGAACAATTTACCACAGTGAGTGAAATAAAGGGTTCAGTTCGACATTCCAACCACCTGAAGAAGGCCGGAGTGTACAATGGCCGAAACATTGTAATAAATATGGCGACAAAGAAGAAGACAATAGTCCAAATAATGTAAATAGTGTACATAATACTTAATCTCGGAAATATAGACAGATGCTTAAAACAGATTTAATTTTCTTTTCTCTTTCACACATCTGATGATGACTTGTGTGTGTCGAAAGTTTGGGTACTATGAAATTTTATACACATTTGTGAAACCTTATTTGCATACTAGAAAAAAAAAAATAAACTATCAATAAACCTAATGAACATTAAATGTCTATTCTTTTTAATATAACCCACTTTTAGGTGTAGATGATCTCTTTAAAATAAACGGAGCATCTACTCAAAGATGAGTATCCACTAAAAATAACATTTGAAGTGATAAGAATCTGTTGGATTAATAAATAATTTTTTAAAAAATCCATTACTTTTGAAATTGCTTTGTTTATGTTTGGATACAAAACTGGGCAGATATGAACTCACGTGAATCTGAGACAAGAAGGATTGTACTTAAAAGCACTATTCGGCTTTGCTTGATTGACAACTCCCTTTGTGGCTGAGTCAGTCTAAAGCACATTGGATCTAACAACAGTTTCTCCTGCAAAGGTGGATGCATATTTGGCTGGCAAATATTTTACATATTTACTTCTGATAAAATTTCTTAAGAAAGGTACCTATAAGTTAATTAGATACCTTTCTTATGAAATGTGAAATTTAATCTCACTCTTAACAGTCTTATTTTAATTTCTTTATAATATATTTTCCGTAAAGCATCGTAAACGTAAAAGCTAAGTACAAAAAACAAAAAATTAGAGCACTGAAAGTTTTCCTTAAAAATAATGAGGTAAATAATTTGTTCACTTAAATCTAAATAATTTCACTTTTCTCCTTCCGTAGAACAAATTATCCTCACAGAATCTGTCAATATATCATTCATGACCTGCTTTGTTTTATTTTCAAATTACACTTTTTCGGTGCAGAAACTAAGTTAAGCTTGGTTCAAAATATTTTAAATAAACATTATAATTTCTGATTTTCTTAAAATAAGTTTTGAAAAAATGATAATTGATATTTAAAAGAATTTCAAAGTGAGATTTTTTTCAGTTTTTTTATAAAAATGGAAAAAAAATGGTCAATTTTGCTGACTCAAAAAAAAACATTTTTAACAAAAATTTCGGATGTGCTAGGAATGATTAAAAAATGTAAAAAAAAAAAAAAATACCCCCAAAATACTTTGATCTTTCCCCTTAATAATAACATAAACATTTAGATGATAAAATTTTGTTTTCGTCAAGTTTGGTGTCTTTTTCTTCATGCTATCCTTTTTTTTCTTTTTTTTAGTGATCTCATGGAGGTACCTATATATATATATATCTCCATAGAGTTTGTGTGCACTTTAAAAAATTTATAACTTTATTTGTATTTGCAATAGAAATAATCTGTAAAAAATGTTATAAAGTTTAATGTACCTAGTTTTAAGTATAGCTAAAATAACTAATGTGATTTCAGGCATTACAGTAAATCAGTTGGCAAATGTTTTCCGTGAACTGCAAAATCGTATTACCCTTTGTATTGCTAATGGAGGACATGTGGAAACTTAAATAAAATTTCAATAAAACCTTAAAAAATATAGATTTACTTCTTTCTAATCCTTTTTACAAATTATTTCTATCGCAATTACAAATAAAGTTATAATTTTTTTTTTTTTTTTTTTTAAAGTGCACATGAACTTTATGGACACCCAGTATAATATATATATATATATATATATATATATATATATATATATATATCGCACACACATTCCTGGCTGCTATTATTTCTAGTTAATGGCTTTCATGCTTAATCAAAAGAAGGATATGATAAATTGGAGGTGTTGAGTAGCATAACATTTCTTAACAGAGAAAAAAAGAATTGGGAAAGGACATGAATTCACTTCTCCCTGCATTCTGATATATTACTAGATATTTTACCCCCTCCACCAAATCTTTTATCATTGCTATGCCGCAATGGTTGATAAAGTGAGCACTTCAATAGACCACTCTTTGGCAAACATGGATTTTCGTACCTGCAAAAAAAATCAAAATATTAAAAGGATAGGTTAATCCCCATGAGACCAGAATTGTAATAAAACCCAAATATATGATGAAAATGGATTTATATATATATCTATATATATATATATATATATATATAGAGAGAGAGAGAGATATTTTTGTTCTTGAGAATTTACAACAAAAATATTAAACACTATTTATTTATTAGATTGTCTATTTAGAAGAATAATTTTATATTTACAACATTCTAAAAACTAATACAATTAGAACTAATGCAATGCAGTATTTGTCACTTAGCATTTTTTTTTTTTGCAGGCACAAATGTCCATGTTTGCCCACTTTTTTATAATACCTGCTCAGGTACATGTGCGTACGCACACACTTTTTTTTCCGAGATGAAGAGTTATCATTATTTATACTATTTGTATTTGAACTCATTGTCCTTGACGTTGTTGTTATATTTATGGGACAATGGCCAAGCATTGTTTCATGAATTTGTTGACAGAGTGGTTGAGTTCAATCCCTGGGCTGAGCAGCATGTACTTGAACATGGTAGAAACGGGTGAGCAAAAACTGAACACTGCTAAAAATAAGAACTAGTTGATATTTCTAGACATGGGCAGTGGAACAAGAACATACTACCCTGCTAGATTAAATAAACAGTTCAGTTCAGAATTTCCTGTAGGTTACCCAGAGTCAATATACACCTGAGGCCAAAATCTGTTGAGAAGAAGAAAGATGAGGGCAATAGTCCAAATATAGTGTAAGTAACCATATTATGCCTTGACAGGAATTAGTTGTTTTCTATATAATGAATATAAAATAATAATAACGACAATAAAGATTATAATCCCCCGCTCAAACCTTTCCACCCCACCGAAGAGAAGAAAAAAGTCTGCTAGTGTATTCCTGGAAGTGAATTCTTTTAAGACAAACAGTCATTGTAAGTAAGAGTGATCTCTGTTCTGGAATAGAGCATTAATAGTCGAGAAATAGAATGAAACTGTTCAAAAACTTATCTGCCTGATCTTGAGTTTCACAGATGTAACCACCATTAAGATTTAATGCTCAGCTAACCATCGCCTCCCCTCTTCCAATGAGCAGATAATATCTGGAAAACTTGTAGTTAGGAAGTAAGATTTTAAACTTTTTTTTTTATCTTATTTGTTTGCTAATATACAGGCTGTGGCAGGAAATACCACCCACATAATGGTAAGACAGCTTAATAAAGACACCATTGTCACTAATGTATTACTATTATGTGGGAGTTATTTCTGGCTCTTTATATATTCACTTTCATTTAATACAGTGTTTCTCAGCCTTATTCAGCTCCCTTTAATCCAATACGAGTTCTTTATGACAACTTACGTTCTTATTTCCCCTTTTGCCTGTCCCTCAACTTGGCACATCTAGGGAGGTAGAAATATTAAAGTTTGTCGTTTGTATGGCATCAAAACACTAACTCCACTTGTAAATCAAAGAGTATTATCATTTGGATAAATATTTTATTTGAATAAATTCATTTATTTAAAAAACAAAAAATACATGTACCATCAGATCTATCTTGTATGGTTTCAATGGAGTCCCTGTGACTGGTGCAGGGTGGCCATGTTGTCATCATTTTGCTTGAAAGTCATCAGAGAGAGATGTAAATTGCCTCTTTTTTTCTACGTCTTTAACAACAGATGCATCATCCAATTGAAACGAGACTCAACCAAGTAAAATGTGGGAAAAGTGAATAAGAGCAACTTTACATCTTTCCAGAGTAATGGGTAATTCTTATGCATGTCTTCATTCATCCACAGATTCTGGTATCCACCATATTTGAACCGCTGTGTTATTTTGAAGTTCAATGAAACTTTCTTGTCGGGTGATATCAACTTTAGATGCATCAGTAATGAAAGAATCCACAAACCAATGCGACATTGTCATTTGTTGTAGATCAGAGAAGTGAGTTTTCATATCATTATGCAACTGCTTCAAATGATCAACATACACTGCTAGGTCATCATCAAACAGCTCAGTGGATATATTTGCTAAGGAAGGAAACTCTGAAAACTGTCTCCCAAGGTTTAATCAGAACAGCTTTAGTTTCCTGTTAAATGCGTTAATTGCCTCCTTGCAGGAAAACAAGATAGTCATTTCCTTGGAGCTCTTTGTTCAGGACATTTAGCTTTTCAAAATTAAAAGACAAGTTGGTGAAAACACCTTAATTTAAACTTTAAATTATGAGTTTTAAATTTTAAGAAATTGAAAACTAAAAATGGCCATTTTGCATAGTTGAGATGAAAAAATTACAATAAATAAATATTTATATTAACAAAATGCCTTAGATTAATATTTAACTTAATTATAAAAGTAATATTTTATTTTAGATAGTAATTATCAATGACAAAATACTCCATATATTTTGTGGGTCCCAACTTTTCTGTGGCCATTTTTCAAACTTGTTCTTGTGGCCCCTGAAAATATCTCATGGTCCACGAGGTGCCATGTGACCCATGTTGAGACACCTTGATTTAATACACCAAAAATGTACGTCACTTAATGTCTTTCACAGTTTACCTTTCCTTTAAGCCATGATTATTTAAAATATTTTACAGTGTTTTCTAATTAAAAAATTTGAACACTTCATGTTATTTTCTTTTTTCTTCACATTGCTTCTGTATATAAATACAGGTTACTAAATAAAACTTCTACATTTACCTCAAGGAACAAAGTCCATTGACATTTGTTTTCCTTTTTATGATTTCTTTTTATCAATATCTATTTTTGGATTTGATTGATTTGTTTTTCAAAAGAATTTTTTTTTTCTATGTGATAATGGTTTGGTAATACGAATCTTACTAATTAAGCCAAGGTTCGAGGGAGAAGAGGTGGGTAACGGTTTAGTGATACAAATCTTACTAATTAAGCCAAAGCTGGAGGGAAAAGAGGTAGATTCATACTTTTGTAAGTGAATATAAGAAACCCAACTGGAATTGGAACTCAGCTCTAACAGTTTCGACCAGTTATCCATTGCATCACCTGCACATACAAACTTACAGAACTTGGTATTCTTGAGTGGTCACCCATCTAGTTATTGACCAGACTCCACATTGCTTAACTTCAGTGATTGTACAGCAATCAGTGTTTCAATGTGATATGGCTGTAAATCATATCACCCGCATATTGAAGCTTACAGCACCTGATATTCCCAAATGGTTACCCATCCAGGTATTGGCCAGGCTTGAGTTTGCTTAACTTTTGATGATCAGACAAGAACCAGTGTTTCAATGTGATGTAGCTGTAAGATGTTATTCATATCTGTTTAGGATTAGGTTTTCCATTCCTTCTAAATTCTAATTCAACTCTACACTTCTAACGTCTCCACCTAAACTCTGAAATTTATACTATTGATTTATCTTTTTCTTCAATAGGAATAGATAGGTTCACCTATCATCTGGTTGACACTCCTTGTAAGTATTTTGAACAGAAGTAGATGCTTATTCCTTGTTTCCTGTTTAGCATTGGGTTTCCAGTTTCTTTTAAAGTCTTTTCCTTCACTTTCACATCCAGTAGACTCTTGCGTCTTAGTAGCATTATTGCCTTAATTGGGGTGAATTGATATATATATATAGATATAGATAGATAGATAGATATATGACATAACACATTATGAAATGGACAGAGTCCAACAGTTATTTTAAGACATTTTTATGCTTATACATTCTTTTTATAAATACAAATATTTACGTAAATGCTCTGTTTTATAATAAACTGTTTCTAATAAAATTTCTCGGACATTCAGATCAGTAAATGTTGTTTAATACGGTTTATTATAAACAGAGCATTTACTTAAATATGTGTATCTATAAAAAGAATGTATAAGCATATATATATTAGGTTGGTGCAATAATACTAATAATACTCAGTTACTAATAACTATGTTACCAACTCTAGACACATGTCACAAACATTATTGAATCCATCCGTAAAGAATCTAATGTATTATGAAATGGACAAAGTCTGACAATTATTTTAAGACATTTTTATGTTTATACATTCTTTTTATAGATACAAATATTTAAGTAAATGCTCTGTTTTATAATAAACAGTATTAAACAACATTTACCGGCCTGAATGTCTGAGAAATTTTAATACTGTTGCAATGTTGTTTAATACTGTTTATTATAAACAGAGCATTTACTTATTTTTTTTTATCATACCCATATATATATATATATATATATATATATATATATATATATATATAAATAAAAGTGAGCATAGAAGTCTGCACTCAGAGGTGACAGGCTGTTTCATGCTAGACGTAATCGTCAGGCCGACCTGTCACCCATGAATGCTGACTTCTATGTTCACTTTTATATCTATATTTACATATGCTCTATTATATTGAGCACTTTATCCCATAAATATAGCACACCTTAAAACTATATTTCTTTATATATATAAATAAAAGACATTCTTTTTATAGATACAAATATTTAGATAAATGCTCTGTTTTATAATAAACAGTATTAACAACATTTACTGCTCTGAATGTCAGAAGTTTCCATGGAAAATATTCGTCCTTTGACAGGAATCAAACCTGTATCCTATATGAAACCATCATTTAGCCTGACATGCTCTTAACCAATCGAGCCACGGAGGATCGTTCAATTAGCAAGGTCAAATTTACTGCCTTTAAATTTCAATCTTCCCTGAATCTTTTGAAATGGAGAAAGTGCGACAATTATTTTAAGACATTTTTATACACTTTGAGCAGATATGAATGTACATGAGAGATTCATGGAACATTGAAGTTTAAAGGCAGTAAATTCAACCTTGCTAATCGAACGATCCTCTATGGCTCGATCAGTTAAGAGCACGTCAGGCTAAATGACAGTTCTGTATAGGATACAGGTTCAATTCCTGTCGGAGCATGAATATTTCTATGAAAATTTCTCGGAGATTCAGGCCGGTAAATGTTATAAATACTGTTTATTATAAAACAGAGCATTTACTTAAATATTTGTATCTATAAAAAGAATGTATAAACATAAAAATATCTTAAAATAATCTAATGTATGTTTATCTAAAACAAATGGTATGTATGTGAAAACATTCCCAAATTAACATGCAAAATATCAACAAACATAATGTGTACTAGAGCTAAAAACACACACACATACACTCTTGAAAAGATACATTATCATCTGAATGCCGTGTAGACAAACTAGAATTATTATGCATATGTAAAGCAATATTTACAGTTTTTCAGTTTGGCTTGAAATCCGTTAATTTCATGGAACTTTGAAGAGATGTGTTGTCTTTCCTTGAATTCACAAAGCCATGAATTATACTAGCATTTGTTTAACAAGTTGATTACACAATGAAAATCAAACAACATAAAAGTAAAAATACCAGAATTTCTTTCTTGTTTTTCTCCATATCTCAATTCCTTATGAAGCTTTAATAAAAGTGAATGATGTTAGATTCCTATTCGTTTCCTATCATTCTGCCTGATTCTGATCCATATTTGATTCCAAGTCATCTATCTATCTATTTATCAATCGATCTATCTATCTATCTATTTATCTAAAAATTAGAATTCAAGTGAAGCATGATTGACCAATGAAAATCAAACAACACAAAAGTAAAAATACCAGAATATCTTTTTTTTCTCCATATTTCATTCTCTGATGAAGCTTTAATAAAAGTGATGTCCTGGGTATGATGATAAACTACATCTGCGTCCTGAGTAAGACGATAAACTATGTCCGACAGCAGGGCCTCTGCTCAGGAGGTTTTGAGGAGAGTGGAACCACCTCTTAGTTGCTGGTGTTCCCAGTGCACCCTGCCCGGGGATGGTGGCACCTGTTACGGCCCCAGCTGTAGGCAAATAGTTGTGTAAAAATAGGTTTTAATACCAGAAATACTTTAAAAATTTACCAGTAATTTTTGAAGGAAAAATTATCAGCAATATTTTAAAAAAAAAAAATACCAGCAATACATTTTTTGAAAAGAAAAAAAAACATTACCAGCTTTAGATTTCTTGAAGGAAAAATATTCTCAGAAACAGATTTTTGAAGGAAAATATTGGCAGCAATAACAATGTGTCAGTATTAAATAACACATTGAGGTTGATATGCTGTAAAACACAGAAACAAACAAAATTAATAAAAGTGAAACATGTTGGCTTAACAAATATTTCTTATTTGTTATTTATCTTATTATATTACTATCTACTATTATGAAGACTGTTTACACTTAGTGTTTTGAGAATATGAGGTAGTATCTAAGAATTCCTAAACAAGGATTTCCTGGCAGACTTAATGACCGATTCCAGTCAGATAAGGATATTTCATTCCCTGTATACATGGCATTACAGGTCTTAGTTGTAGAAGTCTGAACTGGTGTAACAAATGAATGTAGACTGTCAGAACATTTAATAATCAACAAGGAATGTAGCAAACTGAAACACCAGTTCTTGTTTGATCACTGAAGTTAAGCAGTGTTGATCCCGGTCAGTACTTAGATGGGGGACTGCTTCAAAACACTGGGTACTGTAAGCAAAAACCGGATACAAAACCAGTTAGGCATAGGACTAGCAACTTCATCCCGTAAAAACTTATTTGCTATGGAAACCTCAGCATTAATGCATCCTCAGAGTCTATGGATGAAAGGAGGAGGAGGAGGAATGTAGTTTGTCAGGATAAAGAGTGATGGGATATTTGACACTACAATGGGAAGCTTTGACGGTGCAGAAGCATGCGAAATCATAGGCATTTACTTACTAAACGAACTGAGCAAAATAATAGATAGAAATGACACAGGACTCTACAGGGACGATGGTCTCATAATCTTAAGAAACTGTAACAAACAAAACACAGACAAAACTAGAAAAGCAATAATAAAGATTTTTAAAAATAACGGATTCGAGATAGATATAAAAACTAACCTAAACGAAGTAGATTTTCTAGATGTTACCTTCAACCTAAGAGAAGGCACACATAAACCATATAGAAAACCTAATGACAAACCACTCTACATACACACATCTTCCAACCATCCACCTTCTATAATCAAACAGATACCAAAATCGATTAACCGCAGACTCTCTGACAATTCCTCCAATGAATCCCTATTTAACAAAGCTAAGAAAGACTATGAAACAGCCCTAAAAGATAGCGGATTCCCAGAAACACTCACATACTCACCACAGAATACAAAAAATGCCAACAGAAGAAGAAATATCATATGGTTCAACCCACCGTACAGCAAGAATGTAAAAACAAACGTAGGGAAAATATTCTTCAAACTCTTACACGAACACTTCCCAGAATCAAGCAACTTACACAAGATATTCAACAAAAAAACATAATATACCAAGCCACGATAAAATCACCAGATAATGAAGAAAAAGTATACATAGGAGTAACTGAAGGACCCTGGAAACAAAGAAATTATACACACAAAACATCTTTCACAAATAGTAAATATGCAAACAGTACAATGCTTTCTAAGTATATCTGGGAAATTAAAAACAAAACGAACATCACACCAAAAATATCTTGGAAGATAAGGAAAAAATCATCAGCCTACAATAACCAATCAAAAACTTGCAAACTTTGCTCGGAGGAAAAAATAGCTATCATTACTTTTCCCGACCAAAATAAATTATTAAACAAAAGATCCGAACTCATCTCAAAATGCAGACATGAAAATAAATTTTTACTACGTAACCTAAAAAATTAAAAACAGAAAAAATAAAATAAAAACAAATAAATATACTAATAAGCAAAAATAACAAAATAACAAAAAAAAAAAAAAAAAAAAAAAAAAAATAGAAATAAAACATAAAAAAATACTATGTTACTTAAAAATCGAAAACCGAAAAGAGAAAATATACAAGTAAAATAAATTAACCTAAATTCATCCAAGTAAATAAATAAACAAACCAATCCCAAATAAAGATAATCAATTAAAAACTGTTCCCGCCAAAATAATACTTAGAATGAACTACAACAATCAACCCCAAAACTGAATAAATAGCTTTAATTAAATTCCCAAACCAAAACAAAACAAATTTTTACTACGTTAATAAATAAATAAATAAAATAAGAAACAAAAATAAAAACAAGCAATATAATTTGACCTAAATAGATAAACAAACGACTTCCGGTGAAATAACCGCCATAATAGAATACCCACAATGCACCACTAACCCGTATATATATAAATAGCCGAGAAAAATAACAGCACACGTGGCCTGACGATTGCATATAGCATGAAACAGACTGTCGCCTCTAAGTGTTGACTTCTATGTTCACTTTTATATATATATATATATATATATATATATATATATATATATATATATACACACACACACACTGGGTGTAACAGCAAAATTGTCCAAATCATGTAACAGCATGGGATAATTGTCCATCCCACAAAATGTTTAATATCTAAAAAAAACACTAAACTAATTGAGTTTCTTTTTGCCAGATTTCCAGACAAAATGTTTAGCCATTTTGACACCATTTGTCATAAGAATCACTGAAAAACCCTTTGAGTTAGTCAGCTAGAAAGAGAACCGGTTAAAATCATTTTGTGTCAGCCCCACTATGTCTTTCCAACTGAGCAATGGTGAGAAGGAAAAAGATCATTCAGGCCTTCAGTAATGGTATGAACATTCATACCCTGGCTTCCATCTTCAAAGTCTATTCAAGGACCATCACGAGAATGGTGAATAAGTTTAAAAAAGAGGGAACAGTAGAGAAGAAAACTGGATCAGGAGGTTAGCACAGCAAGAGGTATTATCATTTCAACTTAGAGCTAAATACATTCTTATTGTTCAAAGTCAAGTCCAACAGTGTTATAAAAACTTGGGAGAATTCCATTAAGATATATTTGATCATTTCTAAGATAGAACAGTTCAAAGCTTAATCTAACAATTGGACAGTTTTGCTGTTACACCCGGTGTATGTGTGTGTGTGTATATATATATATATATATATATATATATATATATAAAACCCACTAGCAGAAATTCTTGCCACCTTAACTTTAAGATTGAATGCCCACTCAGATACAAAATAGCAGTGATAAAAAAACTTCCTAAAAAGAGCACACCAGAATTTATCCTTTCACCTACACTTCCTTAAAGAACTCAACAATTCAAAGCAGACACTAGTTAACAATGGCTTCCCTAACCACCTTATAGACCACCAAATTAAGCCTTTTCTTCCCAAAATAAATAACAATGATGGTGAAAACAGTCAAAAATAACATATTTTCTACAAAAGCCAAATGCACATCCACTACAAACAAGATGAATCTTCACTTAGAAACATCATAAAGAAATACACTGCCCCAATTCACGAACAAAAAAATTAAATTAATTATCTAATACAAAAATTTAAAACAGCTAACCTTATCCTCAAAAATAACAACACACCAGCAAAATTAAAATTACAACAAACAAAAATTATTTATGAGTTCAAATGCCCTTTAAGGAACCGTGTTCCTGATCAAACTGAATTCATAACTAATTACATTGGTCACATTACTACATGTTTATCCAGACTCCTTATATTACAACTATTCAACCACAGCTCCATTAGAACCCATTTAAACACACAAACTTACGAGACTTCATCTTAAATGTACTTGTAGAAAATACAAACATAATAACCTCACCCACGTGTACAAAAAGATTAAAAATAATGGAAGCCTTAATAATAAAAAATAAAAAGCCAACACCCAATAATATTAACTACGAACACAGCCACAATGTGCTAACCGTATTCGGAAAATAAAACATTCCTAACTCTAAAAACATACACACAACCCATACACCCAATTGAAAAGCAAAAATAAAATCATCCTTGATAATGGCTAAAAGTAGAGTTGAAATCACTTGGAATTACAGAACATTTGGACAGTTTCTACGCACTCTGTGTCCAAAAAAGAAAACACTTGTTCAAACACCAGAAAAATTAATGAATTTTCAGAGGCGAATTAACAGGAGATAGCTGATAACTCACATCCATTAAACATGGCACGTGGAATTAGAACAGTCTACTCCAGTGAGCGAAATAAAGGGTTCAGTTCGACATTCCAACCACCTGAAGAAAGCCGGAGTGTACAACAGACAAAATATTGTAATAAATAAATTGATTTGGTGGGAGTAGGAAAGTGCAAAAATTGTCCATATTGTCCATTGAACCAAGCGCTCTCAGCCATTTCTTTAGCCATTTTCAAGGGGTGTTTGTTATTAGGTGTTGCTAATTCTCTCCATGTTTAAGATGTATTTTATTTTCATGTCATTTTGAATTCTAGTAAGAGTGTTTATTCTGAGCTTTTGTGTAAGAATGCTGGAAAAACTAAATAAAGAATTAATTAAATTTTCCTTGTCTGTCATATTTAACGATAGATATATATTGTTGCGAGAGTCACCCCTCTGCAACATGGGGACATTTTTCAGTAAATATTTAATGACTCTTGGTACATTTGCCCTGCAAACAATATTTGGTAGACTCATGCAAGTCCGGGTAAAAATGGAGCAAAACACAGATATTAAACAAACAAATAATTCATGTATTAACAAAAAAAAAATTACATTCATGTGTACACAATTGAAAGGAAAAGACATTAAAAACTTGTACGCAAGAGTTCAGTTATCAGTTGACTGGAGAAATGAATGTCTCCCAGTGGGTATGTCCTCATCTATGTCCTGCTGAAACACGGCACACAGATAAAGAAGAATTCTTTTGAAACTGGCAAACAAAGCCTAAATGAAGGATAAGACTTAAATTTAGATATTTCTATAAATACTCATTAAAAAAATGTAAAGATCTCATTGTAAGAACTACTTTTGTTTTAATAAACAAAGTAAGGAAATTATATTTTTTCTGTCAAGTTTTGGTTAAAAGACTTAAATGAACTATTAACAGACAACATTTTTGCATTACATTTTCTGCTTACCATAAACTAAACTAAAAATACAGGAGAGAATTTAAAAAATGATAAGCAAACAGAAAATGCAGTCACAGCACAAAGCAGGTAATTGTAAATAAAAAATATTTTGATAAAGACTAAAGTCATAACAAATATTTGGAATGCGTTATGGATGGTGAATGAAATTGAAATCCAATGCTTAGAATATTGCTACCACATATGGTCTGGTGCCCCTGCTATTTACCTGGAGCTCCTTGAAGAATCTGCAATATTATTAGTCCTGACTTGGCGGCTCAGCTCCAGTCACTTTCCCACTGCTGTAAGGTTGGCTGTCTGTCTTTTCCAATAAATACTTTCATGGTAATTGTTCAAATTAGCTTTTTGCACATTCTTTTTATACAAATATATACAATATATATATATACAATATATACAAATATTCCCTTAAAGAAATACCTAAATTTACAAAAGTCACATCTAACAAAAATAAATTACCTGTTCCTGCGCAGAAGATCATAAAGACGTGCCATTACAGATATATTGACATTCCACACTATATCAAACAAAAGGTTAGGAAGGAAACCCCAATCAATGCTGGAAAGAGTGATAACAGTTACTGGATTTGAGAAACCTTTTATAACTGAAAAATTGAGTCATTTTCTTAACTAGCCTCATCAGAGCAAGGCTCAAATGGATGTCATGCATGGCGCCAAACCCGTTCAGAAATATTTAAAATCTAAGCTGTATACAACTGTTTTCCAAGATTAATGGAGTAAAAAAGGCTTTGAGCAAGTAAAGCCTGAGGGTCTTGGAAAAGATTATCCTTCTTTGAACATTATGGACTGGCACTACAGAATCACAAACAAAGAACTGTATCAAATAACAGAAACCACATCACTAAAATGGATAGCACACGGAACTTGAAGAGAAAATAATGACATAATCAAGATGTTGACATTCCACACTATTTCAACCAAAAGGTTAGGAAGGAAATGCCTGTCAATACTGTAAAGTGCGTGAACAGCTATTGGACTTAAAAAAAACTTATTTTCCTGAAAAACTGTTTTAAGAGAGAGCTTTTATAAATGTCAACCGGCGACAATACTGGCTGCTCAATCAATGAATACAAAATGTTTCCTTATAGGGAAATGGCTAATGTTATTGCCAATATTTTTATATAGATAGCAAATGCATAGAGAATAATTATTTAATTGATTGATATATATATATATATATATATATATATATATATAGAAGGTGTTTACTTCAATGAAATCAGGCAAATTTTTTTAAAAACTGACACAATTTTATGTTTATTACTTAATTATGATACAAAACAGATTTATAAATCTCAAGTCAAAACTTTATTGAAAATTTTCAACATGTGCTCTGTCTGTATTCCTGCAAATTTCAAACCTATCCTTAGCATTGTAAAACACATTTTGAAGCATTTACTGAATGCATTCTTTAAGCTCAATTAAACTATTGACCTTTTAGCAATAAACCTTTGGTTTTATGAAACCCCATGCAGAGAAATCAAAGGGGTGGAGGGTCAACAAAGATGTGTTCTTGTGTATTCATTATTAATAGAGTTCTGAAAGGGAATGAAAATAAAATTAGAAAAAATTATAAATTTTTAAACAAAATTAGAAATTTATATAATTCTAACACATGTTAAACCTGAGGAACAAAAAAAGAGTTTTAAAAAAAATTAATTTCACTGAAATATTTCTAGGATACCCTGTATAATATATATAATAAAAATTAGTCTGAACATAAAAGTTGATTAATAAGAATATTTCCATTTAAAATTATTCAAAGTGATTTAACCAAAATGTTTAAATAAAAAAAAATTACAGTAAAATTTTTTTTTTTGTAATTATTCATTTTTAAAAGTTAATAATTTTAAAAGTTTAATAATTTGGCTTTTGTAATTTTTGTTACAACCTGTACTACTTTATTTCAAAAACAAAGTTGTTCCTATTACAAATTGATTCTTTCAACACAATTTCCCTATTTTTTCTGTCTTGATTACAATGTTCTGGGCAGTTTCCCTCATTTACACCCCTACCTATGGGTTAAATAGGGATTGTTTCTGGAAAAAATTGTTATTCTCAAAAAATTGTTAATGCAATATTCGCCCACAAAAAAAAAAAATTATTCTCATAATCCAAAATATGTTTCAGCTGAAATAGCTCACAAAAGGTTGATAAACTGTAAAAAAAAAAAAAAGAAAAAGAAACACAACAAACAAATCAATCACTAAATAAACATTATTTACATCTTTGTTGTTATTATTACTACGTTTTGGCCAATTTTCTTGCTGGCCTTCTTCAGATGTCTTTTGAGCTGGAGAACCTTCAGAGAATGTCATACTTAACCTTTTATTTAATTTGCAGGAATAGATTGTTCTTGTCTTTTTAGTACAACTCAGTTATTGGTTACCTTGTTTCCACTGAGTCTAAGTCTGTACTACCTGGTCCAGGGATTGAACTCATTGTTACTATGCTACCAAATTTACAAACCAATGCTTTAATCCAGATGAGATATTTTGAGACATGAATAAACTACCCCTTTAGATTAAATAAAAGATTCAATCCAAAATTCCATGAAGAATTGACAGACACCTGAAGAAGGCAGGAGGGAATAACAACTGAAATGTTGTGAGAATAAGAATAAAAAATGAGAACATTAGTCCAAATGTAAATAATGATAATACCACATCCCAGAAATTCAGATGTGGGGGGGTTTCCTTTGTGGTTTCCATCAGAATTCAGCAGATGTACTCTCCGACTTTCGTAAAGAATGGGAAAGAGGACCTTTTATTTGATATAAAGTGATGCTAACTATTCAAAATGGGATGTTGTTTGTGTTGCTGTAAGAATGAAAGTCGAATATTTTTTTTTTATATACTAATGTTCATCAAATACAAGGCCCAAGAGCCACTCAAGATAGTGTGAGGTGTTGCGCAAATGTAAGAAAAGGCAGCAAGAAGTCCATGAGGTTATGTTGGAAAGATAACGTTTTTTTTTTTGTTTTTTTTATAAGCAATTCCCCCCAAGCAAGGCAGAAGTGCCACTAGCACACAAGGGGTTACAGAGAGTAAGAGTAAAGAGGAGTGTCTAGGAAAAGGATAAAGAGAAGGACAGGGATCAAGGTCAAGGCATCAGAAGATGTTGATTGACATTACATTTGAATATTTGAAGATTATAGCTATCAGGAAAGCAAGTGATAAGAAGGGAGTTCCACGTGCGAGATAAGAAGCTTTTGGAGTAGAAGAGATGGCTACATTTAGTCATTTTGACAGTGAAAGGGTGGGACCGAGATGCCAACCTAGTAGAGCATTTAAATTCATGCAGTTTAGGAACCAGTGAAAATAGCTTGTTGGTATGAAAGTTAATCCTAAGCTTGAAAAGGATTGTAATTATCAGGAAAAACACCCTGCCAGGAGTTTTGTTCCACAAAACAGCAGTTCTTGGGTTGTAGGATAATTCATCATCGACAAAGCCATATAGATGCTTTTGACCTCTATCAAGACAGGCATATGAGGACCAGGCCTCACCAGCCCAGATATGGTAGCAATGCACCATTTTTGCCCATATTTGGAAACCTTGCTATAAATTATACCCTATAACACAACGGGGGGGTTGGAAATAGATTCTCAGATTTTCAATGCGCCTTAAGCCGCAGTGGAGATGGATAGCAACAAAACTGAGGATGAAGTACCTCCCTCACATAGTGAAAAACAATGAGAACAAAGTACCTCCCTTGTGAAGGAGAACCAGAAGGAAATGTCTGCCCATTGCATGTTGGTTCTGTGATCAGGAGATTGGGAGGAGTGTAACAGAGAATCGGGTCAGCCTGATAAAAGATTCCGAGTTGGCTGTATGTAGTGCTGTAAGCACCAGGAGTTTCACCCCCTTCCACAATGGGCTGTTGAAAGAAGACCTTCTACTTAGAGTAGGTGGTGCTGACTATTTGCATATGAACTATACTGGACAGGTATTAGCCAATAGTTAGGGACTGGGAGAGCTATATGACACCAGTTTTTTTTCCTCAGTCAAGAGAGGTGCTCTCAATGTGCAGACATGCGAAAACCAGACCAGACCAGACAAGATGAACACAAGAAGTGAATTATTAGGTGTGCGAAATGAATGAAAAAGGAGGTTATGAGGATAAGGAGGATAGATACAATGCAATATGTAATAGGGGAATACAGGATAACCTGTTCGATGTTGAAATTTTTTTTTTACTATAGTGTTAAAATTTTGCTACTTGAAGGGCTAAATCCACATCTGAATAATGTCGAGGAGAGTTGTTTGTAAACTCAAGATTCACATACACACACACAGATGTGTATATGTAAATGTAATATATATATATATATATATATATATATATTTATGAATAAAAATGACAATAGGAAAACTAGTAATTGCTGATGTGTTTCGTCCAATGTGGACTTTATCAAATATAATTTAACAAGGTAAAATACCTTGTTAAATTAAATTCATTTCATATTTTGCTTTGATAAAGTCCACATTGGACGAAACGCGTCAGCAATTACTAGTTTTCCTATAGTCATTTTTATTCATAAATATCGTCTTCTCTACTGGTTAAATCGGAGAAATTTTCATATATATATATATATATATATATATATATATATATATATATATATATATGTTTGTTTGTCTTTTTTCCTTTGAAAAAATAAATAAAAATAAAGAATAAAATAAGAATAAAAAGAAGAAGAATAAAGACAGAAAAACATATATATATATATATATATATATATATATATATATATATATATATTTTGAACAATAAAAAATATTCAAAAATTAAAATCTTCAGACACACTGGGTTGTATATTAATATTCCTTCATTTTTATTATTATTTCATTTAGATTAGTTTTGGCCAAAATGGCCATCATCAGGAGAAAAATAATTTTCTGCTTGCTGGTAGCAGTGAACTATAGAAATGAATGCCTTGATGGAGAAAATGAAATTTTGTCTGTAGTTTTCATTTGTTTTTTTATTTTTTTTTAATATGAATTTTGGTCAGTCTTTCTGTTGGTCAAACAGTCTCTTTTAAGTTGTTATTTGAGATAAGAGCTGGATGGATTCATGCTGCTCTGAATTCCCTTTGTCATTTTGACAATTTTATTGGTTCCTAGAAAGGGGATGTGTCTCTGTTAAGTGTGTGTGTGTGTGTGTTATTTGGTTCTTAGGGAGTGAGTGAGTATGATGTAAGTGTGTATATTACTGTGGATGTGTATATAAGTGTGAGGCCTCAACACCTCCTAAGCATGTTTGTCTTGTGTAGGTGAGAAATGTGGGTAGGCTTTGATTTGTAGGGTTATATATTAATACTATCTATATTGTTATATATATATATATATATATATAT
>OZ010575.1:19102291-19164791 GCA_963932145.1 Acanthosepion lycidas
TTCTTTTTTGTTTTTTTGTTTTTTAGTCTTTTAAATTAAATTCGTTAATTGAAGTATAAATATATTGTAATTAAAATGTATAAATAATTTATTGTTTAAAAAATAAATTAAAAACAAAATTACTCTTCTGACCACATACTATTTTTTTTTTTTTTTTTTTTTTTACGCAATTTTATTTTGAATTCCTAATAATTTGGTCAGCTGTTGTTTTTTTGTGTTTATTTTTTTAACTTTGAAAAATGTTTATTCAGCTTTTTTTTATTCTTTTAAATTCATTTCACAATTCTCAACAAAATGTACAACGAAAATGCAACTGAAAACAATTCACTTTAGGTTTTAAATTAAATTTGAAATGATTATTTTATTTATGTACAAAAAGAAAACGAAAAGCAAAAAAAAAATTATCGTTAGAAAATAATTAAGTAAATAAAAAAAAAACAGTATGTTACTTGTTTTTTCTCTAGCTATGTAAAAATTCCCTAAAAGAACAACTTAAAAGAAAAACATCAAATTAAAAACAAAACTTTTTTTTTGTTATGTGTATGCGGCTTATTTTTAAAAAGTAGATCTATTTTTAAAAAAAAAATATCATCGGAAACAATTTTTTAGAATTTATGCACAATTACTTAGTTAAACTTAAAAAAATTTTAATTTGTTTGTAATACCCCCCCACACACACACCAAAAAAAAAAAACACTTATCGTCAGAAAATAAGACAAGAAGAGGAAAACTTTTTTTATTTTATTATCTTTCTTTTACAATTTTAATTACACTATATATTTTTTTTATACTTGATTTATTTAAATTTATTACTTGATTTTTCTTATATAAAAAATGTTTTTACACTTCATGAAACTAAACAGCTGTGAAATAGACATTCACGGGGTAATAAAAAAAAAAAAGAAAGCTGTGTCTCTGATAAATCAGTTTATTTTTGTATTTTTTTTTATTTTTAACCAAATAGTAAGATTCTTTTCTTCATTACCTTTTTCTTCGTAACAATATATTGAAACTTTAGTTTGTGTTGTGTGTAATTAACAACTTTGACATGTTAAAATTGTTTCTGATGTTTTTTTTTTTTTTTTTTTTTTTTAAATAAATCTACTTTTTAAAATTTAAAAATATACACTTAAAAAAAAAAGTGAAAATTTTTTATTTTTTTAATAAGTGTTTTATACTCAACAGGAAATTCTTTACATAGCTAATCACTTCCTAAAAAGTAACATACGGAATTAAAATTGTTAACTTTAATTTTTTTTTTTTTATTTTTTTTTTTTTTTTTCTCTAAGTTTCGGCAGAAAATTCTTTTAAAAATGATATTCCTTTTCTTAAATGTTATTCGTTTTTTTATTTTATTTCTTACTTGGTTTCATAATAATCAGTACCAATCAAAAATCAAATTATTTCAAGATCCATGTCGGGTTCTTTATGGCATTTAGCAGGACACTAAGGCGATGCTCATCGTATCAAGTTCTTTTTTTTTTTTTTTTTTTTTTTTTTTTTTAAACTAATGTTTACCCAGTAGAAGGCCGAAGAGCCACTCAAGGTAGAGGGTTACTGAATAAGGTGTGTGGTAAGTAAGTAGGGGATATAGGAAGTGAAAATGATGAGGATAGATAATGATTGACCCAAAAAGATTGTAGTGTTCAAGGAAGTATCCGCATGGGAGTTTGTTCCACAAGGTAGTGGTAATTAAGATGCTGTCCGAGTGGAACTTCCTTCTTACAAAGGGGATGAGGGTGATTTAGTTCTCTGGACATGTAGCATAGTGGGCTTTTTTAGCTATAAAGGTCTGACCTAGTGGAACTATGAAAAGGAGCTAATGTAAATAGTGATAAGCTGGTAACGTTGCATCATCGGGGAGTGTAGTATAGAAAATAAGCCCCCTCCCAACACAAAGCCATGTAAATGATTTTGAACTCTCTCAAGGCCGGTTAATTTTAACACCTCCAAAAACAAAACTGTTCTCTTTTAATCGTCTTTGAGAACATTTTCTAACTTCCATCAGCATGGCTGATGTTAACCTCTGGGAGTGTGACTCCTTGTACTTTCTTAGGCTGACATGAAGTGGAAAGATTATATTGAATCAATTGCTGGATCTGCTGCCAGGAAAGATGGTTCACCATGTTGTGCTAAGATAATTTTTCTTACCAGAATGAATCTTAACATAATTATGTCTACCATTTACTCTTGCACTGAATATTGCTGTCACATCTGATCTGGTGCTTCTGCTATGTATTTATAGATCTCTATCTATAAAAGGCTGTGTGTGTAATGAATGCACGGCTGCAATTTTTGACGGATTTGCACCAAAATTTACATGCATATGCTCCAAGTTAGTGGGAAGGCCAAGACTGACTTTGCATTTCCCAAGTCCCATTGATAGTGGAAATAGATTTTTTTTCATGCTTCTATGGCAGTTTTCATGTAGTTTGCGGCCATTTTCTACTGGTCAGAGAGAGAGAGCCAATAGCTGGCTGCCACAAATAGGCAGGAAGATTCTATTGGCCAGCATGAGAGCCAACAGCTGACTGACATGAATGTTAACTAGCATGCTAGCATGGAAAAAAAATTGATAGCTGCATTTGTCACGAGTGGGGAAAAATTTAAATCTGCAAGGTACTTTACTCCAATTGGCACATTCGCTTGCTTAAACTAAACGTTGATTCTGATTCCACAGAACTGGGTTGGGTGTGAAAAAGTATTTGTTGTTAACATTCTTTTTTTCATTCAGTTTTTCCAGTTACAAGTCCTTTTTTTAAAGCTGATCGTTTTGTGTTCATTTTGTTTAGTTCTTTTTTCGTAACAAATTTAATGTTTAGTATAGAGCTTAGAAAAAATTTGCAGTGTGAGATAGGCAAGAAGTAAGGCATGTAGCAACATTGTTGGCCATCTGAAATAGAAAATTATATTATGTTAGGGTGACATGACTTTCGGACCACCCTGTAGATTGACAACAAGGTCTCATTATTTTATTGTTGAAATGGCTAGATGTAACCATAAGTTCGACGCTAACCGTTTTTTCTCTTGCACTTCTCACTTGTGGGACTTTCTTCTGGATTTTTACTTTCCAGTCAGGTTTGCTCTTCAAAAATTCAAATGCAATGTTAATCGTTATCTTCTGTCTTAATTCCTGTTCTTTTATTGTTCTCTTGCCTTGTCTATTTTTTTTTTATTTTATTTTATTTTTTTTTCTCATATTCTCTCACTCAGTAACCTCCTTGTGTTTTAGCAGCTTTATTGCCTTTCTTGATATGACCTGATTTAAGAAAAAAAAAAGGCCATCCCCTTTCTGACCCCTCCTTCTCATGGATCAGTCAGTTATGTGCCATGCATGATACACACTTAGGCGATCATGTATCTTGATACATGACTGATGAGATAGATTTCTTTCTGCTGTAGACCAGTTGCCGTCCAAGGCTATAGAACCCGGTCTGTCCTGCTATTTACCCCGAGCTGGAGGAAGAAGGATTCATATCTTTCCCAAGTGTATTAGCATGTCGGTGAATGTAATGGATTCAACTGTAATTCGAACTCTACTCTCCGATTCCTCAACACAATTTTCATCTAGGCCTGGGAAGTTAAGACTTAACAAAAGCCTTGACCCTAAAAAGGCTACCAGCCCAGATAAAATCCCAGTGTCTTTAATATTAACCCCGAATTATTATCCCTGATTTAAGCAAAACTATTTAACTGTTGCTTGAAGGAGAAGTGCTTCCAAGTCTGTAGAACTTGTCACCCTGTTTACAAGAACACTGGTGAGAACTCCTCTTCTTGGCATTGGCTCATCAGTCTCCTCAGTGTCATTAGCATAGTTATTGAGGTATTAATCAGCAAGAACCTTGATTGCCTTGAAAGGTACAACCTCTTAAGCGACAAACAGTACATGTTTTGGTTGGTTCAGTCCGCCGCTGATATCCTAACTGTTCACAGCATCAGTAAGACACTTGACAATAAATACATTGGATATTTTGAAGGCATTCAGCAAGTTGTGGCATAGTGGGTTGCTGCACAAGCTCTCAGCTATAGAATCACTGGTAGAATTTTCTTAGTATTCAAGTCCTTCCTAATGACTAGGTCCCTGAAGGTAGTTGTTAACATCCAGTCCACTGTAGCCCATGTCATCAATGCAGGTATCCCCCAAGGCTCGCTTCTTGATCCAATTCTCTACATTTATGATCTGTATTGTATACGTCAATCCTTTGTGGATATCTAGGCTGATGATACAATGGTATGGGTGCACCTCAAAAATTCTAGATGATCAGAGTCTGGCAGCTGATCTCTCCTCTGACCTAGCTCTAACAGTTCTGTGGGGCAGAAAATGGCTGGTTACATTCAATGTCAAGAACCAAACTAGTAGTACTAATGTACCATCACCTAGCAGACCTTGAATTTTCATGTAACACACTGGGCGGTTGTCCTCTCGGGGGGGGGGGGCCTCATACCTTGAGCACCTATTGGGCTCCCCTCAAGTGGAACTTGTATATATGTACTAAAGATGCTGGGAAAATGGTTGGTTTCCTGTATTGCTCCAGTAAGTACCTGACTCCTGTTATTGTCTAGCTTTACAAGAGCCAGATCAGACCAAAAATGGAGTACTGATGCCATATACAAGGATCTGCTGAAAAGTTCAAAGGCTCATCACAATACTTTCATGGAATTTGACCAAATGATGTTTACTTTTCAATATAGTTCTCCTTGTGCTCTGTACACTTCTCCCATTGGCATTGTGGTATTTGTATCCCATTGGTGAAGAAGCTTTCTTCCTGTTAGTCAGAAAAGTCATCAACGGCAGATATGATTTCGTCAGCACTGTGATACTGGGTCCCAGCCAAGTATATTTTCATGTTTGGTAACAGATAGTCAGATGGGGTCAAATCAAGAGAATAGAGTGGGTGATCAACCAGTTCAGAGCCACAGTCGCACACGGAAGGCATTGAAACCTGTATGCTTCGAGCATTGTCCTGATGAAGCAAGACTCCTTTTGATTGTTTTGCTGGGTGTTTAGCCTTGATAGTCTTTCGCAAGTGCAAGTTGGTATAGTACTCTCTATTGATGGTGTGGCCCCTTTTGAAGATAGTCAATAAACACAATGCCTTTTGTGTTCCAAAAAACTGAGGCCAAAAACTTTCCTGCAGATGAAACAACCTTTGCCTTCTTTGGAACAGGTGATGTGGGATGTTTCCACCACAGCATGGATTGTCTCTTTGTCTTTAGCTCAAAAATGGTTTGCACTTCAAGCTGGATTGGAAGCACTTGGCCAGCAAATCGAACAAGTGACTCTTCCTGAGAGCATTACTTTCTCGCCTGTAACTGAACTCTGATTACGCCATCACAAAAATGTCTGACAAACATTTTCTGACCAGGCATGGCTTCCAGATCCAAGGTAACCTGAATGGCACGCAGTTCATGCCTGCAGGAATTAGTCGCACTGTTCAGCTCTCTCCGATGCGGCGTACATTTTTGCATGCCCAGGGAAGCACAATTCAAAGCCAGACATTTCATCCGGTTACAGGAAGTAGTAATAATAACAGTAGCTGTGGTAGTGGTAGTAGCAACACTAATGGTAGCAATAGTAATAATAACAACACTAATATTCATAACCCAATATTGATCCTGGGTTAGAAAACATTCAAGGAAACTAGCTGGATCTTCTTCAAACAGTATCAGATTTTCTTGTGATGTGATCAGCCTGGTTAACACATGGTACCCACATAGCAGAAATCTTTGTCATGCCAAGTTTATTCTGCAGAATATTTTCAACTCTGTATCTGTCTATATTTCTGAGATGAGGTATTATGTACATTATTTACATTATTCAGATTATTGTCCTCATCTTTGTTACCATATTTATTAACGTTTTGGCCATTGCATGCTCTGGCCGTCTTCAGGTGGTTGGAATGTTGAACTTAACCCTTTATTTCGCTCACTGGGGTAGACTGTTCTAGTTCCACATACTATGATTATGGATGTGAGTTATCAGTTATCGCCTGTTAATTTCCCTCTGAACATTCTCAGGACCTCAAGGACACATGGCACAGTGGATAAAGGCGTTGGTTAGATCCAGTGACAGGACCCAAAGAGTGTGAGTTCAGTACCTGGCTAAGGCAGTGGAGAACTTGGAGAGGGGAATTAACAAGAGATAACTGATAACTCACATACATTAAACATGGCATGTGGAACTAGAACAGTCTAGCCAAGTGAGTGAAATAAAGGGTTCAGTTCGACATTCCAACCACCTGAAAAAGGTCGGAGTGTACAATGGCCGAAACGTTATAATAAATATGGCAACAAAGATGACAACGGTCCAAATAATGTAAATAATTCTCAACTCTCTCACGTGATATGCTAATAGCGTTGGGTATTTGATTTATAATCAGTTGCCTGTTATCCATTGCCATGTGGTGAACACAATCAACATTTTCCTTGGTGATGGCAGTTGCAGAAACGTCCAGACCTTGAGTTATTTTCAAAACTCTCCCTTCCTCTCCTAAATTCAGCTGCCCACTTTTGCACTGTTGATAAAGCTGGAATGCCAACCCTTATGTCACAACCATATCAGCATGACTGTCCTTAGGGGCAAAACCTTTTTTTTTTTTTTTTTTTTTTTTTTTTGCAGATACAGAGCAACCTTGGTTCTTGAGCGTCTCACATGTTGAACAAATTGGTTTTCAAACGGAAAATTCAAGTTGAAAATGCCTTGGTTATCGAACAAAATTTCGGTTCTTGAACAACGTTGCCAAACCAAGCTAACCTGAACGGAATCATTTCTGAGTTGACCACCATGTTGTATACATTTGTGTGTTGGTGTTGTGCTTTTTTTTTTTCCAAATTTATTGTTGTGTGACTTTTTTCTCAATATTGATTCCTATTCGTAAAATAGTTTCGGTTTACGAACGGCCTTCAGGAACTAATTAAATTCTTGAACTGTGGTTCCACTGTACTTAATACCACCACAATGCTAAATTTTGTTCATTTTCAGAAGTCGCAATTAATTATTTTTGAAGTCTTTTATGAAAAGTCTGATGTGAGTTTACGCGGAAATAAACAATGACGTTATTAACAAGTTGAAATTAATGCATGCAAGATTTCACAGCTCAAGCATCCCTCTTTCATAGTCGATCTATGAACTTTCCATTGTTGATAGTTCAAGAGCATCTACGCGGCCTTGTGGGTGATGAATTATTTTCCACCTTACAACCTCTTTTCTACAGACAAAACACCACCAGCCTCTTGCTTCTCTATCAGTATTTCCATGGAAAGTGTTCAGACTAAGCATGTTAATTTAAAAAGCTGATACTTGAATTTGGTGACATATTAATTGTGAGTTCAGTCCCTGGGCTGGGTAGTGTGTACTTGGTGGGAACTAGGTGAACAGTATTAAAAATAAGAACTAGATGAATTATCCCTAGACATGACCAGTGTAATGAGAACAGTCTACCCCTGTAGATTAAATAAAGGGTTCAGTTCAGAATTCCTTGTAGATTACCTGGGTCAACATACACCTGATGAAGGTCAGAGGGCGCTATGTATGAAATGTTGTGATAACCACAATGAAGATGAGGACAATAGTCAGAATATAAATAGTGTAAATAACCATGACTCCTCATCTCAGAAATTCTGATAAATAGTAACACTACTTTAGCTGTTGTACCTGAAAGGCATGAACAACAGAATGCAAATATAACAGGTAAACACCTGATGAAGGCATTGGGTATAAACTGTATACATGTGTAATTAAAAAAAAAAAAATAAGAAAAAAAAATTTAACTTTGGTTTAATATTTTCTTTTTTTTCCTTTTTTTTTTTTTTTTTTTTCTTTCTTTCAAAAAAAGGTTTGCACTTCAAGCTGGATTGGAAGCACTCCGCCAGAAAATCGAACAAGAGACACTTCCTGAGAGCACCACTTTCTCGCCTGTAACTGAACTTTGATTACGTCTTTGCAAAAATGGCTGACAAACATTTTCTAACCAGGCATGGCTTCCAGATCCAAGGTAACCTGAGTGGCAAGCAGTTCATGCCTGCAGGAATTAGTCGCACTGTTCAGCTCTCTCCGATGCAGTGTACATTTTTGGATGCCCAGGGGAGCACAATTCAAAGCCAGACGTTCCATCCGGTTACAGGAAGTAGTAATAATAACACTAGCTGTGGTAGTGGTAGTACCAACACTAATGGTAGCAATAGTAATGTCTGTAGTAATAGCAATAATAATACTAACACTAATGATATCAATATTGGCACTGGAGAGAGCAGCTGCTGCCATGGGGAATTCTGTTGTGGTAAACAGTCGGCCCAACATACAAGTTTGCAACAACAACCACAACACCATCACCAGCAACAAGCTATTGCAGTTAATAAAAATTTAGTCAGCCAGCAGCACCAGCACCATCAACCTCATCATCATCATCATCATCACCATCAGCAACAACAACAACAACAACAACTACCACAGCAACAACACATACATCAACATCAGCTACCTCTATTGTCATTAATACCAAGACAGCAAACTCCAAATATGATGCAAGCGAACCACCAGAAACCTAAACTTCCTGAAAATCCAACCATTGCCGATGTTATGGCCTCTTTGATTCTCCCAGCGCCTACCCTGCTAACAACGACTAGCCCACCAGTCATGACCACCACAAACTCGGATATTATATCATCTTCAGCCACGGACATCCTAACAACCGCAACCTCGGATATCCTAACAACCGCAACCTCGGACATCCTAACAACCACAAATTCAGACATCTTAGCAACCACAAATTCGGACATCTTAGCAAGCACTAATACAAACATCTTAACCCCCACCAGCTCAAACATTGCACTGAACACAAACCCTGAGATGATGATGAAGACCAGTCGTAAGAAATCAGAAAGTGACACCAACAAGATGCGTTACTACTGTGAATTCTGCAACAAGGAATTTGTGCAGCGATATGTCCTGAACATGCATCGACGGACGCACACAGGCGAGAAGCCACACCAGTGTACAATCTGTGAAAAGAGCTTCGCCAGACGTGATACCCTCCAGGTCCACACGATGACCCACACGGGTCTAAAACCGTATCAGTGTGAACTCTGTCCCAAAAAATTTGCCCAGAAAGACAAACTCCGTATTCACCACCGTACGCACTCGGGTGAGAAACCGTATGAATGTAGTGAATGTAAACGATGTTTCTCGCAGAAGCGCACCCTGCAGATGCACCAGCGAATCCACAGCGGTGAGAAGCCGTTCCGCTGCGAGGTGTGCCATGTCGGCTTTGCCCGCAGCGAATACCTGCGTATGCACCGACGAGGACACACGGGCGCTCGGCCTTATGCTTGCGATTTGTGCTGTCAGCGGTTTGCTCGACGGGATACTCTGCGAGTCCACAGGCGAATACACACCGGAGAGAAGCCGTATGCGTGCAGTGTGTGTCCAAAACGGTTTGCAGCAAAAGACAAGCTGGTCATACACAGCCGAACGCATAGTGGGGACCGTCCATTCTCTTGCGACCTCTGCTGCCAGACATTTGCACAGAAGGCCACCCTGAGAGTTCACCGGCGTATACACACTGGTGAGAAACCTTATCACTGCGAGGTCTGTGGGAAGAAGTTCTCGACTTCAGATACCATGCGACGACACCAGCGCACACACAAGACGCCTACCCAGCCTGGTCTTGTGAAGAGTATACCCGCAACAAACAGCAGCACAGATAAACCAATGGCAGAAACGAACAAAGAAGAATACTCCACAGTTAATAATTATCTTTGGTTGTTGTAGAACACCTTTGCTTGGGGAAATTTTATGAGAGGGTGCAGAAAAGTTTTCAGCCCAACCAAAGGGTCTATCCAAAAAAAATCTGTTTGATCATTTAGTAAGACTTTAGAAAGTGGGTTGAACTGAGAACCATTCAGTACACCTTGCATATCTGTCCCATAATAATTGATACATTTGCATACACATTTCATATGCTAAATGTAGCCACAATTATGGGACAGTCTATTTTACCTTAGAAATATGTATTTTCATACTATGGATACCAATTTCCAATATTTCCTTAGTTATTTAACTTGATATATATTTTTTGTTGATTTTTATCTGGTAACAAAACCATTTTTTTTTTTTTTTTTTTTTTCTCTCCATAGTTTTTACACCCATTGAACTTTATAATGAATGAGGTCTTGGCTTAAATTATCATCTAATGTACTGAGTTATTAAACTCGCAACCGATATGGCACTAAGTTGGAATCGATGGTCCTTGGTGAGTAAGCTAATCCAGGAGACAGTGTAGTGTGTTCAATCCTCATGGGTGCTCTATTCTTGTGGCCTTGTGCCATACTAAGCTAAGAGCAACAGTCTCTGTTTAGTAAACTAACTCAGGAGACTGATATAATTCTTGTATCATAAGTTGATAGACTTTTTGCTTTAAAAAAAAAAAAATGGTCCTAATTTCTCTCACATTTAAAAAAAAAAAAAATAAAAAAAAATAAAAATGTCACCCTTAAACAAAAAAGAGATAAAAATGAATAGTCATAAGATGAAAATGACTTTTCAGTTTTATTCAAAAGTGAAAGAACCAAAGTTAAATTAGATGCTCTGTATTTGAAAGATGACATGGCTGAAACTTGCTGAAGGAATTGCAAAAGTTTTTCATGAATGCAATTTACAGAATGCAATAGAGATGATTGTTGCCGATACAACCGGTGTTAATGTTGAGAAAACGGGTAGACAGACAAGGTCATCTGTCAACATGCCCCATAGCATCCATTTGCTACTTCCTGATGCTGTTTATGTTTGTCATCATAGGGGTTTTGGTTGTGCGTATTTTAGGAGACAGCATATGTTCCTACAGTTTCCATCTAACTCTGAAGAATCCGGCTTCATCCATTGTCCAGTATAAAGAATCATTTGCATGACTCCATTGCAATTTGGTGCCAAGTCTGGTCTGTTCAAACCTGACATTGACCACATCCAATATCCTGCTGCCAGTGTCTTCACTGTAATCCTGGTAGAGGTGGCTTCCGGGTATCGTACTTTGGTCATTACAGTTTTTAATTCAGGATTGTCCTTCTCCTAGACTGGAGAGCCCTGTCTGTCCTGTTATTTAAGGCCAAAACATATTTTGTATTGTCAAAATTTTTTTTTTTTTTTTTTTTTTTTTTTTTTTTTTTTTAGAATAACTGGTTTATTGAGATACAAATCCTTCTATTTAACCTATAGCTGGGGGGAGAAGAGAAGGATTCATAGATTTCCACAGGGTATTTGTCGCTATCCATTTCACCAAAACTTTTTTTTTAAAAAAAATGATTGAGTTGTCAAATTGCAACGAATGTTTTCAGCAAAGGCTATTTACAAACCAGTTCATCAGTTGTCAACATTGTATTCTGGACAGGATTCTTCGTTTGATGCCGACACCATTTCTACAAACATTGATTATCTGTTTGAGGCTCAACGAGCTAAGAATTATGAAGATCGATAAATCAGGATGTAGAGATGGCACAATAATTTTTTTTTTTTTTTTTTTTTTTTTTTTTTTTTTTTTTTTTTTACCATTTAATACGGGTGTTTAGATTCTTTCAAGAAAAATGGTAATTTACTTTGATTTAATTTTTTTTAGCAATGTAAGACAGACTTCACAAGCCAATCTTGCTATCTTTGCATTTATTCTTATATCTACAAGGAAGACATTGGAGACAATCTGCAGATTCATTTCATACGACTGGACACAGAATTCTAATCAGATGTGCAATGAAATGACTTTAACAACATGTCTGATATGCTGAAAAAAAACAAAACCCAAAGAAACCATTAAATCCCTTGGAGAAGCAGCAGAAGCCATCTATACTTGAGAAAAGAGATCAATGTGCAGAATGTTCGTTGAAAGTGATGTAGGAACTCTATGGTACCTGCAAAAACAGATAAGTTTCAACTTTGATTTATTCTAAGCTGCTGTTCAACTATTTTAAAGTGGCGTTGGTGTCTGAGGGGCTGAAGCCGGTGACGGCATAGGACACAACACCATTTAATAGACGTGTTTAGATTTTATTTTGAAGAAAGAATGCATTTGACTTTGAATGATTTTCAGAAAATTACAAATCTTAGCAATGCAAGACAGAATTCAAAAGCCATTCTTACTATCCTTGTATTCATTCTCACATCTCCAACAAGAACAGCATCAAAGGAAGTATACAGATTAATTTCATACAACTGGTCATAGTATTGGTTTAATAATGTGAGGCTTGGCTCCAGCTGTTGTATTCTAGTACACTTGTACATCTACCAACTGGTGTGTCTACTTACATTTATATCTTGATCAGCCTATGAACTTTCAAGCCGATCCTCGTAAGATGTCCAATAGAAAGGACTTGAAAAACTTGTCAAAAATAGCCTTACAAAAAAAAAAAAGATTGAATTCTTTGGAGAACTATATGGGAGCAAGAGTCATTCACACACAAAAATGTCAAGAATTAATCAGTGCAGATAATGAGCACTGAAAGTGATTTGGGAATTGCAACTTTCGATTTATACTAAGCAATAAGCAGTGATGTCCAGCTTATATAACAATTGTGAGCTGTTGAGTTGTTTTTATTATAAAATAAGCTTATTAAATATACAGTTACATGTGCAAAAATTGATTTTTTTTTTTTTTTTTTTTTTTTTTTTTTTTTAGGGGTGGCATTTTTAAAAAAACATTAAAATAAAAGTTCATTTCTTTGTTTTTATGTAAAAGTTCATTGAATTATGATACAGTAACATGAGGTAAAAAAAAAAAAATTATAACTCTAATGCTTCTATTCTCATGGATGTCCCATTCTTGTGGCCTTGTGCCAGACTAAGCTTATTCAATATCTATAACTGAATATTCAGTTAAAATATTAAAAAAAACAAAAAAAAAAATGGCAGGGTTTATAAAGGCTTGGTAAATTGGGGGTCGGGTTGAAAGATGGCCGATATTGCTTTGGTTGATCGTTTATCAAAAGTTTTAAGAGTGACTTTAAATGTTCAGCATAATTATGTTGACATCGAGGTGGGTAATTCTGGAAATTGTTTAAATCCTGAATTTACCTTACAGACAACTGATGTAGCTCTCTGGTTCAGGACTTCTGCTCTCTTTACAATTACAGATCATAATGATGCAAAAAAACTTGCCTACGGTTCATTAAGTTTTTGTTCCTAATTTACATAAGAAAACAAACAAAAAAAAAAAAGCTACACACACACACACACACGACTCCCTCCCCAAGGACAATAGTCCCTTTTCTTCTGCATTGTTTCTTTAATTTAAGAAAAATAATGTGCGATTCAGAAACTTGTGAGTTATTTCTTTTTTTTCTTTTGTTGAATGCTGTTAATAGACTTGTATATGGAATATATACGCCATTGTTTCTAGATATTTTTTTAATCACCCCCTCCCCCTCCCATATATATATATATATATATATATATATATATATATATATATATATATATATATATATATAATAGTGGTACTTGCTTGGAGAAGCCTTAGGTATTTTGGCTTATAGCTGAGCAAACCAATACCTAGGGTAAAAATGAGGAATAAAAAAAAAACAAAAACTAAGAACATGAAATTGAGGCGAAAACAATTGTCCAAAATTCAAGCTCGGAGTCCAAAAAAAAAAAAACCCCTCCAAAACAACTAAAAGTAACTAGGCAAAATGCTCAATACACGAAGTAGAGCAAACCTAATATAAACCTAAAGAGCCAGGTAAACCTACCTAGGTTTTACCTTAAAGGATTGTCAGGTTTTTTTTTTTTTTTTTTTTTTTTTTGGTCATGGTTATTTTTGGTTTAAGGTATATATTCTGTCCCATTTTTTACCTCTTTGGCCAGTTCACACTGACAATCCGTTTAGGGGAAACCTAGATAGGTTTACCTGGCTCTTTAGGTTTTTATATAATGTGTGTGTGTGTATATATATATATATATATATATATATATATATATATATATATATATATAAATAAAATCAATCAAAATGGTGAATATCATTTGCCAGGAAAATGCTGAATCAAATTTTCACTTCACTGAATGTTTCCTTTTGCTGAGGAGTCTAAATCGGTATTTCCAAAACAGTTCTGCCGATATCCCACCTAAGCATCTCTAAAATCCTTATACCCCACCCCCAGTGACATATAATTTTTATTATTCAAAAAGTGAACTCCTATTCATGTAGAGGAAGCCTAAAAGGCCATTAACTTCGCTTAAGAACTTGAGATTGCACATAGGCAATAGTCTTATTTAAGTTTAAAATATTTATAAAAATACTGTGTTACTTTATTTATATATATATATATATATATATATATATATATATATATATATATATACACACACACACATATATATTTTGTCATACAGAGACAATTTTTTGCTGTTTCACAGCTCATCAGTGTCGGTAGACATCCGATTGCCTCGAGCCAGGATTGAAACCCGACTGATTTGGTATCAGTCGGAGATTTTACCCCTAAGTCATTAGCGCACAGCAGGGATGAAAGTGAATTTAGATGTATTTATTCTTAGACAGACACGCCAGTGACTGGAGAATGGGATTCGTCTTAACGAAGAGTCTTGCATCGGCAGCAGTAATAGTCACTGTTTACAAATTCACTTTCCTCCACAAACTGGGTGTGACGGCAAAATTGTCCATCCCACAAAATGTTTAATATCTAAAAAAACTGAGTTTCTTTCTTTCCAGGTTATCAGATAAGACATTTAGCCATCTTGTCACCATTTGTCATAAGAATCACTAAAAAATCCTTTGAATTATTCAACTAGAAAGAGAACAGGTTAAAATCTTTTTGTGCCAGCCTAACTGCACAGTGGCAAGAGGGAAAACATTCAGGCTTTCAGTAATGGTATCAACATTCATACTCTGGCCACTATCTTCAAAATCCATTCAAGAACCATCAAAAGAACAGTGAATAAGTTTAAAAAAGGGAACAGTAGAGAGGAAAAGTGGATCAGGATGTCACAACAGGAAGAAGGATCATCATTTCATACTTAGAGATAAAGTGATCAATTAGAAAAGATCCAACACAATCCATAAAAGGTTTGGCATGTGAGAAAGCAGTTTCAGCTGTGACAGTCTAAAGAGCAGTGAAAAAAAGACTAATGAAATTGTACATGAAACCTGTGAAGCATGTTATTACTCCAGGAGGGAAAGTTAGGTTAGAGAGGGCAAAGATCATCTTGAATAAGTTGGAAAATGATCCTGAAAATATATATATATATATATATATATATATTAGAACTTTATTTGACTCCTTCATGGGCTTCCAACCCTTAGCTATGATTAATTAATGATGGACATGTCATTTTCATTTATGATTGATTTCATCACAATTCTTCTGTTAAGCTTGGAGAGTAATTATACATTCTTATTGGTCAAAGTAGAGTCTAATAGCATTCTAAAAACCTTGGAAAATTCCAGTAATGTCTTTAATCACTTCTAAGATTCAATGTTTCAAAGCTTAATCTAACAATTGGAAAATTTTGCTGTTACACCTGAGCACCATATGTATTAACTTGCACACGCACACAGATTTACTTGAAAAAAAAATTCACTGTTGATGACTGATTTTAAAATTGTGCCTCATGTTGGTAACCACAGATCTAAAAATTGAAAATTAGAGATGACTTTTATATCAGAATAATGCTTTTTGAAATTCTCATTAGATTAATTTATACAGGATTTAAAAATTAGACGCATTTAATTCGATCGTTTTTCTGTTTACTATAACAAAAACTATTCACACAGTCGTCTGTTCCAAAAAGTGGTAGTTCTTGTGTATGTGGGGAGGGGCAGTTCCATTTGGGCAGCTTCCTCCATTCCCAAGAACTCCCACTTTTTGGAAACAGACTCCCACATGGATGCTTCCCTAAAAGCAACAATCTTAACATTTTCAGGTCATTTATTATCTATCCTCATAATCTTCACTTCCTGCAACCACCTATTTCGTTCACACATCTCATTCATTGTGTAACCATTTTTAACTTTTAGCAATCTGCAATATTCATGAGTATTAATTCTCCTTCCACTATATATGCTGTAGCCTTGATCTCTATTTAATTCAAGGTTGTTGTTTTTTTTTTTTTTTTGCTGTTGTTATAGCAGGATGTGTCAACACAACTGTGAAATTTAAATGTACTGTTATTTGGCAGGATAAATACTTTGGTGAATGAAGTTGTTAAGTGTGTTTAAGGTTAACCTTCTACTTTGAGTGGCTCTCGCGCCTTGAGTTGGATGAACTTTAGTATAATCTTTAATTATAAAATGTCATATATATATATATATATATATATATATATATATATATATATATATATATATAATTTAACCCAAATAAACGACTTCCGGCAAAGTAACCGCAAAAATAGACTACCCATAATGCACCACTGACTCATAAATAGCTGAGAAAAAAAAAAACAACACTCTTGGCCTGACAATTGCATCTAGCCGCCTCTAAGTGTTGACTTCAATGTTAACTTTTATATTAGGTTGGTGCAAAAATAATGATGTAATAATGTCGTTTTTTGACGTATTTTTTAACATCAAAAAACGACTTTATTACGTCATTATTTTTGCACCAACCTAATATTTACACACACTCTATCTCTGATATTGAGCACTTTATCCCATAAATATAGCACACCTTAAGAGTATATTTCTCTATATTTATGTTATTGTGTGTGTAACAGTTGAGGGGCAGTGTGCAAAAGACCCCATTCATGTCCACACGCAAAAAAGCTAACTACAAAGGGATCCCCCTTCTTTCCCTATCTCTTCGCATGAGTATGTGAGGGAAGGTGCAGTGAACTACAAAGAGAACCACTCCCTGGGGCGACATGGTTCACAGTAAGAACTAAATTGCATTGAATCTTGACACTCAGAAACCCAACTAGAAGAATGGACAGCTTTCTTATTGTGCTTTGGGAACTTTTGCAGTAAAAAAAAAAAAAAAAAAAAAAAAAATTTGGTTGTAAATATTTTAAACGTTTATGAGGCTAAAATAGATATTTTTCCTGGGATGTTTATAAATTGTACAATTATTAATGTTAACAACAAACTATTTTAAATTACAATATTGTACATGGATTAAATGAAAATTATTACTTATAATACATTCCTTCTTGCCATCAATTTTGATGGCACTGGTAAATTAGTAATAATAATAAAAAATATCCCATAAATTCATGTCTAAAATCCTCATTTGTCTAAATTTTGCTTAACAGGATTAATTAATGTCGAAATCAGACAAAACCAGGAATTTTTTCCTTTTCTTGGGCAGCAGATAATGAAAATAAAATTAGAAATATTTAATAAGGTGATTTAAAATACGTTATCAATTAATACAAGCGACAATTTTTTTTTTTTTTTTTTTTTTTTGTGTGCTCATATTTTGGCTAGAAGGAAAAGTCACTAAACGGTGAAAACTGTTGAGTAACTTAAAAATTAAATTTAAAGCAGTGTTTCTCAACTTTTTTTTCTTAAACTTCAGGTTGCACTTTTTGAATAACTAAGACCCTAGGATGAACTTTGAATTTTAATTAGGATAAATTGATGTGTTCAGCAGAGGAGGGGGAGTTATTCAACATTTGATAATTTTGTGGCAATATGCGCCAAAAGCTTTTAGGCAGTTTTTATTGACCATTTCTTTTTATGGTTAGCTGAAAAAAATTGTAAATATAGGACTGCCTTACACTTAAGTAAAATAATATTTATTAAGAATTTATTACAGGAAATATCAAGTTTTATAAAAACATTCTTCACATTTATTTATTTAGTTACATAACAAATAAAATATAAATTTTGATGCTATATTCGATTTGTTGTTAGGTATTTTTTCATTTTCCCCTTTGTTATTGGCAGCATTTTTAGAATACTTTGGCTACAATGCTAAGTTTCCAAAGTTGAACAAACTGGAGCTATTTCGTTTATGCTTTGTTACCTCTCTTTTCTATTGCTGTTTTTTAGATTGCTTTCTTTCAGTTATTTTGATGGGCAAAAGCGAAATTCTGAAATCTACAATGATCTTATTCCATTTCAAAAATAAAGCCTGTAAAAGGGAATATTTTAAATTAATTATACGACCAAAAATAAAATGCTTTTGACATGAAACCTTAATGATTTCACTGTAATTATGTAACAATAATGTAATAATATTTTGCAGACAAATCTACATTTATGTTGCCTCATCTCGTTGCATGGTTACGAGCTATAAACCTAAATTGAGCTTGAAATATTGTGTAATAGGCCTTAATTTTTTGTAAATTACTTGGATATATAATGAATAATTTGCAATGAAAAAAGCAATTTTTGATTTTTTTTTTTTTTTTTTTTTTTTTTTTAACTATACCTCTCCTCTGCAAATGCATCAATTACTCATGAAACTTGAAAATAGGAAAATAATAAAGAATTCTTAAAGACATTACATTGTATATTTTAAGTTGTGAATCCTGTACTCGATGTGCCTTTGCAATTTGTTGGATGTTTGGCCTTATGTGTGATAAACATACTATCATTTCTGCATCAATCTGAATCTGCTATGTGTTGTGTGTGTGTCTTTTTTTTTTTTTCTTTTTGCAAGGTCAATAATGACTGATTTAAATCCCTTTGAGAAAGACAAGATAAAAAAAAAAAATATCAACTACTTAAAGATTAAGGACTCTTAAGTTTAAAATATCTGATGACAAAGATTTGACATGGAAGCCATGGGCTTCTTGTGTCTCCTACTTTTTAAAAAATAAAGTTTTTTAATATAAAAATAATTCTGTTAACATTAGGGCATATCTGGCAATCTTTCAGTAAAATAAAAATCAACCATCTAGACAAGTTTTTCTGAGCTCTTATATATATATATATATATACACACACACACTTTGTCGCACTTGTAGAATAACTAAAACTCTGGGATGCATTTTAAATTTTAATAAGGAAAAATTAGGCATGAAATTTGAAAAAGTCTCCTGAAATAAGCATTTATTTTTAAGACATTACATTGTATATTTAAGTTATAAATATGTCTAGATTTCTGAGATGAGGTATTATGTACACTATTTACATTATTTGAACTATTGTCCTCATCTTTGTTGCCATATTTATTACGTTTCGGCCATAGTATGCTCCGGCCTTCTTCTAGTTGGAATGTCGAACTGAACCCTTTATTTCGCTCTCTGGGGTAGACTGTTTCAGTTCCACGTGCCATGTCCTCAAGGACACATGGCACAGTGGATAAAGGCATTGGTTAGATCCAGTGACAGGACCCAAAGAGTGTGAGTTCAATACCCGGTTAGGGCAGTGGAGAACTTTCAGAGGGAAATTAACAGGAGATAACTGATAACTGACATCCATTAAACATTTTTTTTTTTTTTTTTTTTTAAGACAAACTGATAATGACCGATTTACAGGGTGTCCATAAAGTCTCTTTACAATTTAAAAATGTATTACAAAAGCAAGTGAACAAACAAATATGTGGAAATTGTTACTGAAATGTGGAGTTGATATTGAAGTTTTTAAACTAATTTAATAGACTTCTATATGGCCACCATTAGTTGCATGGAGCACATCAAGATGGTACTCAATTTTTTGCTATGTTTGCTGTAGCATAGCCTCATCAATGGTGGCAATGGCAGCAGTGATCTTTTGTTTTAGATCAGTAATGTTCCATATATTTGTTTGATACATAATATCATTAACATAACCCCCCCTAGGAAGAAGTCCAGGAGATTGATATCTGGTGAATGAGGTGTCTAGGGAATTGAGTCATCCCTTTCAATCCACTGGTCTGGAAAAAATTAGGGTGTTCATTTAACAGTACTTCTTTCAACAGGATACCTGAAATGCACAAATGCAATGTGCTTAAAAATTTGATTAAGAGATCTCATCAATTGCCTTTTGTAATATATTTTTTAAGCTGTAAAGAAACTTTATGGACACTCTGTATATTGTCTTGAGGGCTCTTTCTGGTTTTTATATTAAATAAAAAAAGACAAAAAAACAATGTAAATAAAAGATTTTATTTTGAGAAATAAAAGTCCAATATTAAAAATTAATATAAAGTTTCAAAAATTAAAATATGTGGAAATAGGGAGTAGATATACTCTTTATGGGTACCATTAGTTGCACAAAACACATCAAGATAGTACTCAATTTCTTGCCATGTTCACTGTAGCATGGCATCAGTGATCTTTTGCTTTAGACTGGGGATGTCCTGTGTCTTTGTTCAGTACATGATATTGATAACCCTATAAAAAGAAGTCCAAGGGAGTGATATCTGGTGAACGAGGTGGCCAGGAAATTGGACCATCTCTTCCAATCCACCAGTCTGCAAATATCAGGAGGTTCATTTAACAGTACCTCTTTACACAAATGCAATGTGATTAAAAACTTTGATAACAGAGTACATAGAACAAATCTGATTAAGATATCTCATCAATTGTCTTTGTAATATTTTTTAAATTGTCAAGACACTTTATGGATCCCCCCCATGTAAATCTCTTTAGGAAGGGGAAGGATTATCCACTCCTCCTTAAAGATTAAGGAATTTAGCTTCAATTTTAAAATATGAAACGATAGAGTTGACTTAGACATAGAAGTCACATGATTGGTGTCTAGCTTTTTAAAAATAAAGATTTTTTTTTTTTTTTTTAAATAATAAATTACTCTTCTATCGAGTCACATTTGGTTACCTTTCAGGGTTTGTCAGTGCATCCTGGTGCATCGGTTAAGAAATGCTGATCTAGACACTAAATGAAAATCCTGTTTTGTCTTGCTAATGTAGATTTTGTTGGAATAAAAAAAATTATTTTTCTGATTATGACGGTAAATAGAAGTTTTCTGAATGTGTTGGATTCTCATTCAAATCTTACTCGTTTATTTACCTCTTTCTTTTTTCATGGACTATTGTGCATATGTAGAATAACCTTTGGGGACAGACTTTAAATTTTAATAAGGAAAAATTAGTCATGAAATTTGATGTGATTTGGCTTTCTTTTTCTTCCTTTTTTTTTTTTTTTTTTTTTTTTTTTTTAAATGTTAGCCCCGATAGGTGATAAACATACTTGCATTTTCTCATCAATGCATTTATTATTTGACATATTTTTGGTTTGATTTATTGTTGGCAAGTGCTGAAAATTCTAATTTGTAGAGGTATGTGAAAAATTGCAAAAGATATTGTGGTCTGTGTCCTCTCTGGATCCCCACACTGCTACATATGGCGGTATCAACGAAAAGGGTTATTTATTTTTGGTATTCGTTTTATTAATGGCAACTTGGATTCTAAGAGGAGTGACATCACAGGAACGCATGTCGCACATTGGCTTAGTGTCCTCCACGGGTGGTCTTAGCCGTTTAATAACCTGGGTGTGGGAGGCATATTGACGCTTCAGAATTTTTGAAACCTTTTGTTGAATTCACAACATTTTGGACTTGTATTCAAAACTCAGACAAAGGAAATCCAGCACTGTTTGAATGCCCAGTCCACAAGACACTCCAGTCAATCACTGGCCATTCTGGCAGAATATTCAATGCTTTACAAGCTAGTGATGGATATTCTTTAATGTAAATCCAAAATTAATCAGTGGGTGCCTCTTTATGCTTGATTTGTCTGCAGATATAGTGACCAACACCTCCTCTTCTGTTATTAATAAGTCAGCAGTTGAAACGTCAATAAAAGGGCTGCAAATACGATGGTATTGTTCAGTGTTTATAGATAGTAAGTAATAACTCGGATTAATTTCTAGGGTTGTTAAATGATCCCCTGTTACAGGGATTAAATTGTTTATATGGCCCTTTCTAACCCACAGAAACCTTTCCAAACTGCAACCACCTCTTAATTGCTGGTGTTCCCAGGTCCACCCTGACTGGGGGGGTGATAGCACCTGTAAGGGTCCCAGCTATAGGCAAATAGTTAACCCTGAAACTGGGGTAAAAACACTATGAAAGTGTAAAAAGAAGTTTTAATATCAGAAATACTTTAAAAAATTATTACCAGCAATACATTTTTGAAAAAAAATATTACCAACAATGTTTGTTAAAAATAAATATTGCTAGCAATACATTTTTTTAAAAAAAATATTACCAGCAATATATTTTTGAAGGAAAAATATTACCAGAAATAGATTTCTGACAAAAAATATTACCAGCAATGAAAAATTTTGTCAGCATTACATAACCCATTGAGGTTGATATGGCATAAAACAAACCAAACCGCTTGAACCAGCTTTCCTTTTTTTTTTTTTTTTCCTTTTTTTTACACTAATATTTACCCAGTACAAGACCCAAGGGCCACTCATGGTAGAGGGTTACTATGTGGTACTGTATGAGCATAAGAAAGGACCAGAAGTGAAGTTTTAGGGGAGACCATGCAAAAAAGATAATGGCTAACTCAAGACTTGAAGAGGTCAAGATTTAACTAGTGAATAACATTTCACAGTTCAGGTGGAGGCATCAGAAGTTTAGAGTTGAAGTAAGACCTTAGAAGGAGCTGGAAAACCAGTCCTAAACAGGAAACAAGGGATAAATTCTTATTCCTGTTCAAAATCTACTCCTCTTGGGAGAGGAGAAAAAAAAATAGGAGTATAGAAATGAAGTAGATTTTAGAAGGCACCAGAAACCCAACCCAACCCTAAACTTTTGTTCAAAAGACCGGGAAGGAGAATGAACCAGATGATAGGCAAATCTATTGACTTCTCTTCATTTTTTTCAAAGTTCAAGCAAACTCACATCCGTATTTATTTAAAGCTGATTATTTTTTTTTTAATTTAATGCTTTCGCTATCAAAGCCTATAGTTATCTATTTTTTGATGATGATCGGAAATTCCTAATCAAAACATAAAATTTGGCTTCATTGCATCATGAAACAAACTTTTTTTATTTTCAAACAAAATATCTTACTTTCTACCCTAGAATAATTTAGGAACATTTTTTTTTTAAACTTATCTCTTCATCTTAGCTGTTCAATTCACATTTCTCTTCAGGTTTCTGTTAAATTATTTTTACACTATTTAATAGTTTTGATTTTTCTATTTCAAACTACACAACATTTGGCATTAAAAAAAAAGAAAAAAAAAAGACTAATCCACTCTGATAATTAAACATAAATGTCTAACTTTTCGTTTTCAACTCATATATAATAAATCATAAAAATCAAAATTGCAATTGCAGTTATAAAAATCTTATTAGGAAAGACATTTTAGAACAAAGCCAGAAATAAGTGTCAATCTATAAAAACAAGCTTTTTTTTTTTTTTTTTCTTTTTTTTTTTACTAATATTCACCCAATATAAGGCCCAGGAGCCACTCAAGGTAAAGGGTTACTCTGTGGTGCTGTATGAGCTTAAGAAAGGACAAGAAGTAAAGTAGATTTTAGAAGGAACCAGAAACCCAACCCAACCCAACCCAACCCAACACTAAACTTTTGTTGAGAGATGTCAGAAGTATAGTGTGGAAGTAGGCCTTAGAAGGAACTAGAAACCCAATCTTAAACAGGAAACAAAATATAAACCTGTTCAAAAGACTGATCCAGATCATTATTTATTTATTTTTTTTATTTGTAATGTGTTGACTTTGTCGGTAGAGGAAAGAAGATTTTCATTTCCATTTTGCTTAGATACATTCGGGCTATCCATGGCAGTTAAGGATTTCAACTGAAATTTAAAATCAAGAGATTGGACTTAGACACAGAATGCATTATGTGCCCGTATGCACCAGTTAGGAAACACTGGTTTAAAGCATCAACCAATTCATTAGTAAATGGTTGATGCTGCTCATTACTGCAAATCAATATAACAAATCAACCGAGATTTATAGAGACTGATGTGCTAACAAATGATGTATTTTGAATAAGGGCAAATATATTATTGATTTTGTTTTTAGTCTTATTTTTTTATTTATTTATTTTTAATTTTATTTTTAACTATTTGTAGACTAAATCCAGAATATTAATCAACATTAAAGATGGCTTCATGCGAATGCATCCTCTAGGTCTTAAGACAACCATTTTTAGGATCTTATAAACTTGCACTATAAAATCACAAAGATCTTTACCAAATAACAAAAACCACATCACCTGAAGACTTTCAACAGCATCCACAACCAAAATGGATAGGACATGTACCTATAAGAGAAAATAATGTTACCAAGATGTTGACCTTCCACACTACCTTGAACAAATGGTTAGGAAGGAAACTCTTATCAATTAATGTTACCAAGATGTTGACCTTCCACACTACCTTGAACAAATGGTTAGGAAGGAAACTCTTATCAATACTAAAATAAGAGTGATAACTGTACTTGAGAAACCTGTTTTTTTTGTCTGGAAATGTTATAGCTAACTTTTCTTGTTGACAAAGGTTGCAGATATTACTATGATTGCTGTAAGGTTTTTTGCCTTTTTTTTAATTTTCCAGTTTACAATCAGATATAAAAAAGATCAAATTGTAAACTGGAAAATTGAAAAAAAGACAAACCTTGCAACAATCATAGTAATCTGTCTATATTTCTGAGATGAGGTATTATGTACCCTATTTACATTATTTGGACTATTGTCCTCATCTTTGTTGCAATATTTATTACAACATTTCAGCCGTTGTATGCTCCGGCCTTCTTCAGATGGTTGGAATGTCGAACTGAACCCTTCATTTCGCTCACTGGGGTAGACTGTTCTAGTTCCACGTGCCATGCTTAATGGATGTCAGTTACCTCCTGTTAATTTCCCTCTTCAAGTTCTCCACTGCCCTAACCGGGTATTGAACTCACACCCTTTGGGTCCTGTCACTGGATCTAACTAACACCTTTATCCATTGTGCCATGTGTCCTTGAGGATATGCCATGTGTAACTAGAACAGTCTACCCCAGTGAGCAAAATAAAGGGTTCAGTTCAACATTCCAACCACCCGAAGAAGGCTGGAGTGTACAATGGCCGAAATGTTGTAACAAGTATGGCGACAAAGATGAGGACAATAGTTCGAATAATATAAATAACGTACATAATACCTCAAAAGTATAGACAGATACTGAAATAGGAGTGATAATTGTACTTGAGAAACCTGTTTTCCTGGAAAAACTTTTAAGAAAAAAAAATTTCATAAATTTCACCTGGCAGTAATGCTAACTGCTTAATCAATGCATGCCAAATGTTTCCTTATAAGGAAACATCTAATCTCATCATTATCATTATAAACAGAATGAAGCCAATCTTCTTTTTTTTTTTTTTCAATTCTTTTTCACGATCTCTCCTAATCCCTACTCCACCAACCATTTACACAAGCTCATTCAGTAGGTTATGGACTGCTTTCCTCTGTCTCTCTTGCCTTCAATCCTGTGAGTGTTAAATTTTCTGGGCCTTCTTGTTACATGTTTGAGGAATTTCAACTGTCATTCTGATCCTATAAGTGTTGTTTTTGTTTCCATTTTCTTTAGATGTTCAGCATTGTTCAGTTCATACTACTAAAAACAAAAAAAATAATTCCTAAAGGAAGTTTCAAGAACATTAGAAAGTGCTATAACATTTAGTGGACTTGAGAAGGTTTTATATATTTCAGCCAAGATCTAATACTAACTGTTCAGTTAATGAATGCCGAATGTTTCCTATATGGAAACACTTACTCACCTTGTTACTATTATTTCAATTTCAATGAGGAATTTTTGCAGTTGGGGGCGGTATTCATTATCACAAATAGACAACAATCGAATTAACTGGGGTAATTTATAAATGCTACACAAGTTTAAAAAAACAAAAAGCAACATTCAGATATAAAAGTTAACTTCCTTTATCTTTCAACACTTGGATTTTTATGGTGAAGTGAACCATTCGATGAAGTAAAGACTTGATTTTGACACTTTCAATGAGGCCACCTTTCAGGCAAATGAAATTCGCCATCATGAACAGTGGAGATCATATTCATCAGCCTCCCCCCCCCACACACACATTCAAATTTTCTTGACTACTGTGAATAAAACAATAAAAAAAAACAAACTTGGCTGTAAAATCACAAAATTCATTCAGCAGTTTCATTTTTCTATATATATATATATATATATATTTTTTTTTTTTTTTTTTTTTGTCATTTGTTTGGTACTTATAAATGAAGGCCGTCTGCAGTCGGGATCAGGGAGTCATTGTAAGCTCCATCATTCTTTTCATGAGTTCCATAGCATGTGCTTTCACCAGGATTATATACTGTTTTAATTCAGAGTTGTCTTTCTCCTAGACTGGTTACCACCCAAGGCTGAAGAACCTAGTCTGCCCTACTATACAACTCATAGCCTAAGGGTATTTGCATAAAAGTGAATGTAGCATAACACAACTGAAAACTGAACCCAGATTTCTCATTTCAAGACGTTATTCACTGCACCACTTAAGCATTCATTTAAATTTTCAGTCATTTTTGTTTTTTTTTCATTATTCATGTCTGAAATCTGCTAATATTGTGGAAAAGTGAATATTTTTCTTAGCAAATATTTCCTCTAAAAATGGAGAAAATTTGAGTAAACTGCAAAAATAACTTTTGGGGCACTTTACAATAATTCACATCTTAGTGGCTTCATTGCCTTTCTTAAGGTGAAATAATTTAAAAAAATAAATCATTTTAAAAGTCCCAGATGACTTTGTTAATGATAGCTGAGAATCTTGTCTTAAAATAATTCATTAGAAGGAGAAAGAAAAGGGGTAGTCTGTGAGTCTTTTTTAAAATGTTATACAATTTTTGATAAGATTCGCAAAATGTATATGTCCACTATATAGTAAAGTTCAAGTATTGACTATCATTTTGAATTTTTTTTTATAATATATGTTGTAGCATACCTATGGACAATAATGGGTATGTCCCCATTCATATAAATACAGTAGTAAATACTGTATGTTGGTCTGCAGTTGACTACTACTTCTACGTGCTGCTGGCGAATGTGTTCTTCTTGTCCTAAGTATTATCGTTCATTACCAACCTTTGTTTAATTATACTATTCAGTAACCTTCTCTAGGTTACAACAATATGGAAGGTAGATGGAATGAAGATTTGGCCTGGTTAAAATATTGAACATATCCATGAAGGAAAAGAAGAAAGCAGGTTGATCATACATAATTTTATATTAAAATATTGTTGACGTAGGATTACAAAGTTTTCATTTTTTTTTTTTCTTACAGTAAGGTTCATCCTTTACAAGCCCCAAGGGTCACTCAAGGTAGAGGGTTACATTAGGAGGCCATTTGTGTATATAGGAGTGGAAGTTAACCTTAGCCTTGAACAGGTTAAGATTGTAGTGATCAGGGAAACATCCTCTTGGGAGTCAGTTCCACAGGGTAGTGGTTTGCAGGAAGAAGCTGCTTGAGTTGAACTTACTTCTTACCAAGGGAATGTAGGTGGTTTGCTACTATGTCAGTGGCATGGTGTGTTCTTGCTGTGAAGGTTTGACTTGGTGGGACCAGACAATGTATTTCATTTGAGCACCTACCATGGAAATAGTGGTAGAGCAGTAAGAGACTTGCCACATCCTACCTGTGGGAGAGAGGTTGAAGGGTGGAGAATAATTTGTCACCCACAAGGGCTCAGAGATGCTTTTGAACTCTATCAAGGTTGGAGAATGAGGACTGGGCAGCTCCCACTCAAATATGACAACAGTACTTCATTTTTGGCCTGATTCGTCTCTTACAAAGATAGAGGATGGTATGAGGAGTCAGTTACCTACTGGAGTGGTACAGAAAGCTGACCATTTTATCTGCATCTTTAGCAATGGATCATATATAAGAGTTCCACTTGAGGTCAGGTGTGAGGTCGAGGCCCACGAGTCTTTCAAGGCAATGTGCTTCCCTGAGAGGACCTCCATTCATCCTGATTGGTGGTAGTTTGGGGTCGGATTGGCAATGATGGCATGTAACTAGCTAGGTCTTCGAGACATTGAATGTAACCAGCTAGTTTTTGCCCCAATGGGTAGTTTGTACAAGATCAGAAGAGTGAAATCTCTGACCATGAAGACTTTTAGAGGGACGCCCGTATATATACCAAACAAAGAAATAGTTTTTTTTTTTCTTTTAGCTTTATTGGCCACTTGCTGTTTGATGCACTGATGTCAATCGCAACCACTCAATATTGAGGTCAGAAAAAAAATGTCAGCAATGCATATGGGTCAAGGACAAAAATTGCTAAGACCCCACAACTACTATCATACTGGCATTGATATTACACTGACACTACCTCTCTTACTGTAATTAGGGAGGTGCTGCAGGGTTGGAATCTCCAGAGCTGGGCACCTTCTCCCATCTAAAATGAGGAGAGAACTGTTTACTCCATTTCCAGCCAAACTCTTGTAGTGTTAGGTCACACAATCTTGCTCAGCCATGGAGGCTGTCAGATAGGAGAAAATTAGCTTCAGTTTACTGAACACTCAGCTTGATATGAAAATTGCAATTTTATGCATAATGTTAACAGTAATATGAAGATTTAGAAACAAGCACTTGTCTCTATCTTCTTTTTCTTCTATGTACTATGTCTTTTCAGGACATTGACAGTCATGGCTCTTCACGGTTTCCCTCATCTCTATACTGAACAATAAATTTTAGAAGCTCTTCAGGTCTTGATAGTTTCATACTGACTGAACTTGACTGCAGCATTGAAAATGTTCAGATGATTTAGTGCTTAATACGTAATAAATGAATATTACACTAAAAAGGATTTGTCCAGTGGTGTTGTGTCACCCATAGCCCGTGCATTGATTCCAATAATGGCATCCTAAATTTCCAGGAACCAGTTCTATAAAGGCAGGTAATTGTTAGCAACCTATTCTGCTTATTTTCTTTTTAATCTGAGAATGGAAACAAATCACTTTATAGTATCAAAAAGAATTAAACCATTTTGATAATTTAATAGAAAACATTTATTTATTAAGATATTTTTAGATTGAAATTCTGTTCTCATCATATTTCTGTTCAGAAGTATGATGCTTTTTGACTCTAGTGTCATCAATAGTGTTATGGTTTCAAAAAAGGCACAGGAAAGATACATTATGCTGGTGAGAAAGTAACTGAAGCTTGAGCCAAATGATAAAACACACCTATAGTAACATACACGCTTACACACATCATACTCACTCACTCCCTAAGAAACAAATAACACACACACTTAACAGAGACACATTCCCTTTCCAGGAACCAATAAAACTGTCAAAATGACCAAGGGAATTCAGAGCAGAATGAATCCATCCAGCTCTTATCTCAAATAACAACTTAAAAGAGACTGACCAACACAAGGACTGACCAAAATTTACGTTAAAAAAAATAAAAAAAACATGAAAACTACAGACAAAAGTTCATTTTCTCCATCAAGACATTCATTTCTGTAGTTCACTGCTACCAGCAAGCAGAAAATTATTTTTCTCCTGATGATGGCCATGTTGGCTGAAACTAGTCAAGGAATCTAACTGAAATAATAAAATTGGAGGAATATTAATATACATACATATATGTCTAAATATTTTAATTTTTTAATATTTTTTATTGTTCAAAACATATATAAGCTTCAGTTACTATATATATTTATTAGATCAAATGTGTATTACACATTCTACAAATTTTGATTAATAAGAAAGCAAAAAGGCTGCTTTTTCATTTTTTCAAAGAAAGGAATTCCTTCAAAATTCTGGATTCAAACCAGACCTTTAACTGATTTCAAGCACCAAATAATTCCCTATAAACAATAATAGTATCCCAAATTTTCAGCAACCAATTCTATAAAGGCAGGTAATCTTTAGGAACATATTCTAATTATTTTCTTTTCAATCTGAGAATGGAAACAAATCACTTTATAGTATCAAAAAGAATTAAACCATTTTGATAATTTAATAGAAAACATTTATTTATTAAGATATTTTCAGATTGAAATTCTCTTCTCATCATATTTCTGTTCAGATGCTTTTTGACTCTAGTGTTATGGTTTCTTAGCCAAATTCAAACTGAATCACTGCAGTACCAAAGATCCGTTTGAAGACCTATCAAATTTATGACTACATTTTTTTTTTGCTACATTTTTAACTTTTGTCAGAATAAATTATGTTCAGCAACCCCCCTTCCAGTCTCCACAGAACTTACAGCAATGGTATTAAGTATATTTTTAGCTATTTTTGGATAATCCAACAACAGGTTCACTAAGCATTTATAATTTTAAAAATCGGTTTATGTGAACTGGTAGGATGCCACCACTGCCTGATTCCTATACACTAGACACACCACTGTTGTAATATTAAATGTAAATGGATGTGCCATAGATGCCATTAAATTTGATATGTTGTTTTGACTATTGCATTCTTTTTACTCCAGGCTAGAGGCATTAGTCATGCTAACAGGATTTCAAGCACGGCTTTAAAGGTGGGGAAAATAAAGGTTGGAGAGCAAACTTGTGTGGAAATTGCACATGTTATTTCAGAAATTTTTATTGAATACTTACTGGCTTAGCTATGTTTCACATAAAATATGGGGTGTAGCAGAAATATCTCCCAGATAATGGCAAGACGTTAATAGCAATGGTGTTGTCATCTCGCTAATGTTTTATCATTATGTGGGAGCTATTTTTGCCACACCCTGTATTTAGTATAGAGTAGATTTGTAGAAAGTTTTTGATTATGAAAAAGAAAACTTTAATAAGTTTTCAGTAATTTTGGTAACTTTTCTAGCCAACATTGCATCCTATGGTTTTCATTTTTTTTGTTTCAATGACACCCTGTCTGCTGCTGTTTCATAGGAAATAATAATGTCTTCTGATTGGATCAAAGACTACATATATTTTTGATAACATGAATTTCAGTACAATTTTAATGTTTTGCACAAATCTCTCAAAACCATATGGCATATGCAAATCTGTCAAAACCATCTTATGATAGATGCAAATCTGTCAAAAGTATTTTCTGGCATATGCAAATCTGTCAAAGCCATTTTAAGGCATATGCTAATCTTTCAAATCCATTTTATGGTAGATGCAAACTGTTAACAAAATTTTATGGCATATGCTAATTTGTCAAATTCATTTTATGGCAGATGCAAATCTGTCAAAACCGTTTTATGGCATAAGCAAATCTTTCAAATCCATTTTATTGTAGATGTAAATCTGTCAAAACCATTTTGTGGCATATGCAAATCTTTTAAAACTATTTTATGGCATATGCAAACCTTCCAAATCCATTTTATGGTAGATGCAAATCTTTGTAATCCATTTTATGGTAGATGCAAATCTCTCAAATGCATGTTAAGGTGTATGTGAATCTGCCAATAAAGTGGCACAGTGAAGGTGAGAGGAGAGACTTGTCTTGCACTCTCTGACTAATGTCCTTTGAATGATTCAATGTTTTGATTAAAATCTCTGCAGGAAACTTGCAAAAATAGATTGGCACATTGTGAATGTGATTGTCACACAGTACACCATTCGGTGGAATCTCACTGCCGACTGAGTGACTTCTGGGGAGAGTATCTGTTCGCACATTAAGGATCCGTTTGATTGGTTATCAAATTACATCAAAACCTGTCAACTATCTCTCATGATAATTAGAGTGGCTGGGCAATTTCCGGACAGACCTTGTACATCGGAATACGCGCGCTTTATGGACGAAGGGAGGCAACTCTGCAGTTACTTGCCTTTTAAAGTTTTTACATTCTAGCTTCTTGGTGTGTCATGAAGAAACGAGATGAGAATATCGTTTTCTTTTTTCGTTTCGTCTTGTTTTTGTTTTTTTTAAAACAAAATATTTTATCTGATGTACATAAATTATCATTCAGTTATCAAGTTATTAACATTGGTTACGTTTCTTCAGCTAATTCGTGTATTCCGACATGCCAGTTCAATTTTTAGGTTCAAATCCAGGCGATTCTGAGAATAAGTTCAAATTGCAAGAGAATAATTCTGGATTCTTAGAAAGAGAAAAGAAAAGGAGAATAAATTGTTATAAATCTACAAAACTATTTTTTATATCCTCAAGACTTTCATATATGATTTAGCACACACACACACACACATGGGAGAAAAAAAATGAAAGACAAAGTGGAAAAAGTTTTCTTGTGATGCATTTTATCCTTCAGGATTTTACGTTGGTGCAATTGCACATGTGCACGTACGAGTGATGCTGGGAATTTCAAATTAATTTTTTTTTTTTTTTAGTTTAGCCAATTTCATTTAGAGTCTTTTTCTTTTTTTTGTGGCGGTCTTCACCACATTAATTTAACTTTGATAAGAAAACAGGACTCACACAAAAAGAATAACCACAAGACATCGTTGCACATAAAATATATGTATATTAACAAGATGTACAATATCAAACAACAATGTGAAAGAAAACATGCATTTAAGTAAGAAAAGTTGAATTAATCAAGAGTTGCTTCTCTTTGATTGCAATTTAATTGTTCTAGATGTCGTAGTAACAGATTTTATATTGAGTTTAGAATATGTTTTCCAATTGTAGATGTAAGAGTAGGTCAAAATATTTATTTGATTCATTGGGTTTGTCAGGTGGGACCATTTTTCTATTTTGGAATATTTTATGAGTTTTTTGTTTTGCATATTTTTCCCCACTATTAATTCTTGATAGATAATATATATATATATATATATATATATATATATATATATATATATATATATATATATATATATATATATTCATTTCTGTAGTTTAGTGCTAGCAGCAAGCAGAAATATTTCTCCTCCCGATGATGGCCATTTTGGCCAAAACTAGTCGAGGAATCTAAATGGAATAATAATAAAAAAAACGAAAGAATATTAATCTACAACCCAGTGTGTCTGAAGATATTAATTTTTTAATTTTTTTTTATTGTTCAATATATATATAATATATGTGTGTGTGTGTGTGTGAAAGCATCAAAACAATGTATTTCATACAAAATAAAGTTATACGTTACAGTTCAAAAGTTTGAGGAGACCTCTGTTAGTTTCTTAAATTGGTCCAAAATGTAGTTGTTTTGTACTTTAAAAAGAGAAAATTATTATACATTATTAAAAAAACTGAGACATGATTTTTTTTATTAGAAATTTTATTATGTCATAATAAAATTTCTAATAAAAAGAAAAAAGCAATTTATGATTAAATTTTGCTGTCGTCAAAATATCCTCCTTTAGCCTTGATTGCTGCAGCACAAATTTTTTGCATTCATTGCAAAAGTTTCTCAAAGTATAAGTTTCATAATTGATTCCATTCTTTTTTCAATGACTCTAAGAACTCTTTTTCATTTTTTTTCACTCTTCTGTCAAGTTAATCCCATGCTAATTCTGGGAGTGGATTAAAACTTTTGAACTCTAGTGTATATGATTTAACTTATCTATATAAGACAAAGGTATATATAAAAACAGTCAGTCATGACTGCTCCTCACATTACATTGGAGAAATTTGCAGAAATTTAAAAGAAAATGATCTTATACACAACAATTTATCAAATGCATTAGTGATACATAGAAATAAGTTCAACTACAACTTTCGATCTAAAAAATGCTTATTAAAAGAGAAAGTAACTCACTTAGACAGAAAATTCTCGAGAGTGCCACTATTAAATGTTATCAAAATATAAATCTACGCCCTGGATTTTTTCCAATATCTTCTTTTCTGAAAGAATTACTCTTTTCCCAAGCCAACATATATGACTATAAAAATGTTAAATTTAAAAGAAAACAATTTAATTCATAACCTCCTGTTATTTGAAATATATTACACATAGATTAATCTCAAATTAAAATAATATAAATATTAATTACATTATATAAAAAAAAAATTCAACAACATTATGTCACTTCACATCTTCTATAATTTACATAAACTTTTCAGCTAACCTGATGAATATTTATGAGCATTATCAAATTTAAAAATTTTGAAAAACCAATAACATAACATGTTTTTCCCCCAGTTTGGGGTTTAACTATTTACCCATAGCTGGGACCCTAACAGGTGCTACCACCCCAGATCAGGGCGAAGCTGGTTGAAATGTCCTCAAGGTCACATGGCACAGTGGATAAAGGCGTTAGTTAGATCCAGTGACAGGACCCAAAGAATGTGAGTTCAATACCCGGTTAAGGCAGTGGAGAACTTTCAGAGGGAAAATTAACAGGAGATAACTAATAACTGGCATCCATTAAACATGGCACGTGGAACTAGAACAGTCTACCCCAGTGAGTGAAATACAGGGTTAAGTTCGACATTCCAACCACCTGAAGAAGGCCGGAGCGTACAACGGCTGAAACGTAATGAATATGGCGACAATGATGAGGATAATAGTCCGAATAATGTAAATAATGAACAACTGCTCATCATTTAGTCAGCATCAGTTATAACATCAAAGTGCGTTTCTTGCAAAAGCTTTATTCCAATTTTGACAATAGAATAACAAAATGTAAATACAAAATGTAATACAACTCCTCTAAACCGAACATCCGAGATGTTTGGCATTCAGGGTGCTGTTTGGATTATTAAGTTTTAGAGTTTAGGATACAAAAAGTAGTTTGTTATGTTGATTTGTTTTTATTTAAAGTGTAGATTGAATAGATAAATGTACAAATCTACAAAAATAATTGACAACCAAGATGAAAAAAACTAAGACACTTTATGAAATGTTTAAAAATTTATGAAATATTCAAAAACAATTAAAATCTGTAAAGTCCAAAATAAGGATATGCAGTATAACTCCTCTAAATCAAACATCCAATCCGAGATGTTTGGTATTGAGGGTACTGTTCTGATTCAAGAAAGAAAAGCTGCTGTGGCAAGCTTAATATTTTTATTACATTTTAGAATATAGAATACAAAAGGTAGTTTGTAAGATTAATTTATTTCTATTTAAAGTGTAGGTTGAATACATAAATGTACAAAAAATAATTGACAACCAATAGTAATGAAAATATTTGTGCTAAACAAATATTGTAATTTGTGAAAAACTAAGGCACTTTATGAAATGTTTAAAAATTTATGATATGTTCAAAAAGGAAGACAAAAATAAGGATACGTCAGAGTTATCTCCTCCTTAATTCCCTAACTGTTCACTAGGGTTGCTCTCCTTACACTATAAATACCAGACAACTTCTTGCCTCATTCTCTTTTTCATTTCTTCATTTCAGCGAACATGTCTACAATGTAAGCTCTCGCAGAAGATAACGTCTCCCCACTTGTGGGAAGATGCCTTGAACATTATACACACATACACATATGTATGAACATTCACCAAAGTACAAAGTCTTTACGTTGTGACGTCCCCCAGTGTCGCTGCACCAAATGTGACGTCTGCCTGGCTGCGTCCGTCATGCTATCCTGTCCTGTGACGACCAACTGGCTTGGTATTGGTCGCGGCACTGAATGTGATGTTCTAACCTTTTGGTGATTTGGATGGGAATCTGGTTAGATTCGGTATCAGCCTTGTCGTTCCCAGCTCGCCTCCAACGTCTGGTTACTGAAGTAATTGTTTTGATTTCCAGTCTAACCTACCCACGTTGTGAATTGATCTTAGGCAGACGAAATCAATCAGTCACCTGGCCGTAATGCAAGCCGAGTTCGATCAAGGGTAACACCGCACAAGTATATGTAAAAGAAAATAAAATAATAACTCGAAAAGTTCAAATGTGTTAAAACAAAAAGGATAACAATATTTTATATCTGGTTTCTGAATACAGGACTGCGTCTTCTTCCCAACCCGCTATATGGATTCGTGACACTTTGTGTTTGTTAGGCGAGTCTTAACATCTTAAGTTGTTTGTTCTTTAAGAAACTGGTTCTTGGTGTATCTTCAGGTGATATTCGTAAAACTTGTTTTGGTCGTGTGAGTCTAAGTTGTTCTTCAAAAATAAATTGTTCTTGGCTAGAAGTTGAGGTCGTGATTTGCGTGAATCTTTCGGTCAACTCTTTGCGAGGTGGGCCCAACTCAATTCAACTCAGCTGCGAACTTCACTGCAAACTTAACTGGAACTCGAACTGGACTGGTTTTCACTCGTTGCGACTCTGCTTATATGGATGCCGACCAAAACCGGGGTGGGTTTGTCGGGGTCTGAGGTTCCTTGATAATTCTAAACCCACAATCCACTTTGTTCTCGGTCAGGAAAATTTTATTACTTTCCATTTTTGGACGTCTTTCGTCTTCCCACTTTCTTCTGTTCTCATATTGGTATCTCACCATGCCCTCAGAGGGTGTCAACTGGTTTCCCCTCTCTCTCACAGTGGCATCTCACACCTATCCATTCAGGGGGGCACAACCGGCCTCCCCTCCTTCTTTACATGATTACCTCCGCCTAACGCTCAATGGGCGCTCAGCGGCGTGGCTGTGGCCAGACTAGCCTCGGTTTAAAAAATCTTGCTCAAAGAAAAAATAATTATCTTCCTTTTTTTTCTTTTACCTTTTTTCCCTTTCTTCTGCCCGACAACAAACCTTAGACTCTTATCTTAACCGAATCATCTGGACTTTATCAATCGAGACTTTTCGCCAGCATCAAGTGGGTGGTCATCTGATGAGATCACATTCTGGCGTTAATTATTCCTGATAAAATAATTTTCTTATCATAGCCAGCTCCTGGCACAAAACAGATGCCTTTTTCAAAGATATTCGTAGATAGCCAATGGCTCAGTCTTTTGTTTTTGTAATTCTGCAGTTGATCCAATCAGATATTTTTCTGCGACTCAATTAATTTTGATCTATTTAGAATTCTGCACTGTAGGTCACCTGAACGACCTGAAATTTTCACCATTCGGTGTGCCGTCATGAATCAAATCAAATCCGACACATCCGCGACCTTACCTTCCTCGCTAATGAGAATAAAGCCTTTAGCATTTTACTTTGTTAAAAAAGAATAATATCGCTTAGTGTCCTTTTCGTGGTGGCTTCTTATCACCTAAATTTAATTCTCGCCTTTTTTTCTTCTTTCCTTCTAGCGACCTAAATAGTGTCACAATGTTCACACACAAATGTTAATGTCTTTGTCACTTGTGAAATTGTTATTTAATACATATATTTGTTGACACACACACACACACACACACACACACACACACACACACACACACACACATATATATATATATCGGTCTTGTTTGTTTTGTTTACATCTTTGGTTGGATTCAATTTGAGTCCGCCATTTTCTTGTAGTTGGACCTCCTTCTAGCAGGAAATAATAGCACGTGTTTCTAATTCAACAACACTTAACCCAAACAGTCCTCTTGAGATATACAGTAAAACCAAACATCTGAGATGTTTGCTATTGAGGGTTAGGGTTATGATTTGAGGATGAAAAGATTTCATATTTATGTCAATACAAAAGTTCAGATTTGAAGATGAGTCCAAATTCAAGGTAGTTTAATTCGAGGAAGTAGAGATGTTAAGTTCGGATTTGGGGAGTTATACTGTATATAACAAAAGGGGACATAACTCTGTCCTCGAAAGTGCTTAATCATCATTACTGCTATTTATTCAATAACTACATTCTTTTATTTTCTATAACACTCTCCATTACATATACATAAATATTTTATGAAAAAAAAAGTTCATAAAATGGAAAAAAGTTTTTGTGTGACGTGTTTCATCTTTTATGATTTTATCGAACTAAAACATGATGCATCCATTGATGATGTGACTACACATGTGCATGAAGGAGAGGGGATGCTGAGAATTTCAAATTTACATTTTTTTTATTTTTTTATTTTTTTAATCATTTCATCCCAAGCAAGGCAACAAAGCTACTAAGATGCAGGAGGTTAATGAGTGTGAAAGAATATAAGAAAAACATTGTTAAAGAGAATATAAAACAACAATGAAAGAACAGACATAAGAAGACAGAAGATAAACAATCGATGTAGAATTTACTTAGACTTTTGCAGATCAAAGTTGAGTGTATTTTTAAAAAAATAAATATATATCTTGAATATATACTAGTCGATTTCATTTATTTTTTTTCTTTTTGTTCATGTTTCCGTTACTTTTGTCATTGTAAAAATAGAAGGTGAAATGTTGTAAGAACCTGGACGTGAATTTATTGTAGATGATCTGGCAATTAAAGCACTTTCTATACATTTTTGTCTTAGTAAATTGCTTTCTTTTTTTAATTAGAGTGACATTTTTTTAAAAATCAAAATTGTGGTAAGTCTCATTATGCATTTAATGTGCTATTTTGTAAAGAATATCTTTTTTGTTTGTGTTCATAATCTTTTAAAGTAAAATTAGGTTTCTCCTCCTATATATTACTTGAGGCAATTATTACAGAGAGTATGTTTCTTCTTTAAGTTTTAGTTTATTATTTTCTTTTGTACCATAAAAATATTTTTAAAAGACATTTGTTTAAATTGTTTAATTCCCTAAAAATAAAATTGTTCTTGATAAATAAAAATATTATTTTCCCATACACAAAAAATATATTCAGTGACATGGAATTTTAACAATATTGTGACGATCTACATCACACACATACATACATACATACTTACACAAATACAAATCATACAATGACAAGCATTCATTGGATAATAAATCAACACTACTTTGTAATAAACAATTTACAAATCATAGCTATGCAACAATTTTGTAATCGCTCTATTTTCATGCAGTCAGTTTTGTGCACTTTTAGGAGAAATGGATCCCAGAAGCTTCCCGCGCATCAATTTGGAGCCAATGATCATACTTATTATAAAACCCAGGTTGTGTGTATCTGTTCGTTTATATATTGGATCGGATTTCCCACATTTTTCAACCGATTTCAACAAAACTTCACAGGACTACGTAAAATTACCTTGCGGGGGTTCTGACAGCGTCAAAAATTGGAAAAACACAATTGTTTTTGCATGAAATCAATTTGAAAACACGATTAAGAGGCATCACGAGAATGAAAGGGGGACAACTCATATCGAGTTATACTTATTATAAAACCCAGGTTGTTGGTGTGTGTGTGTGTGTGTGTGTCCATTTTTATATGGGATTGGATTTCCAACATTTTACAACCAATTTCAACAAAACTTCATTTTTTTTTTTGGCAGGTAGTGTTTCTTATTGTCTTGCACACTTTTTTCTTTATTTTTACATTCAGAATGCTTTAAAAATTCTATTTATAAGACAATTGTTTTTTAATAAATTCTATTTGGTAGACTGATAATGATTGAAAACAGTGTTTTTGTTTGAGTTTGGGTTTGACGAATTCGTTAAAAAAAAAAAAAAATAAAAACAAAAAAAAACTAATTAAGACATGCGTGTCCATCAACCTTAAACAATAATCTTTGTCAATTTTATTTTTCAGTCTTTATGATGGTCGATACTTGATCTATCTCTTACTGTTACATCCCCGGGCAACGCCGGGCTCTACTGCTAGTCACCTATATAAGCAAGATAATTAATGAGATTTCAGCTACCAAATGAATCCACGACAGTTGAAACCATGTGCCAATCTTCTCACTCACACCACCACTCACATGCTGAATATTCCCTACATTCACATAATCTTTTCCTTACACAGCAAAACTGTTGAAAACATTTATTACCAGAAACTATTACAAACTTTCTTTCTTTCAGTGAACTTTGGAATACATATAAAGAGAGACAAATCTTGTTTTACTCAATGCATGCTTTTCTTTCACATCCTTCTTTGTACATCTTGTTAAATACCTATTTTATGTGTAATCATGTCTTTGGCTTATCCTTTCTTCACCTCAGTTTGGTTTCCTAATCTAAGTTAAGTTAATGTGGTGAAGTCTGCCACAATATTGTATTTTGTTCTGTTGAAATATGTAATAATATATTTTATTGGTTGTTGCAAAAACTTGAATAGCATTTTTTTTTTGAAGAGGTGAAGATGCCAAAGTTTTTTTCTCATATTAAAAATGATTCAATAAAAGAACAAAAGACCATAACATTTTCTTTTTAGTTCCACTTGTTGAGACCGCCACGAATTTAGAAAAATTTGGTAAAGGAAAATTCAATAAAGGAAAATTTGGTAACTTTGACAAGGTAGGAAAATTCAGTAGCTATGAAATAAAAGTCGATAGAAAATTGATTTTAGGGCCGTTCTAGAGTGAAGAGTCAGGGGCTAAGCCACTTCCTCTATATTTTGAAATAACTGAAAATGAAAATTGTGGGTGTTCAGATAAAACCCCACTACAACAATACTAGGACCATACTTGCAGAAGTAGGGCTTAGGGGGCTAGGCCGCCTTCCCCAATATTTTTAAGAAACTATTATTAACTATGATAAAACCCAACTACAACAATATCAAGGCTGTACTTTCTGGAGGGGGTATCCCCCCATATGTTTAAATAGGTATTAACTAAAAAATAATTTTTTTAAAATGATGCTCACATGAAATTAAATCCGTATTACCCACACACACATAAACACTGAAAAGTTTTTTGTCTTTGATTTAAATTAAATTTAAATTTGAACAAGGGAACGACTCCTATTTAAAATATAGAAGGAGAAAGCCAGAAGATAGAGGTCACATTGGCAAGATCAAAATGAGACATTATGGACATCAAGTTGAGCAAGAAATCACCAATCAGTGGGTATTTGTTGCGAAAATTCAATTGTCATATCAATGTTGAAATCTGCTCATCAATTCATTTAATCAAGTATTGTATCAAATACATATCAAAGGGGTCAGATGAAGCTGTTTTTGCACACCCCTGCTGAAATTTCTTTTTCTCTTTGATTTCAATTAAATTCGAACAAGGTAATGACTCGTATTCAAAATATAGGAGAAACCCAGAAGATGGAGGTCACATTGGCAAGATCATTGAGTAATATTGAAATGCGTCATTTTCCTCCACAAATTATAAAAATGAATTTAAAATCAATAATCTTCTTACAAAAAAAAAAAGAAAAAAGTATTATGACATGCAGTAAAGTGCGGGTAATTCAGTTAGTAAATTTAAATAACTTCTCAAGGGAGAGCAGAAGGGCAATGAAAATATAGGAATTATCTCCCTTAGTTAAATTTAATTCATTATTATTTTTATTTTTTTTGCTTCGATGAAGATTAAAGATTGACAAGAGAATAAAAAGTGAAGTTAATTTTAGATAAATAGTTTAATTAAAAATAAAATTAAGAAACCACGGCTTCTTCTCCAAGCCCCGAGTTTCTACGAATAAATTAATAAAAAATTTAGCAAGAAAAATTATGAATATGTATTTTTTTTAGTTTTTCTTTGAGCTTCTACTTGAACTTATTATAAAAAAAAATATGACTTAAACTAAAAAAAAAACATTTGTTTTTTAAATCTTAGATACGACAATCTTGACTTTGAGATAAACCGATAAAAAAGTTATTTTTAAATTAAAACTCACCATAACAGAAATTTTAGTGTTAAGTTAAAAATTTTTTAAAGCAACAAGAAACCCTTTCTTTTCACGTTGTTTATTTACTTTTTATACAAGAAAACGGACAAATTTAATCTTTGTACTGATTTCATTCGCAAAGTTCAAACATTAAACAGTGAAAATAAAGTTTTATTAAAAACCGAAATTTTTTTTCTTCTTTTTCCTGCAAGCGAAACGAAAAAAACAAACAAAAAAAACGAAAAGAAAGAAAAAAATCAATAGAAGAAGAAAAACTAAAAACTAAAAAAAAAATAAAGGAAATAGTGTGAAAAATTAATTTTTTATTTAATCTTATGTAACTCAGATTATAATAAAAGACAAACATTCTAATATTAAATACCAATATTTGTACGTAAAAAGCTTTTAGTCACGGCTTCTTATAAATAATAAATCATCGTATGACTACTTTACGTCACAAGTCCATGTCAATAAATAATAAAATAAACGGATATACAGATATATATTTATTTGCTTACTGGAATTAAGTGATGACAAATTGTTTTTCAACAGGAGAAACGACCAGTTTTAATGCAACATGTCTTGATTTGTTTTTAGTACGGATTTAATTTCATGTTGGGCATCGTTTTTAAAATCTGCATTTATTTTAGGTTTGTAACACATTATTTTTTAAACATTTTTTTTTTTTTTCAAATTAAATATTAAAGCACTTTTAATTTACGATTTAATTATATATCCAATGTTTTATAACGGGGAAATATTAATAACTTTGACATAAATTTATTTAATTATAATCTAAGTTTGTTTTTTGTTATTTTTTTCTTTGGGGATTTTTTTTTTTTTTTTTTTTTTTTTTGTGAATTTCAAAGAGAAACTGAAAGTAAACAAACCCCAACAATTTCGAAAGTAAAAAAAAAAATCTGGGGGAATTAAAATTAAATTTCTCGTTAATAATCAAACATAAAACATCATTTTAATTAACTATGAAGAAAATTAAGAAAAAAAAAATAGGAAAAAAAAAAAAGGAAAAAAAAAACATCGTTTTTTTTTTTATATTTTAAAGATATTATTTGATTCTTATATAATTGTTATTATTTAAAGATAATATTATTTTTAAGATAATATTATTATTAGATAATATTTTGTATTTGCAAAATAGTGAAACAGAGAATAATCCACAATATTTTTATGCTGAATCAAATAGGCATTTTAATTTTTTATTTTTTTAAAGTTAATGTTCATTTCATATCTCTATCAGTATATTATTTTTATAACTTACATTGCATATTTTATATATATAACATTTTATTTTAAAGATAATATTATTTAAATATATTAATTTTATATGTTGTGTATTAATTTATGTTTATAAATTTTATATATAAAAGATAAACTTATGAAAATTTAAAAAAATTTATATTTACTTTCTATACATTTCTGTATTAGTAAATTGCTTTCTTGTTTAATTAAAGCAGCATTTTTTAAATAAAAAATATGGTTAAATTTATCTATTCAAACAGGCATACATATTAAATATGGCCTTTATAGTAAGAGGAAATAACTAACACTAGATTGAAAATCCATTATTATTTTTAATCAATTCAGCCCAAAAATCTAAAAAATTAAAATCTAATTAAATAAAATTAAAAAACTGAATGATTAAAGATGGTAATGAATTTCAAAGAGAATTTTATTGAAAAAAAATTTCATCATTTCAAAAATATGATTATTGTATAATTCTCTAACAAACAAAAAATAGTTACATGACATTAATCACTGACAAATAATCTAATAAAATAATATTTGTGGCTTCTCTATGTTTCTTTGGTTAATGACCACAAGAAAATATATATATATATATATATATATATATATGTATGTATACTTTTGATCATGTTTGTGTGTTTTTTTATGTAAACAGGCTTCTTTCTTTCTTCCTTTCTTTCTATCTCAGTCTATTCATATCTATCTATCTTCATCTGTTAATATCTATCTATCTATCTATCTATCTATCTATCTATCTATCTATCTATCTATCTGTTTCAGTCTATTCATATCTGTCTATCTCAATCTGTTCATATCTATCTATCTATCTATTTCAGTCTATTCATATCTGTCTATCTGAGTCTGTTCATACCTATCTATCTCAATCTGTTCATATCTATCTATCTATCTATTTCAGTCTATTCATATCTATCTCAGTCTGTTCATACCTATCTATCTCAATCTGTTCATATTTATCTATCTATCTATCTATCTATCTATCTATCTATCTTGGTCTTTTAATATGTATGTATGTATGTATGTTTCTTTCTTTCTTTCTTTCTTTCTTTCTTTCTTTCTTTCTTCATTCTAATCTCCCAATTAGTCTTGCTTTGCCATAACAGCTTCTTATAGCTTAGTGATAATGCAAGATTGGCATGAAAGTAGTTTTCCCTGATTAAGAAAAGGGAATACAGGTTGAATTTCTGTCAACAGGCACATTTTCTTCATTCAAAATTTTGATCAAAACACACTGATGTGTTCTCAAACTTCCGTACCCACTAAATTTTACCTTTACAGCAATAAGAAATAATATTGTATTAAAAAGTCCATTTAAACATTTTATTTTTTTTACATTTCTGGTATGAAAATTAAGTTAGTTAAAGGTTTTAAAAATCTCAATGAAAGATGTCTATTTCTTAACTGGGCTTCATTTTACTGTGGTGGTTTCTTGTAGTGTAATGATAAAGCATGTTTGGCTTGAAAACAGTTAAAAAGGGAATAATGATTCCATTTTACTTATGAAGACATTTGATCGCTAGGCTGGTAGACATTAATTTCCCTATTTAAAAAAATGTACAGTTGTCTATCAGAAAACAATATATAAATTTTTATATATCAAGAACAATTTCAGGTAAATCTATGACAAAGTGGAAAAAATCTTTTGTGTGACACATTTCATCGGACTAAAGTGATGCTTACATTGATGCGTAAATATATCCATGTGAAGGAGAGGAGAAACTTAAATTTTCAATTATAATTTTTTTTTTGTTAAAATATGTGTTTTGTGTATATAGTTGAACTCAGGGGTGTCCAAACCTTTTTCAAAGAGGGCCAGATTTGATGAGGTGAATATACATTAGGGCCAACCATCCTGCTTGGCGTTCTTCGAACTATTAAGATTAAATGCAAATGAACTATCTTATTAAAATAATATTGCACACGGCATATTTTCATTTCTTCACATGGATGACAAATCAATTTAAACTGGTCATACCAAAATCACTCAGCCTGTCATATCTGATGCCCATATAAGATGAAGTATAATAAGTCTGAGAAAAAAGAATTTCCAGGAAGCTATTATATCAGGTTAATCTTAAACATTACATACTATTGGTAATTAATATTGTGTGTCCACTTTTAAGTTAAAAACATATGAATAGGAACATAAAACCAACATTTATCTTATTAAGAGGTAGAAAACAAAGTGACACAAGTGTCCAAACATATTTATAACTGATTTTGACCAACACAAAACAAATGTAATTCACTAAGATTTTAGAATCTATTCATCACAGATGACCAAAACAAATAACTTGCCTGTACTAATGTGAATGGTGATACTGAGATCTGAACTGCAACATGTAGACCAGGTCTGGTTCAAAGGTAGTGATTCTAGAAATTGGCTAGAAAAGGCCATGGTCACCGCCAGAGAGTTGCCACACAGCATTACTGCCATCTTTTGGTAAAACATGAAATTGCATTTCTTAGGTGTGTACTTTACATACTCTGATTGACAATACTGGTGAGCTTGTAGTGGATCTAAGAAGGTTGCGTGAATATTTAAGATCGAGCTGCAAATAAAATATGCAATATCCACAAACATAAATTATAAGAAATGGCCAAATGGTAACGATATTCAATCACGACAAAAAATACATGTTTGAAATAATAAATTAGATTTTATATATGTAATTTACAATTTCTTTGCTTGTAATGATGTGTGCAAAAGTATATTTAAGGGAAAAAGTTCTTTGCTGTTTCAGAAATGTTCAATGTCAAGAAGGTAGACAACCTTTGGTTAAAAAAGGTTGAATTTAACTTAGACCAAAGATTTTTCCATGAAAGATATTGAGTGAAAAAGTTTGTTGTGTAAAATTTTCTAATCTCTCATAAAGGAAGTTTGTTTCTTCGGCATCTCTCTGAAATATAATTCCTGGGTATATCTTTTGTGCATGTGAACCTCAAATGCAACAAAAATTTGTTTGCCGTTTCTATTTTTAGTTTTTTTAACAACCAAATCGGCTCAACGGCTCTTGGAAGCTGCAGCAAATTTTTCTGAGAAATGCGTGGGTGAATGTTGTATTTTTTTTATTTTTATTTTTTAACCAATAGGATTTCTTGAAACATTTAAATTAGGGATGAATTTGAGAAAGATTTTTTTTACGTCAACTGAGCCTACTTTTGCACAAAATTTGATTTGTTTTGTTAGATTTAACAACCAATGAAATTCAAGAAAATGTTTGAAATTAAAATGACGGTTACTAAAAGCTGTAAGTGATACATTCTATTGCATGGGGGTAATATGAAATTTGATTGTGAGCCATAATTGGCCCATGGGCAGGAATGTGTGTGCAACTGGTTTAACTGATTTCATTTACTTTCTTCTTTTTGTATATGTTATTATCACTTTTTTTTTAATTAAATATCCAACATTGTGAAAATAAAAGGTCAGCCCAAATAAGGTGAAATGTTGTAAAAACGTGGACGTAAATCTACTGTGGATGATCTAGCAATTAAAGCACTTTCTATACATTTCTGTAAATTGCTTTCTCACTTAATTAAAGTGGCATTTTTAAATCAAAATTATGGTTAACCTTGTCTGTTCAAACAGGTATGCCTACTAAATATAGCCTTGCCTGGAGTATTGCTGCCATATATGGTCTGGAGCCCCTTCTGTTTGTCACAAGGCCCTTGATAAAATCCAAAGATGGATATGCAATGTAATTGACCCTGATCTGGCATCTCATCTGTAGTCGCTCTCTCACAGACTTGCTGTCGCCTCCCTCTGTCTTTTTTACAAATACTTTCATGGTAACTGTTCTGATGAGCTGCTTTCGTTGGTTCCCAGACTTCATGAATTTAAGCGTTCAACTAGGCTGTCACCCTTTCACTGTTGAAACTGTTAAATGTAACCGGCTCTTCTACTCCAATAGCTTCATGTCTCACACTTCTCGCCTGTGGAACTTCCTCCCCATTTCTTGTCTCCTTGATAGCTACAATCTCCAACTATTCAAATGTAATATCAATCAACAACTTCAGATGCCTTGATCTATCCCCTAACCTTCTCTTCATCCTTTCCTCATTCACTCCTCTTTGCTCTCGCCCCAACTCTCTGTAACTCCCTTGCATGCTAGTGGCTTCCTGCCTTGCTTAGGGTGATTCGCTTAAAAAAAAAAAGAAGAAATAATGCTGACTTAAAAAGTCTATTAGATATTTTCTTTTATTTATCAATTCACCCCAAGCAAGGTAATAACATCACTAAGACACAAGATGTTACTGGGAGTGTAAGAGAATGAAAAGACTTTAGAAGGAACCAGAAACTCAATCCTAAATAGAAAACAAGGGATAAACCTGTATGCCTTTTCAGTCGATGAAGAAGAGGTGTAAACCAGGGGTTAGGTGAACCTAGACTGCAGTTCAAAAGTGTGAGGCCACCCATGGTAATTTCAACTGTCTCTTCCTGATGTTAAGTATAAGTTTTCTTTTTGTTTCCATTCTCTCCAAAACCTCGTTGTTGCTCAAAAGTTCCACCCATGGTATCCTCAATATCTTTCTGTAGAAGCACATTTCTGTTGCTTCAAGTCCCTCCTTCATCTCTGAGGAGATTGTCCAGCATTCGCTGCTGTGGCCGATTTGTCACTTGTTGATGTTATCTGGGGACGCGGTCCTTACGTTAAGTATAAATTTCCTTTTTTGTTTCCATTTTCTCTAAAACCTCATCACTGCTCACATGTTCGGCCCATGATACCCTCAGCATCTTTCTGTAGAGGCACATCTCTCTTGCTTCAAGTCTCTTCCTCATCTTTGTGGAAATTGTTCAGCATTAGCTGCCATGGCCGATTCATCACTTGTTGATGTTATCTGGAGATGCGATCCTGATGTTAAGTATAAGTTTCTTTTTTGTTTCCATTTTCTCCAAAACCTCATCATTGCTCACATCTTCGGCCCATGATACCCTAAGCATCTTTCTGTAGAGGCACGTTTTTGTTGTTTCAAGTCTCTTCTTCATCTTTGAGGAGATTTGTCCAGCATTCCATACCATGACCAATTCATCACTTGTTGGTGCTATTGGGGGATGCAATCCTGATAAGTATAAGTGTCCCCTTTTTGTTTCCATTTTCTCTAAAACCTTGTCATTGCTCACATATACACTACAGTTCGAAAGTTTTTAAGCAACCCCTAGTAATTTTTTAAGCGACCCCTAGTAATTTTTTAAATTGACCTGAAATGTAGTTTTTGTACTTTAAATAAGAGAAAATTATTATACATGGTTAAAAAAAAGTGAGACTTGATTGTTTATTAGAAATTGTATTATGACAAAAAAGTAAAAGCATTTTATGATTAAATTTTGCTCTCGTCAAAATATCCTCCTTAAGCCTTGATTACTGCAGTGTAAACTTTTGGCATTCATTGCAAAAGTTTCTCGAAGTATAAGTTTGATAATTGATTCCATTCTTTTTTCAATGACTCTAAGGACTTTTTTTCATTCTTCTGTCAAGTTCATGCTATGCTAATTCTGTGGCACGGGGGGGGGGGAGGTCTTCAAACTTTTGAACTGTCGTGTATCTACTCCTATTCTTTACTAATGACTATTTATACTTACCAATATCATAAAGACTAAACAAAATCAATCAACCAAACAACCAATGTGAAAGAATACTTTTATGATATTAGTCCATATAATATCCTACAATTTTTTCAAGAAACCAAACTGTATTCCAAAATATAACTTCAACAAAACTACAACATAAAACACACATATCACTGCCTCTAGTAATTATGTCCACACAAACATGTATATGCACAAAAGCTGAGTATCATCTACTATGTATTCAATTGTGAAAGCAGAATAACATATATTTTTATAACTTCAAAGTTCCCAAGAAAATTAAATTTTTGTATTAAATGGCGCATAAAGAGTTTATATGTCATTAAACAAACAAATGAATCAATCAATTTGACCAAAGATTATTTTTTCAGTAGGTAACTAAATGCTCCTTAGTAAACCTCAGATGCAACTCAGTATGATTTCTGCAGATGCATCGGGTTTGTTTTTATGCTCTGCAAGAGCCAATGTAAGCCATGTTGATGGATTGTACTGTTGACAGTTTGGGGTTTAACTGTTGTCCTAGATGCTCAGAGATTTTCTTCCAGATCTTTGCAAGTAATCCTTGGCTATTTCTTTACCATTATTATAATCCTGTTTGTAGCATGTCTGCAAATCTCTTGAAGGGCACCAGATCAAGGACAGTTTATTGTTGAGTTGCATTCTTAACCTTTAAGAATTATCAAATCAATGGTGTATGGATGAAATTGTAATTCTTTACTAATGACTGTTTATAGTTTACCAATATCATAATGACTAATTACTGTATCACTGAGTTCTGTAGAAAAATCATTCATTTTCAGCATTATTTCATACACACATACACACTCATATAGAAAGTTCTCAACAGAAAAGTCTGTGTGGGAGCCAGTTTATTCATCGATGAGTTGTGTCAGGTTCTACTGGGTTACATGGTAGCAACATCACTTGTAGAATGTCTGAGTTCTGTAGAAAATTCCCTCATTTTCAGCATCATTACCCACACACTTGCATTCTCATGTTTTACTGACAGTTTAGATATTTCTGAACATGTTTGGTGTTATACATGACATCAATGCAAAACAAATGAAATATGAAATTAAACAAAAAATTATTTTTAATCATTTCACCCCCAAGTAAGGCAATAATGCCACTAAGACACAACAATTATTAGGAATGAAAGAGAATAAGAAAAATTTAGAAGGAACAAGAAACCCAATCCTAAACAGGAAACTAGGGATAAACTTCTGCTCAAAACACTAAGGAGGAGTGTGAACCTGGCAATAGGGGAACCTTGCATAAAAATAAACCTTATGATTAAACAATTTGTTTGGATTAAATGATTACTACTTGAAAACTGGGAAAATGTTAATTATTTCCTTTTATTTTTTTCAGAGGCTTCCAATTCCATGTTCTGACGACCACTGCCTTCCATCAAATCTGTCCCAGCATGATTTCTAACGTCAACCCCAAACAACTCAGAGACGTTCCTAAAACTTTTCTGACACCACCATGATTTCTCAAATGTAACGCTGTTATTTGCTCTGAGACTTTTGGTCATACACACCAACCACACTACCAAACTAACAAAATGATGGCATTACAATGAGCCTGCAACATTACAAGGTAACATTGCAAATACGACAGATTAACAAAAAATGGGTAACAAATTCTAGCATGATGTTAGAGTATGCTTTCATTATCTAAATAAATAAGTGATCCTCAATTGAAAATAAAAATGGCAAGAAATTTTATACCCCTTATACATATTGCAAAGTGAAGAAAATATATTCTGATGTTACAATTGACTAGTGTGGAATTTTTCAGCTACAGGGCTATGCAGCATTACCATAACATTGTGACAATGCCGGGGATGAGTGATCAGTTTGGGAGTTAGGAAAACTGTTGATTGCATTGTTACAGTAACATCACTACAAGATCACATATACCCCAACCAAAATACAATGTATTTGCAACATTGCAAGAACATTTTCTGTTAGCTGAGAATGTCTTATATTGCCTCTGATACAACTCTTTGAGGATGCCAACCAGAGTAAGAAAAAAAAAAAAATGAAAACCACTTGATGATATCTACAAGCTCAAAACACGTAAAATAACAAAAGTAGTTCAGTTACCAAGAATCTGTAAGTAGTCATATCTGCGATAAAATTGTGTGATTGAAAAGACAGAAAATAACGACAGCGGTTCAGTTACCAAGAATCTGCAAGAAGTCATTCTATGATAAAATTGTGTGGTTCAAAAGACAAAAAATAACAAAAGTAGTTCAGTTACCAAGAATCTGTAAGTAGTCATATCTGTGATAAAATTGTGTGATTGAAAAGACAGAAAATAACGACAGTGGTTCAGTTACCAAGAATCTGCAAGAAGTCATTCCATGATAAAATTGTGTGGTTCAAAAGACAAAAAATAACAAAAGTAGTTCAGTTACCAAGAATCTGCAAGTAGTCATATCTGCGATAAAATTGTGTGATTGAAAAGACAGAAAATAACGACAGTGGTTCGGTTACCAAGAATCTAAAAGAAGTCATATTTGTGATAAAATTGTGTGGTCCAATTTTTGTCACAAATTTGTATTCCATTTTAAAATTCAATATTTGGTCATTAACAAAAAAAAAAAATTGTTTGCGCAGAAAGAATACAAACACTGTCATGATAAAGTCACCTCCCATCATTGCTTATGTAGGAAGTATGGACTTGAAGTTGAACAGAACTGGTATTGCTACAAATCAGAGAAGGTGATCGAAAACGAACAAAAACTTGTGGGCTTTCAACATCTAAACAGACCACATCTATGAGACTATTAATGTTGACAAACTTTCTCAATGTGGCTGTTCCTAGTGACCATAAAATCAAAAAGTCAAGGAAATTGTTGAGCTTAAAAGTACACCAAGGTCCAGATTGAAGTTGCCAGAACAAAATGCTGTGGTCTACAAAACTGAAATTTCAAGTCCTACATTGAGAAACTCAGAATAAAGCCTATAATCCTATTGCTTCAGAATTCTGCATTGCTTTTGACTGCAAACATTCTGTGAAAGGTGCTATCCACTTGAGATCTTACGATTTAATGGAGAACACCCATGATTCGAGATTTCCACTTTAAAATGAAAAACTGAAAAAGAAAAAAAAAAAACGCTTTTTCTTCTGATGAGAAATTAAGTGTAAAATTTTTTTTTTTTTTGCAGGCACATAATACCTGTACAGATCCATATTCCAACCATATCCAACACTAGATCTTGGCTGCTAACCCACATTTTAACGTGCCTCAGGGGGTTAATCATTGTTAGTGCTTACAGGTTGTCAATAGATGTCACTTGTTAGATATCCAAGCACCATAGTTATGGTCTTTTATGGAACAAACTATTGCAATATGAGCACGTCAGCCAATCGTCTCTGGCTGCATTACTTGAGTAAACAACTTGCAAGGGTTTAATAAAAATAATAAAAGAAGACACTATAAGGGTCACTAATATATATATATATATATATATATATATATATATATATATATAAAGTGAGTATACAAAAATGAACACTGCATGGGAACTTTCAGTTTCACACTTTAATTTCTGTCTGCAATACATGCTTCTTCCACTATAAATACAGCAAATTTAAAAAATATAATTGAATATATATATATATATATATATATATATACACACACAAGTATAGGATTGGTGTATATGGAATAAATTCCAATAACCAACAATTACTATTCTTAAAACAGCATTTCCCCTTGCAAGGGGTGGTTAATTGATTCAAGCCTTTTAAAACCCTTTATTCTACATTCAACTTCATCACTTGATAAGACACCAGAGGTGTTGAAACAAAATGGCTATTTTTGTAGTGATTTTATAACATATTTATGTTATAATTTTCGAATAAATAATTATATATATGTGTGTGTGTAGGCCAGTTAATACAATTTGAGGAATAAAAAAACAAAATGATAACAATATTGGCAATAAGATTGATGATATTAATTATATATTAGCCTTTTGACTAAATTGAAGCACAAAGAAAAAGATTTTAATGTCGGAATTTTCTGACATGCCTGTATCCTTCTTCAACAAGACAAGGAATAAACAAAGAATTGGGACTCACTCTTCCTAGGAATGTTGCTGTTGTTGGTTAGAGGGCTTCCTGTGAAAACTATATTCCCTGCGTAAACCCAAATCTCTGTTTAATCCTTCAATGTGTGATTTTATTTTGAAAATATATTTCAACTCTGATCTGCATCTTTCTTGTTGGCTGTTGAATGAAGACGCTAAAAGCACTCATATATTGTATGATAGTACTAATTATTCCAAGCCCTCAAAAGGAACATGGATGGAATTCAAGCAGATGTCCTTCTACTTTAGCACATTTTTTCCATTGTTAAATAAAGTGAGATTAATACTGTGTGCCAGATGTTTTATACAGAGTGCTTCTCTCACGAGATGTTTTCAAGGTTATGGGATTTATGAAGGATGATTGTGTTATCAACCAGGATTTTTCTTATGGGTTCTTGTAGATTGTATGTGACTAAATGCCTTTTTGTGGCACTTTGATCATATAAGTGACACATGAGGTGGCTGCTCAAGGAGGTAGTGGTGCAACTGATATAGCTAATTGATTTAGGACAGGAAACAGTCTTGTACTGGGCAGTTATTAAATTGAAGCCCTGTCGGCTGACCATGGAAAATGAGGGACATTCTGCTATGAAAATATAAAGAAAAAAAATCTCATTTGTTACTTCTTCATGATCTAAGATCTAACAACAAGATTCGATCAAACATTCCAACCTGTTCTACTCAAAATTCAGTCATCTGTGCAAAATGTGGCTATCACTAGCTGGATGGGAGTGCCATTTAAGGCATGAACACAAAAAAATGAATTGAAAAGACAGTTGAGTCCTCATACAACAAAATCAACAGTAGAGTTCATCATATATATATATATATATATATATATATATATATATATATAATTATTTAAAAAAAATATTGTTCCATCGATACATAAGAGTTATCATGTTTCAAAAACAGAAGCTCAATACTTCAATTTAATTATAAAAATTAAATTGAATTAAAATACCCAGCTCTGTTTCATCCTCAAGTGAATTTTGGAAACACACACACACACACACACACACACACACACACACACACACACACACACACATATATATATATATATATATATATATATATTTTTATTTTTTATTTTTTCTAACAAAATTTTATTGAATATTCAGGCTGGTAGATGGAAATAAATAAATATACCGTTTAATAAATAAATAATAAAAGGGACCATCTACTCAAATATGAGTATCCATTAAAAATAATGTTGGATTTAATCCATTCCTAATATATATATATATATATATATATATATAGATGCTAACTGTCCTTTTTTGAGTTATGATGATGTGAATCATTTACTTTTTGCTCTGTCTAGATAGTCTAGGCCTTTTGCTCTTTTTTTCATTTTGCTTTCCTTGTTTGTTTTGTGATTTTTTTCTTGTCTAAGGTATTAGGTCTTCTGGCTAGTTATCTGCTGGTCACAGCAACATTGTTGGATTTTTACTATATATATATATATATATATATATACATATATATATATATATATATATATATATATATATATATATATATATATATATATATTCAACAAATCAATGAATGTTCAATGGACTTATATCACTGACCAACTCACACCCCTCATCAGGCTCGGCTGGTCCGATAAAGCCCTTAAATTATAACCAGATATATTTTTACTTTGCAAAAACAAAAAGTTTATCATAGACTTCAGATTTTAAATTTGAAATGTGCACCACACTAGAGGTAAGAATGTGGCAACATTTAAATATTTAGAAGCAGTTAAAGTGTTTGATATTTTTTTCCTATTTTTTTAAATAATTTCATCTTGTCAAATAAATTTGGCAAATTCACCACCGATCACTCAATAATTTATGAAAATAGAAACATGTAAGCCCTCGCAATATTCAAGCTTACCAATTTATTTGTCTATTTTGTATTCCTTATTAAATTATATATTCATCTTTCAAATTTACTTCATTTTACAGTAAGTTCCCAGGTTACGACAGTCACAACCTATGACAATTTGTGGTTATGACACAATCTGCATTAATCTGTTTTTGACTTAAGCCATTTGCCTTGTATATATGACTGTATACATATGCATGTCCATCACCACTGACTTTGGTTTGTTGTGTTTTTATGTACCTTAAAACATGTTTTATGTCTCTCAAAACATGTATATATGTGTATATATATTGAGATTCCCTGTCAGAGATAAGAACATTTTCTTGTTAAACTATAAGTTGATAAATTGCCGCTAAAAAAGAAAAACAAACTCACATTTGTTTTTCTTTCTTCCCCAGATTTGCTGCTGCTTTTGAGTATTGCAAGAGAGACAAGATCTTACGCTTTGTCATCTCATCTATTGAAAGCCAATGACATCACTGGCAATAGATATACAAGCAGCTTAAAATAATTTTATTTCATTATATGTTATATTAATCTATGTGTTTTTTTAATCCTAATTATGTTAATGTATGTCATAAAAATGCATTGTCATGTCCGAGATTATTACTCTACTATTGCATTAGCATAGGAGAATGGTGTAAGTGTTAATTCACGGATAATCGCAAGTACGTTCTAACTTAAATGTAATGGCACATTGTAGGAATGGAACTCTTTTGTAAGATGATGATCCCCTGAATATTCAATCAATCCGAATGTGTCAGTAACATTCTCTTTCTTGGAATTTGTCAGTAGAATGTTCTTGCTCCTCTGTCTGTATTTAGGATATCTTGATACTATACCTTTTTTTTCTTTTAGCTTTACTCAGTTATTGCTTACTCTATTTCCACCATGTTCAATCTTAATGATCACTCCTTGGCCAGAAATATATTCACTTGTTATGGATAATTAAATGCTTTTGGCCTGAAAATGGGCTTTAATTTTAAAGAGGTAAATTATTGATAATTCCGAAAGTATCAAGTCATAGAGCTTTCAAGGCATTCATTGCCATATAAGAGATTAGATTATTACAAAGTAGTTCAGCACTTTTTTTTTTGTGTGTCTAAGGAAATTTTTCCTATCTCTTTGTTTTTGAAAGACATCATTTTTGCTGTACCTTTGCTGATTAAATAATGAGAGAGAAAAAGATTTGGAATTAAACTACAGCAAAAATAACCAATTTATTAGAAATTTAAAATATTTTAATAAAATCTTTTTATTTAATTTTAATTTTTTTTTTTTAACATTGTAAATTTCATATGACCTAGTTTTAGCAGGGTTTGGATTTTTAATGCTCTGAATGGCCTCTCGAGTTTTAATATAGTGCCATTGTTCTGACTCATCTCTGGTAGGTTGCATGCTATTCCCATTTGTTCATCTTGCTACCAAGGTGTCCTGTAAGTGTCAAATTTTTCAAACCTTCTTTCCTCATTATGTGTCCTGTAATATTCAACTGTCTTTTTCCGATTCAACGTATATGGGTATAAGTATATCATTTAATAAACAAAGAAAATGCCATCCTCTAAATATAATGCATATCAGTGTTAATTTGCCTTAATGAGAATCCAAACACATACAATTTATTTCGGTGATTAGATTTCAGTTAATCTGTCTTTAATCGCTATTTCAGTAAAACAAATTTACATGATTCTGGTCAGTCATCAAATTCACTAACCTCAACTACCAATTCTGTAAATTCTTGCAAGGGAAATAAATATTTATCCTGTTAAAAAAAAAAAAGAAAATCAAAGGCAAGAGACAAAGGAAAAAAGAATTTTATGTGTCCTATAAATTTCCTTATGTATCCTATAAATTTCTTTATGTATCCTATAAATTTCTTTATGCATCCTATAAATTTCACCTGTCTCTTTATGCATCCTATAAATTTCACCTGTCTCTTAGTGCATCCTATAAATTTCACCTGTCTTTTCTGACTCAAAATATAAGGTTATAAGAGCATCATTAAATAAACAAAAATTTGCCATCCACTTAGCATAACACATGTCAGTGTTAATTAGCCTTAATGAGTGCTGTGAATACAAACACATACAATTTATCTCGGTGGTTACATTTCAGTTAACATGGCTTTGATGGCTATTTCAGCGAAACAAATTTATACGATTCAGGCCAGCTGTCATATTCACTAACCTCAGTTGGCAGTTTCCATAAAATCTTGCCAGGTAACTTTGAAACTTTCAATTTAAACTTCCTTTTGTAAACATAATTTTTTCTTTTCTGAAATTAATTGACTAGAAAAGAAAAACTGACAATCATACAAAATTCTCAATTGGAAATTTTATTGATTGTCTTATGTTTTCATATTCCAAGTTTTATAAAAACTGTGTTCAGTCAGATTTGAACCCTCTGGATGTGGCAGGCAAGCTTTTATCAGAGAGCCACAGTAGTTTGTCATAAGTTAAATTTAGTGTAATACTGTGAATATTATATTATCTATAACTTTGCAGACTAGATATTGAAAGAGACAATGAAAAGGAATAATAATATATATACATATTCTTTTAAGATATGGTCTATGATAATGAAATTGGAGATGACTGATTTACTTCCCTTGAATCTAATTTTAAAATTATTTACAATTGATTTTGTGTAGTTCAAGAGACAGTTAAATTGATATAACTTTTGTTTATCACCTTTGGATATTATTAATAAATTATGCATTGACTGTATTCACTTTGTAGATACTTAAATCTTAATTGATTTAATTCTCTTGAACCTGATTTTAAAATTCATTTTTTGAGGTTGGATTTAAGAAAGAGGGTTCATCTTTTCTTTTATAGTGACTCATTAATCAACTTTTGATTTATTTATTCCTTAGGAAAATTCTGTTGACTTTTAATTTTTCCCAACTGATATCAAAATAATATATATGAAATAACCATACTTCTGAGCTCAAATTATCCACTATGATACAACATGTAGGGGTTATTTAACTTGTTCTAGTTCTAACAAAGTTGGCTGTATCTAACTCAGAGCCTGAGATGCAGCAGGGTTTATTATGTAGAAAGAACTGGTTATATAATCCCAAATAGATCCTTGTGCATTTCTTATTCATGCAATTTTAACATTTCTGTTCTAGGGAATTCCTTTCAAGTGTTTGTTGTGGTAATCTAGTGTTCTCTTTGGTTTTCTCTTCCAATCTGTTAGGTGGTTTACCAAATGTTTTTTTTTTTTTTCTTCTTCAGATAAGTGGTATTTATAGGAACTATACACAAAACTTTGTTCTCTGCTTCTGATTGCATGGCCAAATAAGCTTAGCATCCTTCTTCCAATCAGGGTAAGCTTAGCATCCTTCTTCCAATCAGAGTTTACATTTTCCTCATGGCAACCCCTTTGATTCTGTCTGTGATATATTTCCTGGCCATTGCACTAAGGCAGTTGCACCCAAACACTTAACAGCTTTTTTTAACGTCCACTTTTCTCAGTGTCCAGATTTCACAGGCAAGAATCACTAGAGAGTTGATTAAAGGCTGGTAAGAAGTCATGATAAATTACTCATTTCACTTGTAAGATCAAGTGAGATATTGCTAACTTGACTTAAGAAAACCAGGTTAAATGCAAATTGTCTACAATAGAAAAGAGGGAAATAAAGAAGAAGAGTCGAGATTGAGCGAGGGCAGCATCTATATCGCTTTGGTATCCTGTGATAGAAAGCCAGCTCATATCGTGAAGTGCCTTGATTTGGTGGTAATAACAATTAAATCCCAGGATTGTAATCTGATGAAGGCACTGATGCACTTTCCGAAACAGTAGTTGAATGAAATGATTAATTATACATATATAGATACAGGATTAATACAAATATAAAATTTGTCGCTTATCTGATTGATATTATATTCAGCACTTCTAATCCAGAGTTTCGTAGACAAACCTTGGTTCAGTCGTTCGGTCCACTCGTCAGGAGGTATCAGCAATTAGTTTAAATAATATAGATACATATATATGGTTTGCTTGCTGTTTGGTTCACACTTCTCCCACATATTTTGAGTGGGAGTAGAAGTTTATCCCTGTTTAAAGTCAGGTTTCCGGTTCCTTCTAATGACTGCTTCAACTTTATACTTTTAACGTCTCCATGTGAACACTGAAATTTTATTTACTATTTTATTTGTTCTCTCTCCTCAATTGGAGTAAATATGCTTGCCTATCGTCCAGTTTACATTCCTCCCTGATCTTTTGAATAGGATTAGAGGGTTATCCCTTGTTCTCTACTTAGGATCGGGTTTCTGGTTCCTTCTAAAATCTTTTCATTCTCTTTCACTCCTAGTAGCCCTTTGTGTGTTAGTGGCATTATTGTATCGCTTGGGGCAAACACACACACACACACATATATATATATATATATATATATATATATATATATATATATATATATATATACTGCACATATATAATATATAAATAATATATATAAAAATTGCATATATATATATATATATATATATATACATACACATTTTTACATACATACATACATACATATATATATATATATATATATATATATATATATATATATATATATATATATATCATAATAAGGATAACAGACTCTTACTATTTTCACACCATGTGCCTGCTCTGGGAGATCAGTCCCATATGACTGATGACCAGCATTTGCTGCAAATTAATTGACTTTGCCTTGATTTGTTCATTGCATGACCTTACCTCAGTTCACTCAGATCTTCCATCTTGCATTTCATATGCTGATTAATTCCAGCATTGTAAGATTTTCATCAGTTTTCATTGTTTTTCGACAGTCTCTTCCAAGTCTTTTTGTTTTTAGATTATCTTTGAATTTATCTTTGTATCTCAGAAAGAGTCTTCCAACATTACGCCAAAAAAATCAACAAGTCTACAATCAGATATTCTTATTGCATGATCTTCCCATCTTAGCTGAGTCTGGATCAATCTCTCTCTCTCTCGCACACGCACACACAAACACAAGTTTGATTAAAGCTCAATGAAAGTTGTTTAAGAATTTTTAAGATTTATTTTTTTATATTTCCGACCTTTTTTCCTGTTTTCTGGTGAAAATGTAAATATAGATTGTACAATGCCTGAATACTTTTGCCTTTCATAAGTCACCATCAAAGAACTTTTGTTATTTGTGCTATGTCAGTTTCATCATTTTCAAACATCACTTCTTTGCATCTTCACGTGACGGTTTTTGCTGGATTATTTTTTAATGAAATATATATATATATATATATATATATATATTAAATATTTAAAGATTTGTCTGTAAATTTATGGTTTATGCCCACCATCCCTGGTTTTTTTTTTTCATTTCATCAAAAATCATATCATTTCATATAAATGTTTCAAAGCGATTATGTCTTTTTTCTGTCTATCACATTTCATTTAACATGGAAATGACTTTTGAGATAATTTATTTACATCCAATTTCCCGAGGCAATGTGATCAAATAGATTTGTTTTTTAAACTAATGTTCATCAAATACAAGGCTCTAGAGCCAATCAAGATAGAGCATTACTGAATGAGGTGTATGATATGAGAAGTTAAATGCACCCAAATTCTTTTAATGACATACGACACAAGTCATACAAGTTATGGTTCAATTATTAATACAAGTAGATAGGTTTGCCTATCATCAGGTTCACGCTCCTTCCTGGATTTTTGAACAGGAGTAGAGGTTTATCCCTTATTTTCTGTTTAGGATTGGGTTTCTGGTTCCTTCTAAAGTTTTTTTCATTTTCTTTCACTCTTGGTGGCCCCTTGCGTCTTAGTGGCATTGTTTGGGGTGAATTGATAAGAAGTTTAAAACTCAAATGCTTCTTTGAGTTGCATCCTATAAGATTGTCTTTGTATCTGTTATAGTCTGGTTCCTTGTACCCCAGTGATAGTCCAAGGTAGAACCAATAAAGAAGAACTCGAACATGTATATGGAATAACACAGATATATTACAAACAGGAATATGTACAGAGAAGTAGAAAGTGTTAGTACGAACAATCAAGTTTAGTAGTCTGAATGCGACTCTGTTTTGGACTGCCTCTGACTCGACTGACTGACTCACTCTGACTGACTGACAGACTCCTGACAGACTTCACTCCAGACTTCACTCCCTGCTTCCTCTTGAGGTGCAGTATTTATTACGTATGGAATAGTCCATTATGTTATTATGGGTAAGGTCCCATAACAGTATCAAAAGCAGCTGCCTCATAATCTTTAATTAAACACTTCCCCATTGTGAATAGTCTAAAATTACAAAGGTGGCTTCATCTTCATAATTTGATACAGAAATGATTTTAATTCTTCATTGTTACAAAAGTGGATTTAAGTTTTCATAGTTTATTACAGGATTGACTCCAATTCTTTATAGTTTGTTACAGAAGTTGTTCCAAGTTTTCATCATTTGTTACAAGAGTGACTTCAAGTCTTCATAATTTTTGACCAAAACAAAAAGGATATTTTCACACATTTTATTTATTTTTTTACATGCAATTTTTATGATGTTAATTGTGGACATTTTAAATAGACTTGGTATTTCACACTGGATTTATTTTAAACAAGCAAACAAAAAAAACAAAAAAACAAAAGCACTTGTTAAAAATAAAAAAATAAAGACAGATTAAAACATAAATTTTGGAAAATAATTAAATTCTGCAAATTTACTTTACATTCCAGAAAAACAAAAATATACATCTACAAAGCAAATGTTTTCTGTGCCTGCAAAGAGCATCCCAAAGAAATCATATCAATTTATTAGGGAGGCCGACTCCAGAATGACAATATATATATATGGGCAGTCCCAGTGGAAAAAAAAACATTGAAAAATATGGGATATCTATAAAACAAACATTTTCTGTGCTTGCAAAAATCATACCAAAGAAAACATATCAATTTAGTTGGGGCCAATTCTAGAATGACATAATATATACAGGCAGCCCAAGTGGAAGATAAGAAAGAATGTTTGTATTTGAAGAGTAATACTAAAAAGACAAAACATCCAACTGTTCAGATGATCTACTGAAGTAAAAAAAAAAAAAAAAAAATTGAAAACTGTAAATGTTTATAAACATTTTCTGTGTTTGCACATACCAAAGAAATCATATCAATTTATTGGGGACCAACTCCAAAATGATAATATATATATGGGCAACCCCAGTGAAAAAAAAAAATGTTTTAAGAAGACTAAAATCATAACGATGAACCCATCTTTTATTTAGATGATCTACAGAAGAAAAAAAAACCCTGAGGAATTGCTCCTTTGATATATATTACACATATCAACATGAAAGGTAAGTGTCACATTATTTATAGATAATTCTTGGCATGATAGATGTGCACATAGTATAGTGGTTATCAGCATGAAATGTGGATTCCACATGCTAGGTTCAATTTCTGGCTGAGGTTCACATATGCATAAATACTCTTGGGGACGGTATGAATCTCTTCCTTTTTTTCCCAGCTATGCGTTAAATAGCAGGACAGATTGAGCCCTCTAGCCTTATTTGATAGTCAGTCTAGAAGAAGGAAACTAACTGGCTATGGGGCTGGTAACTCCATCCTGTAAAAAGCCGTGTGTTGTGGCTTTGACATGGACTGAGAAAGAAATATATATATATATATATATATATATATTTGGTTGGATTGATGTGAGTTTGTGACCCTGGGTTTCACGCTTTTGCGATCGTCTGTCTGATGATCGTTTGTCTGACGATCGAAAAAGCGTGAAACCCAGGGTCACAAACTCACATCAATCCAACCAAATATGTTAGCTCTATCTCTGATATTGAGTGCTTTCTAATAAGTACCACGCATTTAATATATAAATAATTATATATATATATATATATTTATTTATATTTATATACACACACTTTTCACACACACACACACACACACACACACACACATATATATATATATATATATATAAAATAACTGATTTAAAATATGGTTTCTTCGCTACACAGGAATTACCATGTTTCAAAAACCGAAGCTAAAAACTTCAAATTATATAATTAAATTAAAAGTATTAGTGCTGTTTCATCTTCAAGTGATTTTCGAATATTTATGCTCTCTATAAATTTACAATGAGCACTGTTTTGTAAAGATAAAAAATCAATAAGAACACCGGATTATATATCTTACTGTTGTTTCTTTTTATTATAATGTATGTATATATATATATATATATATATATATATATATATATATATATTAAATTATCTATATATATATATATATATATCTATATATATATATATATATATATATATATATATATATATTAGGTTGGTGCAAAAATAATGACGTAATAATGTCGTTTTTTGACGTA